>NIPM01000012.1:446309-496670 GCA_002738285.1 Holacanthella duospinosa | reverse complement strand
TTTTTTTCAATTTTTTTTTTTTTTTTTTTTTTTTTTTTTGTGTGTAATTGTAATTTTATAATAGACATTTTGTTAAAATGAAATGATATTTACTTACTTTCTCCTCTCCTCTATTGTTAATTGTTCTTCTTTTTCAAATTACTATCTAACCACAGATATCTTTAAGATCTGGGTGTGTAAACCTGCATTGTTGTTGATTCCCATCTGAAGAAAAAATACAACGGGAATATAAATTTTAAGATGACCTGACCTTTGAGAAAACTTACTAAAAGCAATATTACCTCTATAAAGAATAAAAAAATTTTTAACNAAAAAATTTTTTTTTTTTTTTTTTTTTTTTGCACACACAATTAAAAAAAATTCTCAACTTAATTAGTAATTTACATTTGTTTTTTGCCAACAATTTACTGATAACTAACTAATAAGTGCCAAAAGCACAAGATGCCTAAGCCCTAACTATACGTACGTAGAACCACACACTTTCCTTTTTGTTGACTTGGCATCTCCATATCTTCAAAAAATTTTTTTTTTTTTTTTTTTTGTTTTTTTTTTGCATAATTACATGATTTGGCACAATTTTAACTAATTTTGGACTCTACAACGACCACCACCACCGGTCGTGTGGTCTATTAATTTAATTTTTTTTTCCAGTCATTATATCATTGAAATTAAAGTTTCTTATTATTACAAAAAAAAAAAAACTTAATACGTTTTTCTTAAATAGCACAAGCACATTAGTCTCGATTCTGAAGTACAAAAACTCAATTCAATTTTGGTTAAAATTGGATCAAGTAATAAATACTTCAACAGAACAGAATGATATGATACCAAGAATGAATCCCTATTATATTTTATATTTTCTATTTATATTTCTTCAAGTAATCAAATTTGAAACTTATTTATAAGTTTAAATCTAAAAAGACGGTGGTGGAACTATAAACTATAGAAATAGTTTTTGAAGACGTTAAATCTGTTAAAAAATCTCATTTTAATAAATCCTTTTTTTTTTCTTCTTCATCCCATTGAGTTGTCTCAAACAAGTGAGAACAATTTGATGGGAATTAGTTCCGAAACTTAACTTATGAACAAGTATTTTACAAATAAATATTTAAACAATTTTCTTTTTAATAAGCTCATCTAGATACTCAAATTTTCTGTAAATAGAGAAAATTCACGTTAACATTAAGGTGAATTTTTATAAATTTTGTAACAATATGAGTTGTTTTTTTTAGTAAATAATAGTGTAACTTCTCAACATATTATTATTACAAAAAAAAAAGTTGAATTTCAAGAAAAAAAAGGAGTAAGTTGAGTGTTAATCTCTTCCAATAGTGACAAGTGGATTGTTAATTGATAATCAACTCTAAATAATCAACCTACGGAAGAACTTATCTAAGGATTATCTGTAGAATTTAGAATAGAACCATGACGTGAATTCTATTTATTTGTTCCAAATATTTTGGGATTTTTAATTAGTATTTACAGGTAGATGTTATGTCTCATGACTCATGACTCATGTCTTATGACTCATGTCTTATGACTCATGACTCATGTCTTATAACTCATGACTCATGACTCATGTCTTGTAACTCATGACTCATGTCTCATGTCTCATGACTCATGACTCATGTCTCATGACTCATGTCTCATGACTCATGTCTCATGACTCTTGTCTCATGTCTCATGACTCATGTCTCATGTCTCATGAGTCATGACATAAAGTTAATATTCTCAAAATATTTTGAATAATATTTACAAAATTCCCCTAGCCTTACGTATACGTTAATGATTTATATTACTTCAAAAATTTAATCCTTTTTTTTTAATTTTTTTTTCCTTACCACTTACCTGTACAGGTCAATGCCAGAAAATACACATACGGCTCTCCACTCATTTGAAGTAATCTATGATGCTCAAAGTCCTTCCTTTACCGTGGGAAAACGTGAAGAAAGAACCGGAACTTATGTCACCTGGACACGAGATGATCTGAAGACACTCAAACGTGGAGACAGGTTTTGATCAACTTTTTTTTTTATTATACAATTATTTATTATCAAGATTTGCTAAAGAGTTTGATTCGTTAGGGTTTAGGTTATGTTTTAGGGTTTGTTGTTTGTATAGGAATGAATTTTTATAATATACTTTCACCATTGTTGATTGTCTTTAAAACAATGAAATTATCAATTTCCGAAACAGCTTAGAGCTTTGAGCTTAGAGCTTGGAGCTTAGCACCTAAGACTTAAGACTAATAAAAGTAAGAAGCTTGGAAGTTAGGTACTGGTACTTAATCTTAAGGTACTTAACTACTTACCTGTTGCTGAAGTTTAGACTCATTGTTGTAAATTGATAATATTTGTTGTTTTATTTCAGAATCGTTGAGATCAATGGAACCATTGTTATCTCCAAAGGTGTGAACCGTGTTGAAGAATTTTGGTGGGATGAAGACAACAACAATGGTGGGAGTAGTGGGACTGATGATATGTTTTGTGAAGTAGGCTCACATCCTTTCCGTCTTGTTGTCATGAGAACACCACCACCACCTCCACCTCCTCGTGTACCCAATCGTGAACTCCATGTATGGAAAATTACCATAAGTCTTTGTCAATTTATTCCCCATTTCATTTCTGTCAAGTCCGTTAATGAGATCTTAAAAAAAANAATTACCATAAGTCTTTGTCAATTTATTCCCCATTTCATTTCTGTCAAGTCCGTTAATGAGATCTTAAAAAAAAACACCAACTATCATTCATTAATCATTCATTATCTAAATTATCAAAACTCTTCCTTACCCATCGGCCNTAAAAAAAACACCAACTATCATTCATTAATCATTCATTATCTAAATTATCAAAACTCTTCCTTACCCATCGGCCATCATTACCTAAGCCTAAAAAGTAAGAACCCTTCTTCTTGGGCTTCTTGAGTTGTTTTTAATTAACAAAAAGGGTTGAGGACGAGACTTCCATTTCATAATTTCAATCAGCTGATTGATTTTGAGTATAATAATAAATTATTATTAATAATTTAGATTAGTTTACTAAAATCTTATCTCTCTTAATTACAGATGCTCAAGGAAGAAATTACATTAGTTTCATCAAAATTAGAACAAGTCAATGGAGAGAAACGTGAAATTCATTCACTTTATCAAAAATTACAAAAGGAACAGAATTTATGGGAAGATGAGCACGAGAGAGTACGGTTAGATTCTGATAAATTAACAAAAGATCGTGATAATTTAAGAGCAGAGTCTGTACGACTCAAACATCGTATTTCATACCTTGAGGAACAGGTAAGAAGAAGAAGAGAAAAAAAAAAAATGTTAATTGTTTACCATGTCTTATTCAATTTTATGTCTAATTTGAGTTGCTTTTTTTTTTTTTTTTTTTTGATTCAGGTGACAGAGTTGTTACATAAGAAGGATTTGACGAGTCGGAACCAAGCTGTGACAGTTTTTCAAAAGGGTAACCAGAAGACTATTGTTGCTGAAGCTGCTAGTAAAGGTGTACAAGATTCACAGTGTTCAAACAGTTCATCAAGACCTCCGAGTGTAGCTTCTACCAAGTAATAATATAATAATATAATGAAATACAGGGTGTTTAATCTTTTTTTGCACCCTCTTTCTCCAATTTCATCGCAGCTCCTCCCACTCCATGCTGCTGCCAGCAAAAGAGTGTGAAAAAATGACGTCATGCTTTCTAGGGTGCAAAAAAATGTTAAACACCCTGTAGTTACTTTAGACTGACGGGTCAATGTCAAATTAAGTCATGTATCATGTTCGATATTCGATGTTATTTTTTTTGTTTTTGTTTAGAAATGGAGAAACGAAAGCTTTGAAGACGAGACTATGGGAAACTTTTCGAAGAGCTACNGTTTTGTTTTTGTTTAGAAATGGAGAAACGAAAGCTTTGAAGACGAGACTATGGGAAACTTTTCGAAGAGCTACAAGTAGTGACTCTCGTTCTGTTTGTTCAGTAGATTCTAGAAGACCAACTAATGAAAATGGTTATTTTAAAAAACGATCTTCAGAGTCTAAAAAATTAAAATCAAAACCAGAACCACCAATGAAACCTATTCGTCTCTCACTTCAGAGAGCCACTAGTACAACCAATGTCTACTCTACTCCAGGAAGAATAGAAACAATTGAAAGTACAGATAATAATACAAATTTGAAAAGAACAAATTATTCAGAAAATACACTCCTTCCGGATTGGGCACCTTCACATGATGAAGTTAGATCTGAAATATCCGAAAAGAAGAAAATTAGTAATAGTAAACATGGACTTCGATTTTTACCTTCTCTACGTCCTGCAAGCAGTATGAGCTACACCATGTGTAACAGAGGGAATCAATTGGCTAAATTTTAATTAATTATTATTCCCATGACAAAACTATATATTATTATTCCATCAAGTCTTTCAAAAAGGATTCATCAAGTTAATTCAATTTCAACCAATCCCAGGCCTCTAGGATTGGTTGAATTTCAATTTCGGATCCTGGGATTCCCAGGATCCGAATTCGAACCTAACATGAGCCAATCATAATTTCTAAATTCGAATTTTATTTCAATTTTAAAGAATTAAATTTTAAATTAAAAAAAAAAATTAAAAAATTTTTTTTTTTTTTAATTTTCTTGATCTATCCTAATTGTAAGAATTGATAACTTTTAGATTCAATTTCATTTGGTAATCCTTCCAAACTATTCTTATTTTATATCAAAAGTATACGTTGATACTTGATTTTTACCAAATGATCTATCTCAATTATAATTATAATTATAAATTATAATAATGAAACTTCAAACTTTTGTTCAGTTCCGATTGATATTTTAGTCAAAATAATGTCAACTGCACAAATTAATCTTGCACCATGATTGACAGGTTATATGACTTGTTAAATAATAATACTTATTTGACATCTTTGTAATAATAAAAATAAAAAATTAGTCCAAGTAATTAATTCATTTAGAAATTTAGTTTTAAAGCGGTCTTATTTATTAACATGATTTTCATTCTAAATATTATAATACTATAAATTATATAAATTAATTTTTTTAAATAAATTTTCTAATAATCTAAATACAAAAACTCAGATTAGCTAAATATAGAAGGAAGAATTAGAAAGCAAAAAGTTGACCAAGTTTTCACCAGTCAAGAGCATGCGCATGAAGTCTGGGAGATAATTCAAATATTTAGAATACGCGCTAAATTTGAATTCTTGTTAAATCTCCTTGTACTCTAGAGATAACAATACGAAATGAATTTACCAATTTATATTTATATATTATATTATATTATATAATTATATGTCACCTTGATAGGAAATCACTGATTTTCGAGTGATTTCTCATAACTCAAGACAGCTTTGTCACCTTCTCTGACAGCATGTAGTGCCAATTCCCCAGAACCAAATACTAAATTAACAGCAGCTTTTATATCTCGAACACTAATTGTCTTCTTTCCTGATTTTTCTGCTAAATTTCCAGCTTCTCCAGCAACTCTATCGAAAATATAATTGAGGATTCCATTCACTTCATCCATGGTACCAATCTCCAAAGTATAAATTGATCCATGAATTTGTTCCAAAACTTTAAGAATAGCACTGGAGTAGTTCTCTTTATATATTTTCCGTACAATTGATTTAGATTTTGATGGTTTCTTAAGTATAGTAGTAGTATTTGATGGAATGAGAGAACAATATCCTTCTTCCGATGTCACTGGGACAGTTACATTTTCATCAAGTTGGTCATAGTTACACGACATGGAGATTGTGGGAGGAGTCAACAATGGATTCGTTGAAGTTCCTTACAAAAATCAAAGAAATATTTTAGAAAATTTTACCTTTTTCATCATAATTGATCATATCACAACAAACTACTCTACTCAAGTATTCAAACTTAATCAAATTTTGAAAATTATTGACTATTACCTGAATCTTTGTCAGTATCTATATCGTTTGATGATAGAGTTGTAGCGGAAGTTGTAGTTGTAGTAGTAGTGTCTTCCATTTTATAAATTTGTGATCGTAAGAATGAAAAAGTGTCTTAACGACCACTACAACTTAAATTAATAACCTTTCTCAAGAAATATTACTAAAAAAATGAGATATTGGACTGTGAGAACAATGAGCGACAGATAAATGAGTCTAACTAAATGATTTCAATAGTAGACAAAAATATAAGGTGTTCTTGTGCTTATAATGATGATAATGAATAATCTAGAGGGTTGATATTAGATATTATGTAAATTATATAAACAGTATTTTTAATAATAATTATAATAAAAAATAAAAAATTATAATATTATATATGAAGTCGTGAAGCAATTTTATGAGTTATAAACCGTCTAATTCATTCGCTTAATTACTTACGTTTCTTATTTTGAAATTCTAGTGTAGACAGGTGTATTTGTGTTCTCTGATGAAGGACGAAAGAATGAATGAATTAACCTGGCTAAGTTCCAAACATTGTTTTTATAAACAAATTTTAAAATCGACGTTTTTGATTGGTGGTTTAGTTTTTTTTTTTTGTTAATTAAGAAGTAAGAGTTTATTGAACCCTTGAACCTCAAATTGTTATTCTTATTAAGTACTCAATATCATTTCCGATTTATTTTATATTTTTATTTTAACTTTTATCGAAACTTTTATCGAAACTTTNGATTGTGGGAGGAGTCAACAATGGATTCGTTGAAGTTCCTTACAAAAATCAAAGAAATATTTTAGAAAATTTTAACTTTATCATCATAATTGATCATATCACAACAAACTACTCTACTCAAGAATTCAAACTTAATCAAATTTTGAAAATTATTGACTATTACCTGAATCTTTGTCAGTATCTATATCGTTTGATGATAGAGTTGTAGTTGTAGTAGTAGTGTCTTCCATTTTATAAATTTGTGATCGTAAGAATGAAAAAGTGTCTTAACGACCACTACAACTTAAATTAATANAATGAAAAAGTGTCTTAACGACCACTACAACTTAAATTAATACCTTTCTCAAGAAATATTACTAAAAAAATGAGATATTGGACTGTGAGAACAATGAGCGACAGATAAATGAGAGTCTAACTAAATGATTTCAATAGTAGACAAAAATATAAGGTGTCCTCGTGCTTATAATGATGATAATGAATAATCTAGAGGGTTGATATTAGATATTATGTAAATTATATAAACAGTATTTTTAATAATAATTATAATAAAAAATAAAAAATTATAATATTATATATGAAGTCGTGAAGCAATTTTATGAGTTATAAACCGTCTAATTCATTCGCTTAATTACTTACGTTTCTTATTTTGAAATTCTAGTGTAGACAGGTGTATTTGTGTTCTCTGATGAAGGACGAAAGAATGAATGAATGGGGATAAATTAACCTGGCTAAGTTCCAAACATTGTTTTTATAAACAAATTTTAAAATCGACGTTTTTGATTGGTGGTTTAGTTTTTTTTTTGTTAATTAAGAAGTAAGAGTTTATTGAACCCTTGAACCTCAAATTGTTATTCTTATAAAGTACTCAATATCATTTCCGATTTATTTTATATTTTTATTTTAACTTTTATCGAAACTTTTATCGAAACTTTNAAAGTACTCAATATCATTTCCGATTTATTTTATATTTTTATTTTAACTTTTATCGAAACTTTTATCGAAACTTTTTTGATGAGTTGAAATCTTGAAAATTATAATGAAGTGAGTTTCATTTAAAATTAGAGTATGAATATTATAATAAAAAATTAAGTTTTAATTTTTCATTATGGGGATTTTTGGTATAAATTGAAATTTCTATAAGAACAATTAATCATGAATTATTTAAGCGTACCCCAAATTTCTTAGGCGGAAAGGGAATGAGTCTAAATTTTTAGTTATAAAACAAAGACTCCTTAACTGAAAATCTTTATCTAATAACTTTAAAAATATGGGTAGATCAAAGTAGATTTGGGAATTACAACAATAATCAAGGAAATGTCAGTTGTGTGGTGGTCTTGTGTGTGACTGTGAAATATGGTAATTAGAGAATCCGTCAGTCAGACTCTGACGGCGCCGACCCAAATTCAAATTTGAAAAGTCAACTGGATCCCGCGAGGTGACCCATCTGACTTTTTAAGCATCTTCTTTCCTCCATCTTAATTTTTACCTCCGCATAGGTTAGGGCCTTAAGCCAAATAATAATAATAATATTAGTTACTGGGGCTGAATGGCAATAGGAAAGTTTAATTATAAAACTTATTGTGTGCTCTGCACGTTTTCTGCTCAGTCGTGTTTTTGAAGTCAAGGGTGAAGGGTGTTTGCTCTCTTTCTTCTCTCTAGTTTGGTAGTTTTCTCATGTTGGAAAGTTTTTGAATTTTAATTATTTTATTTTACTTAATTAACGAAGAAGTGAGAGGTCATCGGTCAAGTTTCATCATTGGAAGTCTATCAATCAGGAATACCAGGAAAAACAAAAAATTAATTTATCATGTCATAATTACTTTAGTAAAGATTAGTTAACATCAAGATTTTAGTTTAATTATAGTTATCAATTTTAGGTGTGACTGACGCTAAAGTCTTCAATGGAAAAATCAACAAATTATAAAAGGCAAAAACAAATTGGTGAAGAATAATATGGAAAAGTTTACGATGGATTGAAGATAGACACTGAAGAGCATGTCGCTCTCAAAGTTATTCCAAAGGTATGATTTGTAATTTGATGTTCGTTTAGCTAAGGTATAGATTACTTCAATTAGTTTCTTNTGGAAAAGTTTACGATGGATTGAAGATAGACACTGAAGAGCATGTCGCTCTCAAAGTTATTCCAAAGGTATGATTTGTAATTTGATGTTCGTTTAGCTAAGGTATAGATTACTTCAATTAGTTTCTTTTTTTTTATGTGTTCCAAATAGCCCATAGTGAACAATAACTTAGTGTCCTGCGACCACACATGGGCGTTTAAGGTTCGGCGAACCTTGAGGTTCGAAAAAATTTCATCGAACCCCGATCCAAACCGAACATTGCTCGATACGGGTTCGGCTCGGGTTCTATATTTGTTAATTAGGTACGGGTTCGGCTCGGGTTCTATATTTGTTAATTAGGTACGGGTTCGGGTCGGGTTCTATATTTGTTAATTACGGGTTCGGCTCGGTTCGACAGGGTCTAAGATTCGGTTCGGGTTCGGTGCGGCCTTAAATTTTTGTAATTAGGGATCGGTTCGGGTTCGGTACGGCCTTAAATTTTTGTATTTAGGAATCGGTTCGGTTCGGTTCGTAGCTCAACCGGTTCGGGAAGTTCGGCGAACCTGAATGTTTGGATATTAAATGGAGCAAGGTGCGGTGCGGGTTCGGTTCGAGACAGTAAAATATTAAAGTAGAGTCGGGTTCGGTTCGGTTCGACAGAGTCGAGGTTCGGTGCGCTAAAGTAAAATTTGAAGTTGGTTCGGGTACCGTGCGGCAAAAATTTTTTGGACTAGGTTCGGGTTCGAAAGGTTCGGCGAACCTCAAACGCCCATGTGTGCCTGCGACTCGAATGGGCTGACTTGCCGCAAAATCCTGAGAAAATAAGCATACACCATACACCACATACACCATACACCACATACACCACATACACCACATACACCATACACCATACACCACATACACCACGCAGTGCAATTCGCTTATAAGATAACCCAGTTCACTAACCAAATGTTTGTAAGAAGTGGCTGCGTCGGCAATTATCTGATGCGAACACCTAACTTAACCTAACCTAACAACTAAAACAAACCTAACCTAAACCCTAACATGTAACAACCTAAACCTAACCTCTAACAACATGAAGCTTACCTGCTAATTAGCAACCTAACAACTAAAACCTAAACTTAACCTAAACCTAACCTAAACCTGATGTAACAACCTAAACCTAACCTCTCATAACCTGAAGCTTACCTGCTAATTGGCTGTAGTAATGGACTGTAGTTACTACAGTACATTATTACCCTATTGTTAGGTTAGGTATAGGTTGTTGTTGTTAGTGTTAGGTTTAGGTTAATGTTGTTAGCATTAGATTTAGGCTGTTAGATTATGATTAGGTTTAGGTTGTTAGATTATGATTAGGTTGAATTTGTTAGGTTAGGTTTAGGTTGTTAGATTATGATTAGGTTAGGTTAGGTCATATAATTGCCCAGGCAGGCATTTGTCACAAACATGAAAAAACTCAGTATAGCTGAATTTGGTTTGTGAACTGGGTTATCTTATAAGCGAATTGTATGGTGTATGGTGTATGCTTTTTTTCTCAGGATTTTGCGGCAAGTCAGCCCTCGAATGCGATATTCATAGTAGACTTAACCATAATAACATCATTAAAATGTTGGAGTACTATGATGACGAAAAAGAGGTAAATTGGTGACAATGAAACTGACAATCTAGGGTACATATAAGTAAGTATTCTAGAAAAATATCAGTGCAAATTTTGTTTTAAATTTTTTGTTTATTATTCGTAAATTATTTTGTTTACTTGGTGTTCATTACTGAACGTGCAAAGTGTTCCCTGTCTGATTTGATTTTCTCTGAAGGACGTCCTAAAATTTAACAAGTTCAAAGAATTGCCTGCGATATTACAGCAGCTCTACAGGGTGCTAGAAAAGTCGATGGAGCATGGAGAGAGTATTGCTAGTAAAAGACGAGAGAAAAAATAACGCGTCGTGTTCGTCCCTCAATCCACTCCTTCGCTCAAATTCCCGCCAGAGATTTGCGCGCCCAAATATTTTTGCTCCTTTATTTTCTGGTCTGACGCTAATCTCACACACGCACACATTGATTCATTGTTTGATTGACCATCAACCTACCATCACTTCTCATTTTCAAATCTCTGGATTCTGGATTCGGTTAGGATCAAGAATACACAGGTTTGACTCATTTCATTCCCATTAGCGCGTGGTGCAACACTCTAAATATTCAGTGGGATCATCGTTTAATAAAAATCTATCGATATTCATAGCCTTTGCCAATCCAAAATCACAAACTTTAGCTAGACCATCGTACCCGATTAACACATTTTGAGGCTTTAAATCCCGATGGAGAATTCTCTCAGAATGTAAGTAAAATACAGGGTGCTAGAAAAGGCGATGGAGCATGGAGAAAGGTTTCTCATCCCAACCAAACCCTTAACCTCCGTCAAAGGGTAAGAGTTTGTTTTATGTGTATCGACAATATAAAAAATAAAGCAAAAAAAATTTTTTTTTTGTAGAACTCCAATTTATATGGCACCAGAAANCAACCAAACCCTTAACCTCCGTCAAAGGGTAAGAGTTTGTTTTATGTGTATCGACAATATAAAAAATAAAGCAAAAAAAATTTTTTTTTGTAGAACTCCAATTTATATGGCACCAGAAATTATTGCTCGGAATCCATACGACTATAAGGCTGATCTTTGGAAAGTTTTGAGTTGAAATGATTATTTTATAGTTTGCATTTTATTTCACAATATGTTTTATTTCTTTTGAAGGTCTTTCGGATGCATTTTGTATGAATTAATGGTCGGTGTGCCACCATTCAATGCAAATGAGATATTTCATTTCAACTTGGGAAAATGATGGAAGAACCTATAAAATGGAATGGGAGAATAAATGGTGATTGTTGTTCATTTTTACAAGTAAGTATTCTTAACCTGTCAACTGTGAAGGCTGCGCCGGAGTTTATATGTCAGGTTATAACTTGGTCAGCATTTTGTTGGTAAGGATANCTATAAAATGGAATGGGAGAATAAATGGTGATTGTTGTTCATTTTTACAAGTAAGTATTCTTAACCTGTCAACTGGGAAGGCTGCGCCGGAGTTTATATGTCAGGTTATAACTTGGTCAGCATTTTGTTGGTAAGGATTTTAGTAATGGCCCTCAAAATCGGCCTCTTCCTAAGTGATATGTACTGTAGGAAGAGGCTACAAAGGTCGCAAAATCAACCAATTTCTTAATTTTGAATTAATTTGACCGGTCGCACTAAAATCCACAATTATTCTTTAGTAAGAATAGCGGACACCCTTTTGGATGTCAGATGCATGACACCCGGGGCAAACTTCCTACACTAGAAAAGCTCGACAATATTTGCTCCCGCTCCGCTCCCAGATAGAGCGGCGCGAGACAAAAAATAAGTAAAGGAGCGAAAGCAAGAGCGCAGCGATACGATAAAATTTTTTGGGGACGAGAGCGGAGCGGGAGCGAGAGCGGAGCGATAATAAATAAATTTTTGGGAGCGAGAGCGGAACGAACGGAATTTTTAGGAGCGGAGAGGATGGCGCAAAACAATCAGGAAGTGCGACCGGAGCGGAATTACCCTAAGTGTGAGGGAGCGAGAGCGGATCAGGTGTTGCAAACACTGACTTGGATACATGTTGCTTCCGAAGCATAAGGAATCAAAGCTCGGCGATTGACTTTGGACTCTTGAATCACATCTATGTGGCTCTGCTCTTGAAATTCTCCGTTGTATAGGACCACAGCCTATTTGCATTACGTATTACTCATGTGACCGTCCACAACGTTTACAAAAGTTCTCTGTAAGAGCCAGAGCGGAATGGATGAAAACACAGGGAGAGCGGCAACGAAGCGTGTGGTGGAAAAATATTGAAAGCGAAAACGGAGAGGGAAAACTTGTTGGAGCGAGAGTGGACCAAATGGTGGATAGATTTGAGAGCGAGAGGGGGAGCGGAGCGACGTCACAAAAGGTTGGGAGAGAGAATGGGAGAGGAGAGCATACGCAATGTTTTTAAGGAGCGAGGTGGTAATATATTTAGGGAGCGAGCGGCGGAGCGGAGCAAGGACAAAATATTTTTAGAGACGGAGAGCGGGAACGAGGGCAAAACATTTTTTGGAAGCGAGAGCGGGAGGTAAACCGCCGACCTTTCAATACTAGGGAAGATGATTTTTAGCCTTCGACATTCGAACCCGTAGAGAGGGTCAGGCGAGTGTCAACGATCCACCACGAGTATGCCAACCTTAGATGGGCACATGGATACGATTGAGAAACTTAAAGTTTGGCCGTTAACCTATGAACTAGTGTTCCGCAAGGCTCTGGCTCATGAGCTGGCTCACAAAAATTTCTGAGCCAGAACCAGTGCATGGGTCTGTCTCATGTAGTAATTTTGAGCCAGAGCCATAGCGTTTGAGCCAGCTCAGCGAAATTTGTGAGCCATGGCTCAATGGCTCAACTTTTTCCCTAATTTTTCTTTTTTTTTTTCTTCCAAATCACTTCTTTTTTTTTGAAATTTTTCATCACTGAAAGTCAATTTGCCTTTAGCCAGTACATAATTTTGATTTCTGTTGTCTTATTCTCACTAGGTCATTCTCACTTTTAACAAAATGTGCATATTAACTGGGGAAAGTTTTTGTTTGTTGAGCCATGAGCCATGGCTCATTGAGGCATGGATCAGGCTCATGAGCAAGGTCAACAAAAGTGCGGAGCCGGAGCCATCGCTCATGAGCTGGTTCACCATTCAGGTGAGCCGTGGCTTACGCCAAAAGTTGAGGCATGCGAAACACTACTATGAACCTAGGATTTCCACCGTCTGCGATCCAAGAGGGAAGGGAGCCCGCTCGTTCAGCTACCGTATGCTTAGATCAAAATCGAAATAAAATATTATCCGTAATAGTTTACATAGTCAACAGCAGACATGTTTGAAATTCAAGAATTGAAAAATCCTACTACAAATAACTTTTAACCGACCACCATATTGCCATTTTACAATAATTCAGGCTACAATAATACAACATGTTGCCATAGCAACTCTTTCTAAGAACCTTGAAGAAAGCTACACAATTTTATCAGAGTACAAAGTCATCTTGTGTTTAGATATAAGGCCAATGATTTCCCCTCAAGATGGTGGTCAGAAACAATTTTGTCTCAGTTTCTTCCTAACTTATCCCGAAACTCTCTGCAAGCACTTTTTGCAAAACAGATTATACAACCAAAATTATTTACCACTTTGTCTAGATCTGACCGACTATATATTCTGCAGCAACTGCAGTTACTGAGATCATTAGTGTTATTATTAGTTATAATATCATATTAGTTATATATCATTAGTTACAAACAAGAAATTTACCAATAAAAACTTTAAATGTGGTTCAAATACAATCACTCGTTCGGGATAAATGTAAGAAAACGAATTCTTACAAAATTTTTTCAATTTTTTTTTAGGTTTTTTCTATTATGCACACGTCCAGTTTGAAATGCCGCCTTCAAATTAAAATCATCACAATGGGTTGGAAAACATCTCAACGTTGATGCAGCAAATACATCTCTCATCAAGCAACAGTGTTTATACCGATTTGAAGGAAGTTTATCAAGCTGGGCGTTAGTGCAAGGTAAGCAATATGAATTTAAAAAAATATTTTATGAGAATTCTTTTCCTTACATTTATCCCAAATGAGTGGTTGTATTTTGAAGCACATTAAAGATTCTTTTTAGAGAAATTTCTTCACAGCATTTACCTTATTGACGGAGTTTCTAAGTGACAATCACTTTTTTGGAATAAATATAAGAAAACGAATTCTTACAAAATTATTTCAATTTTTTTTTAGGTTTTTTCTATTATGCACACGTCCAGTTTGAAATGCCTCTTTCAAATTAAAATCATCACAATGGGTTGGAAACATCTCAACGTTTACGCAGCAAATAAATCTCTCATCAAGCAACTGCGTCTACACCGCTTTGGAGGAAGTATTTCAAGCTGGGCCGTTAGTACAAGGTAAGCTATATGAATTTAAAAAAATATTTTATGAGAATTTTTTTACTTACATTTATCCTAAATGAGTGATTGTATTTTGAAGCACATTAAAGATTTTTATGGCAAATTTCTTCACAGCATTTACCTTATTGACGGAGTTTCTAAGTGACAATCACTTTTTTGGAATAAATGTAAGAAAACGAATTCTTACAAAATTATTTCAATTTTTTTTAAGGTTTTTTCTATTATGCACACGTCCAGTTTGAAATGCCTCTTTCAAATTAAAATCATCACAATGGGTTGGAAACATCTCAACGTTTACGCAGCAAATAAATCTCTCATCAAGCAACTGCGTCTACACCGCTTTGGAGGAAGTATTTCAAGCTGGGCCGTTAGTACAAGGTAAGCTATATGAATTTAAAAAAATATTTTATGAGAATTTTTTTACTTACATTTATCCTAAATGAGTGATTGTATTTTGAAGCACATTAAAGATTTTTATGCCAAATTTCTTCACAGCATTTACTTTATTGACGGTGTTTCTAAGTGACAATCACTTTTTTGGAATAAATGTAAGAAAACGAATTCTTACAAAAATTTTTCAATTTTTTTTAGGTTTTTTCTATTATGCACACGTCCAGTTTGAAATGCCGCCTTCAAATTAAAATCATCACAATGGGTTGAAAAACATCTCAACGTTGATGCAGCAAATACATCTCTCAGCAAGCAACAGTGTGTTTATACTGCTTTGAAGGAAGTTTTTCAAGCTGGGCGTTAGTGCAAGGTAAGCAATATGAAAACAAATATTTTATGAGAATTCTTTTTCTTACATTTATCCCAAATGAGTGGTTGTGTTTTGAAGCACATTAAAGATTCTTTTTAGGAAAATTTCTTCACAGGATTTACCTTATTGACGGAGTTTCTAAGTGACAATCACTTTTTTGGAATAAATGTAAGAAAACGAATTCTTACAAAATTTTTTCAATTTTTTTTTAGGTTTTTTCTATTATGCACACGTCCAGTTTGAAATGCCGCCTTCAAATTAAAATCATCACAATGGGTTGGAAAACATCTCAACGTTGATGCAGCAAATACATCTCTCATCAAGCAACAGTGTGTTTATACTGCTTTGAAGGAAGTTTTTCAAGCTGGGCGTTAGTGCAAGGTAAGCAATATGAATTAAAAAAAAATATTTTATGAGAATTCTTTTCCTTACATTTATCCCAAATGAGTGGTTGTATTTTGAAGCACATTAAGGATTTTTTTTTTGGCAAATTTCTTCACAGCATTTACCTTGTTGACGGAGTTTCTAAGTCACAATCACTTTTTTGGGATAAATGTAAGAAAACGAATTCTTACAAAATTTTTTCAATTTTTTTTTAGGTTTTTTCTATTATGCACACGTCCAGTTTGAAATGCCGCCTTCAAATTAAAATCATCACAATGGGTTGGAAAACATCTCAACGTTGATGCAGCAAATACATCTCTCATCAAGCAACAGTGTGTTTATACTGCTTTGAAGGAAGTTTTTCAAGCTGGGCGTTAGTGCAAGGTAAGCAATATGAATTAAAAAAAAATATTTTATGAGAATTCTTTTCCTTACATTTATCCCAAATGAGTGGTTGTATTTTGAAGCACATTAAGGATTTTTTTTTTGGCAAATTTCTTCACAGCATTTACCTTGTTGACGGAGTTTCTAAGTCACAATCACTTTTTTGGGATAAATGTAAGAAAACGAATTCTTACAAAATTTTTTCAATTTTTTTTTAGGTTTTTTCTATTATGCACACGTCCAGTTTGAAATCCCGCCTTCAAATTAAAATCATCACAATGAAATGGGAAACATATCTCAACATTGACGCAGCAAATACATCTCTCATCAACGAACAGTGTTTACACCGCTTTGAAGGAAGTATTTTCAGCTGGTCGTTAGTACAAGGTAAGCAATACAAATTTTTTTAAATATTTTCTTTTTCTTACATTTATCCAAGTCAGTAATTGTATTTTGAAGCACATTTAAAGGTTTTTATTTGTAAATTTCTTCTTGGCACAACCAAAGGTTGACCCAGCGGATGGTTCCACTTCTAGTAAGTGGGCGATAGAGAAGGCATAAAAAGTTTTGAAGGGATGTCAGATATCTTACAAGATAGGTCCAAAGGATTTTGGTGTTGTGGTAACCTTCGAGGTGTGTAAGGTTAAAATGGCCAGCCAATGAATGGGAAACTCACTGAAGTACAAACTACATAAATGATCGCAGTAACTGCAGTTCCTCCAGAAAATAGAATCGGTCAGATCTGGATAAACTGGTAAATGCTTATGGTTATATGTATAATCTGTTTTGCAAAAAGAGCTTACGGAGAGTTGCAGGATGAGGAATAACTTAGGAAGGAATTGAGAAAAAATTGGTTCTGACCGCCATCTTCAGAAATCATTGGCTTTATTTCTTAGTATGTGACGACTTTGTAATCTGATCAAATTGTTTAGTTTTCTTCACAGGTTCTAAGAGGTGCTATAGCAACAACGCCTGAATTATTGTAGAGTGGCATGGTGGTTGGTGATGACTATGGTCTCCAGAGATTGTATGTAGCGACGAGTAGGCAGACTCCCCCAGGGCGGCCGGGCTACCCTCCCTTTTTCACTGCAGGCATTGGAAATCCTAGAACCATAATTTGACAAAAGTTTAAACATGTTTGAACATGATAAGTTTGGGAAATGACAACATCGCTTCTCCAGGTACGCATTCGGTGTAGAAATTTAGTATAATAGGTTTTGACAGGTTTTTTGTCTATTAAGCTTAGTACACAACTCCTGGCATAAACTTTCACTATGAGAAAGTATTATGTTAATGCCATTGACATAATTACTTTCCTAGTGAAAATCGCTGGTAAATAAAATTATGCCAATGAAATTTTTCTACCCCAGTCTACAACTAATCACTGAAAAAAAATAATCTACTCTGCCAAAACGATTCCAATATAAAAATATTCAAAAATATAAATTAAAAAAATATTTAAATATATTTAAAAAATAAAAATTAGATGTGTAACGAATAGTGGTATTGGCCATTGGCCGAATATTCGGATTCGGCGTAAGTGCACTAGCCGAATATTCGGCCTAATGATATCGTGTGGGGTATCCATCGAACACTTTTTCATGACGAGCTCAATTAACCACTTATTCTGATTTAATATCTCCTTATTAAAGTTTCATTTGAGACATTTTAGTTTACAAGAATTTTAATTACATACAGATGAAACTCGATACAAGAGAACAAGAGCCACGGATCTGTTCGTGTCTCGGATAGGTATCGGACAAAATTATTATGTGTCGGATCGCGGATCGGTATTTGGAGATGCGTGGGAATAGTTCCTAAGGAACTGCGTTAGCCATTAAAAGATTTTTTTTTCAATTTCAAATATACGATGTTTATAATCTGACACAGCTAGTCATCTCAGGGTCCAATTATTTCCGAATCTTGAGAAAATTTGAAATTCAATCTAATAAATTATCTAGCCGAATATTCGGCAAATAATTTGCAGAATAGTCAAGTCACAAGCCGAATACCAAATATTCGGATTCGGCATGCCGAATATTCGTCACAACTCTAAAAATATTTAAATATATTTAAAAAATATAAAAATATCCAATATATAAATTTCCAAAAACGAATCCAATATAAAAATATCTTACTACACCGTGTAAACTTTTTAAAATCTTGCTGATTTTTTCCTAGCAGAAAATTCTCACCGTGAGAAAGAAAGCCCGAGCCTATTATAATTTATCATCGTGAAAAAGAAAGGTTTTTTCTCACAATGATAATTTATCACGATGATAAAATTTTGAGTTGTGTATTGCACCGACGTAATCCATTGCGAAAATGGAAATTATTTCGATGTCGAGCATTATCATGATGATAATGGCCGGTTGTATACTAAGCTTTAGTTCGGATATGGGATCGGTATGGAAAGGATTTTTTATTCTTGGCTCATATCGCGGATCGGTATCGAACAATTGTCTGGTTGTTGGATTGGGATCGAGTAGATTTTTCACTAATGGATCAGGATCGATTTCTTTGCCTGCTGGTTCGGATCGTGGATCGGTATCGAAAATTTTTTCAAGTTTCATCTATGAGTCTGTGGACTCTGGGGAATGAGAATTCTTAGGTTCACAGGCTAAGACAGATTAAAACATGTTTGAACATGTAAATGTCTGCGAGATGTAGCAACACTGCAGACTTAGGTGGGTGGTAGGTGGATAAACGTAGGTTCATAAGTTCGTGTAATTTAGTATCAAAGATAAATTAGTTTGGCGGCTTTGAGGGGGTTTTGGTTTGTGGTTGGAACATCTCCCATGCTATCTACTAAATAGGATTTCAGATACTAAAATTTTCAGAGATTATTAGAAGAAACCAGAAAGACGGATGGGTTGGCCTGACCTGCTAGATCATCCGTATATTGTACATGGTGTCTGTTGACAGAGAAGTTGGAAACTTTGCATTGGCAAAAACATTAAGTCCATCGCAAGAAATTGCAAAAGAAACTCAGCGACATAATATTCAAAAGAAAGGTATTTTAAAATAATTCTTCTCAATGGTCTAACATATTTATATTATTTTCCAATGTCACAGGAAGTGATCCGAAACCCGGGGAGTCTCTGTGAAAAGTATACATTTAGATTGATAGTACAGTGCACGACGGTTATAAGAGTAACTCTGCGTCGCCTGGAAATACTGCTCTTATAACCGTTTGTTCTTACAACGCTTATAAGAGCAGGATGTTCTTATAAAAAGTATATAGCAAAAAAAAATTTTTTCAAAATTTATAAAAAAAATCTATACTATAGTATAGATCTTAAATAAAGTTATCAACTGTAACTATCGTCGACAATTTCGTCAAAAATTGCAATTGTTTAATTCTTATTTAAATTTTTGTAAAGATTTTACATGAACGACATTTCAACTGAAATGATTTCAAGTGGTACTTTTAGAAATTGAAGATGTAAAAAGATTATTTTTGTTTGAGATTTAAATTTTGCTTTTATATCCAACTCCCGCTTCAAAAATTACCCAGCAAAAGGCAGTTCTTATATCCGTTTGCTCTTATATACGTTGTTCTTATAATGCGTTAATGTCCCATGCTAAATGCATTAGAGCAAACCAAACCCACAAAACTCTGCTCTTATAACCCGAATATTCTTATATAGGATGCTCTAATAAACGTCGTGCACTGTACTTACTCTCAGAAATCATTTGACAGGAGTTGTTGTTGGGAAAATTGCATTGCTTTTCTCTCTACCNACGTCGTGCACTGTACTTACTCTCAGAAATCATTTGACAGGAGTTGTTGTTGGGAAAATTGCATTGCTTTTCTCTACTATTTGCAGTAGAAGGTTCGAAAGATGCAAACTTAGTAAAAAATTTGTAAAATTTATATGTCAAGTCGAAGTTGTAGCGAATCTCATCCATGCCTGTAAATTAATCGTTATAAGAAGAAAATTGGAGAGTGACTATAGAGTTAGAGGAAATTTCTTATATTCTTATGGAGGAAGATTTAGAAACAATGAAGAAATGTCTTCGACTCGTAAACTCTGTCTATAAAACTATTTTTCTAAATATATTTTCTAATAATCTAGATTACATAAACGCAGATTTACTAGCTAAATATAGAAGAATTTAGAAAGCAAAAACTTGACCAAGTTTCCACCAATCAAGAGCATGCGCATGAAATCTGGTAAGTCAAATAATTAGAATGCGCGCTAAATTCGTATTTTTGTTAAATCTTCTTGTACCCTAGAGATACAATACAACATGAATTACCAATTTATATTTATATATTATATTATATAATTAAATTATATGGCACCTTAATAGGAAATCACTTATCTTGGAGTGATTTCTCATACCTCAGGACAGCTTTGTCAGCTTCTCTGACAGCAAGTAGTTCTAATTCTTCAAAACCAAATACTAAATTGACACCAGCTTTTATATAACCCAATCACTAATTGTCTTTTTTTCCTGATGTTTCTGCCAAATTTCCAGCAAATCTATCGAAGATATAATTGAGGATTCCATTCACTTCATCCATGGTACAAATTTCCAAAGTATAAATTGATCCATGAATTTGTTCCAAAACTAAGAATAGCATTCGAGTAAGTTCTCTTTATATATTTTCCGTACAACAGATTTAGATTTTGAAGGTTTCTTAAATATAGTATTTTTTGGAATGAGAGAACATTGTCCTTCCGATGTCACTGGGAAGGTTGCATTTTCCTCAAGTTGGTCATAGTTACACGACATGGACATTGTAGGAGGAGTCAACAATGGATTCGTTGGAGTTCCTACAAAAATCAACTAAATATTTTAGAAAAATTAACATTATCATCATAATTCATCGTATCACAACAAATTACTCCACTCAAGTATTCAAAATTAATCAAAATTTGAAAATTATTGTCTATTACCTGAATCTTTGTCAGTGTCTATATCGTTTGATGATACAGTTATAGCGGAAGTTGTAGTAGTATTAAAAATAGTGTCTTCCATTTTATAAATTTATGATCGTAAGAATGAAAAAATATCTTGAATTATGCCTTTCTCAAGAAATATTACTTAAAAAAATGAGATATTGGACTGTGAGAACAATGAGCGACAGGTAAATGAGAGTCTAGATATGTAAAATTTATAAACAGTATTTTCAATAATAGTTTAAAAACTTTATTTTTTAAACTTGTATTATGAAGTCGTCCGGCAGTTTTATGAATCATAAACCGTGTAATTGATTCGCTTCTTCACTTCCGTTTCTTATTTTGAAATTATATTGTAGACAGGTGTATTTGTGTTCTCAGATGAAGGACAAATGAATGAATGGGGATAAATTAACCGGCCCAAGTTCCAAACATTGTTTTTATAAACAAATTTTAAAGTCGACGTTTTTGATTGGTGGTTGAATTTCTTATAGAAGGGTTTGTTGAACCCAAGGTTGCTATGAGAAATTTACAAAATGCGACCTTGATTTGTAAATTAGGTGGTAGAAAATGATTGTTATGCCTGATCCAAACTTCCGNACGTTTTTGATTGGTGGTTGAATTTCTTATAGAAGGGTTTGTTGAACCCAAGGTTGCTATGAGAAATTTACAAAAAGCGACCTTGATTTGTAAATTAGGTGGTAGAAAATGATTGTTATGCCTGATCCAAACTTGCCTTTCTCCTATTGTGCTCTTAGGGAAAATACGGTGCGATTAGAAACTTTGAACAATACAATCACTTTTTACCATAACAACTCTATTCACAATTTACTGAATATTTAGAATAATACTGCATTTTCCCTAGAGCACGATGAGAGAAAGGCAAGTTTGGATCAGGCATTATTCGTCAACCAGGATTCTTTTAGGGTTCGGACTTCGGCGGTGAGAAAAAGTTGATGAGATTTTGACACTTGAGAAAGTTATTTTTGCAGGAATTAATGATACAAAACGCCATTTCTTGATTTATAAATTTTATGTTCTATATTTAATTTTGGTGATGTTTGTTGAGTTTCTTGTTTGGTTATTTTTTGTTAATTTAAAAACAAATGGAGTTAAGGACTGACGCTATCAAAGTCGCTTTTTATAAATTTCTCATAGCAACCTTGATTGAACCCTTAAAGTGTGCTTAAAATTTGCTTTAATATCAACCAGAATCAATTAAGAAACAGCTTTTTGAGTAGAAACAATCGGCCGATGCATCGGCGTCGGCCGATTCAATCGTCTGTTGCATCTGCGCATCGGCCGATTCGAATTTTAGCCGCATCGGGGCAACACTAAAATAAAGACAACCCTAAAAATTTCACAAAATGAGGACACACCTCTATAAAATTTCATAAAATGAAGATACCCCTAAAAATTTCATAAAATGAGGACACCTCTATAAAATTTCATAAAATGAAGACATACCACTAAAATTTATAATAATCATATACCCAGTGTTGTTAGGTTCTTAAGAATTGGAAGGGTTGTTTCTAAAGTAGAATGTGAACACACTTCTCTTAAATTGCTAGAAGTGTGACAATGTTGAACATTTAAATGTAAAATTATTTGCTCCATTTTAATATTTAACTCGGGTTNTGTGAACACACTTCTCTTAAATTGCTAGAAGTGTGACAATGTTGAACATTTAAATGTAAAATTATTTGCTCCATTGTAATATTTAACTCGGGTTCCCAAAATATTGGCTAACGGCAGGGGTACTGTTTGCCCGTAGGTTTTACGTTTTGGTATGATCGTATTGAATTTAATTAATTTGTTTACGATCACGTTAGATTAAGGCCACGAGCTTTCTACGCATCCTCGCAACATATCAAAACTGTAAATTTTGAGTTTTTATTTTCCCGCTTTGCCGCACCACTCTCAAATTGACAAATGGGACTTTAATAGGTAAAAAATGTTTCAATTAATAACTTATTTTGTCAAAACTTCTTGGATCAACTAGAACTTTTGCTTGGGTATGCAGAAACGGAATTTGAGAGTGAAAAAAAAAAACTTTTTTCTATTATTTTCGAATGGTGGTGAAATAAATTAGCACTCTGCATTCCATCAAATTTTTTCGGATTAAGTTTAAATTTAGAAAGTATGTGCTTGAACTTATTTTTGGAATGTATTTTTGGATGTTTTCGAAATCGTTTCAAAATTAAATTTTTGACTTTAACAAAATTGTTCTCAATTTATTTTATACATTTGTGTTCCGAACTCAAAGTCGGCATTGGGTCATTTGTCGTTGGTTCTATTTATACTTTCGTATTAATGTGCTGTATCTTATTTTGAAAAGATATTTTTGTAGATTTTAGAAAATACTTGAAAATAAAATATTTAAGTCTGTCTAAAAAAAAAATATAATTAAAAAAAAAAATTATAAAACATCCAAAATACCTTGCTAAAATGAGTGTAAGAACATACTTCCTAAATTTCAAATTAATCCGAGAATATGACAAAATATATAGTGTAAATTTAGTTCACCACCATTAGAAAATAATAGAAAAATTGTTTTATTCAGTTAGACATATTTTTATGAATATTTTTGAAAATCATGGAAGAATTCTCAAAATGTCTTTCTGCACACCCAACAAAAGTTCAAATTGATCCGATAAGTTTTGACAAAATAAAAGTTATTATTTGAAACATATTTTTTACCTGTTAAAGTCCATTCGCCCATTTAGAAGTGGTGCGGCAGAGCGGCAAAATAAAAACTCAAAATTCACACTTTTGATATATGTTTCGAGGATGCGTAGAAAGTTCGTGGACTTAATAAAACCTGATCGGTAACTATTAATTAATTGTTTGTCTATTTCTAATTAATGATTACTAATTTAATTTTTCATAGTCATAATTACTTTAAGNCCGATAAGTTTTGACAAAATAAAAGTTATTATTTGAAACATATTTTTTACCTGTTAAAGTCCATTCGCCCATTTGGAAGTGGTGCGGCAGAGCGGCAAAATAAAAACTCAAAATTCACACTTTTGATATATGTTTCGAGGATGCGTAGAAAGTTCGTGGGCTTAATAAAACCTGATCGGTAACTTATTAATTAATTGTTTGTCTATTTCTAATTAATGATTACTAATTTAATTTTTCATAGTCATAATTACTTTAAGANTATTAATTAATTGTTTGTCTATTTCTAATTAATGATTACTAATTTAATTTTTCATAGTCATAATTACTTTAAGATTAGTTAACATCAAGATTTTAGTTTAATTACAGTTATCAATTTTAGGTGTGACTGACACTAAAGTCTTCAATGGAAAAATCAACAAATTATAAAAGGCAAAAACTAATCGGTGAAGGATCATATGGAAAAGTTTACGATGGATTGAAGATAGACACTGAAGAGCATGTCGCTCTCAAAGTTATTCCAAAGGTATGATTTATAATTTGATGTTTGTTTAGCTAAGGTATAGATTGCTTCAATTAGTTTCTTTTTTTTATGTGTTCCAGATAGCCCATAGTGAACAAGAACTTAGTGTCTTGCGACTCGAATGCGATATCCATAGTAGACTTAACCATAATAACATAATTAAAATGTTGGAGTATTATGATGACGAAAAAGAGGTAAATAAGTGACGATGAAACTGACAATCTAGGGTACATATAAATATTCTAGGAAAATATCAGTGCAAATGTTGTTTTAAATTTTTTTTTTGTTTATTATTTCTAAATTATTTTGTTTAGTTAGTGCTCATTACTGAACGTGCAAAGTGTTCCCTGGCTGATTTGATTTTTTCTGAAGGACGTCCTAAAACTGATCAAGTTCAAAGAATTGCCTGTGATATTACATCAGCTCTATTTTACTTACATTCAGAGAGAATTCTCCATCGGGATTTAAAGCCACAAAATGTGTTAATCGGGTACGATGGTCTAGCCAAAGTTTGTGATTTTGGATTGGCAAAGGCTATGAATATCGATACATTTTTATTAACCTCCGTCAAAGGGTAAGAGTTTGTTTTATTTGTATCAACAATATAAAAAATAAAGCAAATTGTTGTTTTTTTTTGGTAGAACTCCAATTTACATGGCACCAGAAATTATTGCTCGGAATCCATACGACTACAAGGCTGATCTTTGGTAAGTTTTGATTTGAAATGATGATTTTATAGTTTGCATTTTATTTCACAATATGTTTTATTTCTTTTGAAGGTCTTTCGGATGCATTTTGTATGAATTAATGGTCGGTGTGCCACCATTCAATGCAAATGAGATATTTCAACTTGTGAAAATGATGGAAGAACCTATAAAATGGAATGGGAGAATAAATGGTGATTGTTGTTCATTTTTACAAGTAAGTATTCTTAACCTGTCAACTGTGAAGGCTGCGACGGAGTTTATATGTAAATAGCGTTGTTGTCAAGACAGGTACCTATAATAAGAGACGACCCCTTATTTTACAGGGTACCCAAAGTTTTTGGATACCGACTTCATCACACTAGCTTCTCTTTGGTTGTTGTGACTACCTAAAGTCCATGTCACTTGTGAATAGGCCGATTTTGAGGGCCATGACTAAAATACTGACAAAATGCTGAACGATGTTATCCTTTATTTCTAACTTGGTCAGCCTTTTCTCGATCAGCATTTTGTTGGTAAGCATTTTAGTCATGGCCCTCAATATCGGCCTCTTCGCAAGTGATATGTACTGTAGGATGAGATTACAAAGGTCGCGAAATCAACGAATTTCTTAATTTTGAATTAATTTGACCGGTCGCACTAAAATCCACGATTACTCTTTAGTAAGAATAGCGGACACCCTTTCTTTTGGATGTCAGATACATGGCATCCGGGGCAAACTTCCTATACTGGAAAAGCTCGACAGTATTTGCTCCCGCTCCGCTCCCAGATAGAGCGCGAGACAACAAATAAGTAAGGTAAGAGAGCAAGAGCACAGCGATACGAAAAAAATTTTTTTGGGAGCGAGAGCGGAGCGTGAGCGAGGGCAGAGCGAAACTAAATAAATTTTTGGGAGCGAGAGCGGAAGGAACGGAGAGGATGGCGGAAAACAATCAGGAAGTGCGACCGGAGCGGGGTTACCCTAAGTGTGAGGGAGCGAGAGCGGATCAGGTGTTGTAACACCCACCTGGATACATGTTGCTTCCGAAGCATAAGGAATCAAAGCTCGGCGTTTGACTTTGGACTCTTTTGAAAAACATCTATGTGGCTCTGCTCGGACTCTTGAAATTCTCCCTTGTATAGGACCACAGCCTAGGACCAGTGCATTACGTATTACTCATGTGAACGTCCACAACGCATGTACAGTACGTTATTCGCATACAAACGTCCTCTGTGCAGTACAGTAACCTACGTGTACTGCTCATGTAAACGCCCACTGCGCATAGAAAAGTCATCTGTAAGAGCCAGAGCGGAATGGATGAAAACGGAGGGAGAGCGGTAGCGAAGCGTGTGGTGGAAAAATATTGAAAGCGAAAACGGGGTGGGAAAACTTCTTGGAGCGAGAGTGGAACAAATGGTGGATAGATTTGAGACCGAGTTGGGGAGCGGAGCGACATCACAAAAGTTTGGGAGAGAGAATGGGAGCGGAGCGCATACGCAATATTTTTAAGGAGTGAGGTGGTAATATTATTAGGGAGCGAGAGGCGGAGAGGAGCGAGGACAAAATATTTTTAGACACGGCGAGCGGGAACGAGGGCAAAACACTTTTTGGGAGCGAGAGCGGGATGTAAGCCGCCGACCTTTTAATACTAGGGAAGATGACTTTTAGCCTTCGACGTTGGAACCCGTGGAGACGACCAGGCGAGTATCAACGAACAATCGCGAGTATGCCAATCTTAGATGGGCACATGAATAGGATTGAGAAACTTAAAGTTTGGTCGTTAACCTATGAATCTAGAGTTTCGTATGCTATCGTATGCTTGGATCAAACCCGAAATAAAATAATTATCCGTAATAGTTTACATATTCAACAGCAGACAAGTTTAGACATGAAATTCAAGAATTGAAAAATCCTACCACAAATAACTTCCGATTTTCCATCGAACACAGATCATCTACATCCAAAGTCTGAAGACCATAAGTCTTAACCAACCACCATGTTACCATTTTACAATAATTCAGGCTTTGTTGCCANTCCAAAGTCTGAAGACCATAAGTCTTAACCAACCACCATGTTACCATTTTACAATAATTCAGGCTTTGTTGCCATAGCACCTCGCTCTAAGAACCTTGAAGAAAACTACACAATTTTATCAGAGTACAAAGTCATCACATGTTTAGATATGAGGCCAATGCCTTCTCTTCAAGATGGTGGTCAGAACCAATTTTGTCNCTACAAAGTCATCACATGTTTAGATATGAGGCCAATGCCTTCTCTTCAAGATGGTGGTCAGAACCAATTTTGTCTCAGTTTCTTCCTAACTTATCCCACATCCCGCAACACTCCAGAAGCTCTTTTTGCAAAACAAATTATACAACGATAAGCATTCACCAGTTTGTTCAGATCTGACCGATTCTATTTTCTGGAGAAACTGCATTTACTGTGATCATTAGTGTAGTCTGTACNCAGAACCAATTTTGTCTCAGTTTCTTCCTAACTTATCCCACATCCCGCAACACTCCAGAAGCTCTTTTTGCAAAACAAATTATACAACGATAAGCATTCACCAGTTTGTTCAGATCTGACCGATTCTATTTTCTGGAGAAACTGCATTTACTGTGATCATTAGTGTAGTCTGTACTTCAGTGAGTTTGCCATTTATTGGCTGTCCTTTTTTATTCTTACAGACCTGGAAGGTACCACGACGCGAAGAACTTAGAAGTTGAAACAAAACTAATGGAATCACGAAATTTTTTCTTCCTTCACCGGAACAATTGATTTCCCACCTAGTTTGAGGCATATGCCATTTGGAGGTTTGAGAGTTATGTTGTGAGCATGTCTAAGTACCTTTCAACATCAGTTTCGCCTTACTCTGATATGAATTTGTGCATTCGGGCAGGAAGTGTGAGAATCTCTGTAATTCGTACATCTTGAAACCCTTCTGAATCTATCTTAGAAGATATCTGACATCTCTTCAAAAATATCGCCCACTAGTAGAAGTGGAACCATCTCCTGGGTAAACCTTTGGTTGTGCCAAGAAGAAATTTATCAATATAAACCTTTAAATGTGCTTCAAAGACAAAGAAGAAATTTACAAATAAAAAACTTTAAATGTGCTTCAAATACAATCACTCATTTGGGATAAATGTAANTACAAAGAAGAAATTTACAAATAAAAAACTTTAAATGTGCTTCAAATACAATCACTCATTTGGGATAAATGTAAGAAAATGAAGTTGTTACAAAATCTTTTCAATTTGTTTTAGGTTTTTTCTATTATACAAGCGGTCAGCTTGTAATACTGCCTTCAAATTAAAATCATCATCACAATCGGTTGGAAACCATATCTCAATATTGACGCAGCAAATACTGCCTTCATCAAGGAACAGTGTGTTTACACCGCTTTGAAGAAAGTATTCCAAGCTGGTTGCTAGTAATATGTAAGCAATATGAATTNGGAACAGTGTGTTTACACCGCTTTGAAGAAAGTATTCCAAGCTGGTTGCTAGTAATATGTAAGCAATATGAATTTAAAAAAAAAATTTTTAGGAATTCTTTCTTACATTTATCACAATTGCGTAATTGTATTTTGAAGCAAAAAAAACTTAGGTCATGTGAGGTATCGATCGACTTCTTTCGACTCCAGCATTCATGTGGAACCAATTATAANCAGTTTGTTCAGATCTGACCGATTCTATTTTCTGGAGAAACTGCATTTACTGTGATCATTAGTGTAGTCTGTACGTCAGTGAGTTTGCCATTTATTGGCTGTCCTTTTTTAATCTTACAGACCTGGAAGGTACCACGACANTTCTGGAGAAACTGCATTTACTGTGATCATTAGTGTAGTCTGTACGTCAGTGAGTTTGCCATTTATTGGCTGTCCTTTTTTAATCTTACAGACCTGGAAGGTACCACGACACGAAGAACTTAGAAGTTGAAACAAAACTAATGGAATCACGAAATTTTTTCTTCCTTCACCGGAACAATTGATTTCCCACCTAGTTTGAGGCATATGCCATTTGGAGGTTTGAGAGTTATGTTGTGAGCATGTCTAAGTACCTTTCAACATCAGTTTCGCCTTACTCTGATATGAATTTGTGCATTCGGGCAGGAAGTGTGAGAATCTCTGTAATTCGTACATCTTGAAACCCTTCTGAATCTATCTTATAAGATATCTGACATCTCTTCAAAAATATCGCCCACTAGTAGAAGTGGAACCATCCCCTGGGTAAACCTTTGGTTGTGCCAAGAAGAAATTTATCAATATAAACCTTTAAATGTGCTTCAAATACAAAGAAGAAATTTACAAATAAAAAACTTTAAATGTGCTTCAAATACAATCACTCATTTGGGATAAATGTAAGAAAATGAAGTTGTTACAAAATCTTTTCAATTTGTTTTAGGTTTTTTCTATTATACAAGCGGTCAGCTTGTAATACTGCCTTCAAATTAAAATCATCATCACAATCGGTTGGAAACCATATCTCAATATTGACGCAGCAAATACTGCCTTCATCAAGGAACAGTGTGTTTACACCGCTTTGAAGAAAGTATTCCAAGCTGGTTGCTAGTAATATGTAAGCAATATGAATTAAAAAAAAAATTTTTAGGAATTCTTTTTCTTACATTTATCACAATTGCGTAATTGTATTTTGAAGCAAAAAAAACTTAGGTCATGTGAGGTATCGATCGACTTCTTTCGACTCCAGCATTCATGTGGAACCAATTATAATTAATTTTGACCAGAAATTCCGAAATTGGAAATACTTGAATTCGTGTTTTTTGTTTTATCTATCTTTTATTCGGTTATTTGTTGGCCGATCGGACTAAAAATTTGCAAATATATAGAGAATGTTTTTCAGATGGACTTTTTCTTCGATTTTGGAAATTTGAAATTTTTGAATTTTTGAAAAAATTTACCAATAAAAATTTTTAAATGTGCGTCAAATACAAAGAAGATATTTACAAATAAAAAACTTTAAATGTGCTTCAAATACAATCACTCATTTGGGATGAACTTAATTTATCATTAAAGAAATTTTTTCAATTTGTTTTAGATTTTTTCTGTGATACAAGCGATCAGCTTGGAATGCTGCCTACAAATTAAAATCATCATCACAATCGGTTGGAAACCATATCTCAACATTTACGCAGCAAATACAGCCTTCATCAAGGAAAAGTGTTTACACCGCTTTGAAGGAAGTATTACAAGCTGGTCGCTAGTACTATGTAAGTAATATGAATTTTTTAAATATTTTCTAAGAATTCTTTTGTTACATTTATCCCAAATGAGTGATTGCATTTTGATGCACATTAAAGTTTTTTAATGGTAAATTTCTTCTTGGCACAACCAAAGATTGACCCAAGGGATGGTTCCACTTCTACTAAGTGGGCGATAGAGAAGGCATTGAAATTTTTGAAGGGATGTCAGATATCTTATAACATAATTCCAAAAAGGTTTCAAACTGGATGAATTACAGAAACTCTCACACTTCTTGCCCGAATGCACAAATTTATATCAGTAAGGCGAAACTGATGTTGAAGCGTACTTTAGACATTCTCAAAACATAACCCAAATCACCAAATGGCATATACCTCAAACTAGGGGGGAAATCAATTGTTCCGGCGGAGGTGAGAAAAAATTTTTTTTGATCCAATTAGTTTTGGTTCAACTTCCAAGATCTTGGTGTTGTGGTACCTTCCAGGTCTGTAAGATTAAACAAGGACAGCCAATGAATGAGAAACTCACTGAAGTACAAACTACACATGATCACAGCAACTGCAGTTTCTCCAGAAAATAGAATTTGTCAGATCTGGACAAACTGATGAAAGCCTATGGTTGTATAATCTGTTTTGCAAAAAGAGTTTCCGGAGAGTTGCAGAATGAGGGATAAGTAAGGAAGGAATTGAGACAAAATTGGTTCTGACCGCCATCTTGAGGAGAAATCATTGGCTTTATTTCTAAATTTGAGATGACTTGTACTCTGATAAAATTGTTTAATTTTCTTCACAGGTTCTTAGAGGTGCCATAGGAACAACGCCTGAATTAGTGTAAAATGACAACATGGTGGTCGGTGATGACTTATTGTCTTCAGGCATTGAATGTAGATGATCTGTGGTCGGTGGAAAATCGGAAGTTATCTGTGGTAGTATTTTTCAAGTCTTGAATTTCGTCTAAACTTGTTAGCTGTTGAATATGTAAACCATTACGTATAATTATTTTATCTTGGTTTTGATCCAAGCATACGATAGCCGAGCGAGCGGCGAGCAGGCGGACTCCCCCAGGGCGGGCGGGCTCCCCTCCCTCTTGCATCGCAGACATTGGAAATCCTAGGTCCATAGTTTGACAAAAGTTTAAACATGTTTGAACATAAGTTTATGAAATATGACAACATCGCTTCCCCAGGTACGCGTTCGGTGGAAAATATTTAGTCTCATAGGCTTTGACAGGTTTGTCGGATGTGACAACACCGCAGACCTTCGTCGGGGATCGAAGACAAAGCTTAGGTTCTTACCTCTATGTTGCAACACTGCCAGATCGATGCTCGGTAGATAAACTTAGGTTCTTAAGTCCATGCATAGATGAAACTCGATCTAAGAATCGAGTCGCGGATCGGTGTCGGACGAAATTTCTATGTATCAGATCGCGGGTCGGTATCAAAAGATCAATTTTTAGCTCGGATCGTGACTCGGCATCGAGTACTTTTTTGTCTATTATTTCGGATCGCGGATCGGTATCGAAAGGATTTTTTTTTATTCTTGGCTCGGATCGCGGATCGATAACGAACGATTTTCTGGTTGTTGGATCGTATCGTGGAACGGGATAGATTAGATTTTTCACTAATGGATCGGATCGCAGATCGGGATCGATTTCTATGCCTGTTGGCTCGGATCGTGGATCGGTATCGAAATTTTTTCTAAGTTTCATCTGTTAGTTCGCGGACTCTGGGGAATGAGAATTCTTAGGTTCATAGGCTAAGACATTAAAACATGTTTGAACATGTAAATGTCTGCGAGATGTAGCAACACTGCAGACTTAGGTAGGTGGTCGGTGGATAAATGTATGTTCATAAGTTTGTGTAATTTAGCAAAACCGATAACTTAGTTCGGCGGCTTTGCGGGAGATGGTGTGTGTGGTTGGAACATCACTCCGTGCTATCTACTAAATAGGATTTCGGATACTAAAATTTTCAGAGATTATTAGAGAAGAAACCAGAAAGACGGATGGGTTGGCCTGACCTACTAGATCATCCGTATATTGTACATGGTGTCTGTGTTGACAGAGAAGTTGGAAAGTTTGCATTGACAAAAGCATTAAGTCCATCTCAAGAAATTGCAAAAGAAACTCAGCGACATAATATTCAAAAGAAACCAGCTAACCATCATCGGTATTCCATGTCTAAATTAATTAATCCAATGCCAGATCCTATGATTCACTTAAGCTCAATTTATATTTCAGTTTTGAACGATTTCAACCATCAATCCCGAAGAAAGTAGTGCAAAAATATCATGGAAAAGGTACACATCCATATATACAAAGTCCTACATCAAATCTCATCATGGTGCAGCATGGGCAGATCGCCGCATTGTATAATCCGTTTCATGAAAATTCAAATCCAAATCTTATCCCGGATAATGAAACAACTGATGAAATTACTCAAAGTTTAAAGGTTGACGGAGAAAACAATGTCCTTAATAATTTGAAGTATAGAGAAGAAGACTCGGATTCCTCTGTAGATACAATGAGTTCGAGCTCAAGTGATGATAGTGAAGATGAGAGAGCAACGGTTGTTGTGGAGTCAAAATCATCAGGAAAATCTCATTGTAGTAATGGTGGGAATAAGAGAAACCAGAACAAAATTCCTCGTGATAGTTGGATATCTGGTACTCGTCTTGCTTATGAGAGACCAATTCAAGAAGACCCAGAGGCAGTTGATGAAGAATGGCTAGCCTATTTGAGTAAAAATATTAAGGTATTTTAAAATAATTCTTCTCTTAATGGTCTAACATATTTATTATTATTTTCCAATATCACAGGAAGTAATCCGAAACCCAGGGAGTCTCTGTGAAAAATATTCATTTAGATTGATAGTACTCCCTCTCAGAAATCATTTGACAGGAGTTGTTGTTGTTGGGAAAATTGCATTACTTCTCTCTCTTCCATTTGCCGTAGAAGGTTCAAAAGATGCAAAATTAATCAAAAATTTGGAAAATTTATATCTCGAATCGAAAGTTGTAGCAAATCTCATCTATGCTTGTAAATTAATCGTTATAAGAAGAAAATTGGAGAGTGAGTCTATAGAGTTAGAAGAAATTCCTAATATTCTCATGGAAGAAGATTTAGAAACAATGGACAAATGTCTTCGATTGGTAAACTCTTAAGGCTCATTTATACTCAGACGACAGTTCATCCGTCACGACAAAGTCACCTTCCGTCAGCTGACTTTCATGACGGATGCCAATTTATACTCTTACGGTACTTGACGTTACCTCCTTCCGTCTGCGAAAAACCCCCTTCCGACAAAAGTTAAACATGTTTAATTTTGACTCATCCGTCAAGGTGAGTTTACGTGACGGAGCGCTGCTGTCGTCTGAGTATAAATTAGCCTTTAGTCGATAAAACATATTTATTAGTTAATATTTTAATAACTTTGATAATTAATTTTAGGTCTGCTACCTCATCCATTCTGAAGAACGTTTTGTAGTACAATTATGCGATAGTATTTTGGGATTTCAAGCCTATGTACTTTTTCAATTATTTTTGAGACTGGATATGAAAAGAACAAGACTGACTATTGATACTTTAGCAATCTTGTGTCATCTTATGAGAACTCTACCTGGAAACGTCAGCATTCTTGAAGACATATTCTTAGGTAAATTGAATTTTTAAAAGAAGTAATTTAAATCAGTGTTGCTGTTTTTTTTTGTTTTTTATTTAAAAAACATAAAAAACGTTTTTATTGTTTAAAACTGTTTTTTATGTTTTTTATGTTTTTTAAACCTTTTTTTTTAAGTTTTGTTTTTAACCATGAAAATCCCAGTTCAGAGTTAAATACAACACACACGACCTAGATTAACGTAAGAAACAACTGAAATTGGTATTTAATTGTTAAGGAAGTGTTCTACAAGAAAAAAAATTGAATTGTAACATCAGCGATAAAAGAACCTGCTAGACGGGTAGTCGTCAGGATATCGATTAATGCGTAGTGCAATATTAATAAAAAAAAATGCAAATAGAGATTTTATCGTCCATTTGTCGTGTGTGTTGCAGCTAAGGTTCAGTTTGTTTAAAACACTGTTTTTTTTTAAAAAAAAACAAGTTGTTTTAAACATGTTTTAAGCACTGTTTTAAACAAATGTTTTTTTTCTTCGCCACACTGATTTAAATACAATGATATTTTTTAATATAGGAGAAGATGATGGTAAAGAATTGTGGAGACTCTTGGCCAACACAAATTCTGTAATCCAATCAATAACTTTACGGATATTTGGTTACTTAGTGATACATTCTGCCAATACAAGAGAAAAATTTGTTTACACCAATTCTGCTAAACTATGGCGTACTTTACGTAGTGCAAGTACACAACCAGACTCCAAAATTGTATCCGTAAGATCTCCCAGCTCATATAATGAAATAAAACCAAATAAATGAAAAAATTTTTAAATTATATTATGTTTTATAGGCTGCTCAATTCGCTGCCGAAAATGTACGATATTTAGAAACACCAAACATTCTCAACAGGCCAATCCAGCCAACGAGTCTTCCTTAACGAAATTAACTTGAGTTAACAATTTCATAACTCCACGTAACTCCAAACACTTTTCTTTCCTATATACTCATCTCTTATCGCATTTTATAATAATTTTTGTAAGTTCTACTCTAATATATAACGTTTTAAAATGTTTTACAATCGATTACATATTTGGTTTTATCATCGATTACTTGTTGTATACGTTAAATTTGAGTTGAATCTTGTCAAATCAAGTCAAGTTCTAAAGATACGAGGGACTCGTCGTACTCGTCGTACTGCGGAGGAAGAATGAGAAGACCAATCATAGCAGATCAGACCAGTCATAATAACAATGAAACAAAATGGATCTAAAGATGCGTGGTTTTAACTACCTTGACCCTATTGATATTTACGCACTAGTCTATACTCCAATACTGATGACTCCAAGGATATCCAGATCTTAGACGGTTTCTCTCCATGAAATCATGAAATGGTTGGAGAAAAAAAAAAGTGATCCAATCCAGAATCGATGGTAATTTTTACGCTAGCCCATCCTCAATTCCCATCGAACTGGGTGAGTTTGTAAATTAACATTATTTTAAGTGGACTTGATAACCTATCCAACTCTATGGAATAGAAATAAATTTTTTTCCTCAGTTGTCCTTACCTTGGGACAGGCGAGAACATGTCACATCAGGATTCAACAATTCGGGTTAGTTATAAATTTTGATAAAGCAAATCATCCAACGACGACGCAATAAGACACACCTATTGACAAGAATTGGAAAACATTTGGTATAATAAATTAATTCTCAATATATGCAGAATGTTCTCCACGATGGATGATGTCTTCAAGTATGACATTGAATTTCAATTTCAATTTCAACCACTTGCACAACTGGAATCTAAATAATGATATGAAAACATTTTTCCTATTCTTTATCTTTCCATGAAAATTTGTCATTTTATGTTGACAATGACAAACCGTTGGGTAGACTCTTTTATCCTGATGCTGCTACTTTGGACAACAAAAAATTCCCACTGCGCATCCATCTTTTTCTCCAAAGTAGTCTTCATGATGATCCAATTTTGTTCAATTTTGTACAATTTGAGTAGATTTTTATAAAAAACAATATNCAAAGTAGTCTTCATGATGATCCAATTTTGTTCAATTTTGTACAATTTGAGTAGATTTTTATAAAAAACAATATAAATTTCAATCATTTAATTCAATATTTTAGATTAGTATTTTGTATCAAATTGATAGAATTTCGGATTTTCTAGATAATGAACCTAAATGTCCTGATTCACAACAATGTTTTATGATTATTACGTTATATAGATTTATTACTCTTTAATTTAGATAAACTTTAGATTAATTGAACAAAGTTGGATCCACAAGTAGACGAATTTCTCGGCCAATGGGCTATAATATAAGACTGTTGGATTTGTAAATTTTTTTTTTTTTTTTTTTTTTTGTAATTTTACATATTATGAAANTGAATTTCAATCATTTAATTCAATATTTTAGATTAGTATTTTGTATCAAATTGATACAATTTCGGATTTTCTAGATAATGAACCTAAATGTCCTGATTCACAACAATGTTTTATGATTATTACGTATAATAGATTTATTACTCTTTAATTTAGATAAACTTTAGATTAATTGAACAAAGTTGGATCCACAAGTAGACGAATTTCTCGGCCAATGGGCTATAATATAAGACTGTTGGATTTGTAAATTTTTTTTTTTTTTTTTTTTTTTGTAATTTTACATATTATGAAAAACCTAAATCTAGTGACTAATATCGACAGTTGTCCAACGGGTGTCTATAGACTTGTCTAGACCGCTTACGACCTAGACCACAGACATTTGGTAAATTTTTGTCCAATTTAGTTTGTGTAAACAAGTAATTAATCAAGGAACTTAAATTATATAGACAGATTCTTGAATTTAAAAAAATTTTAAAATAAGGGAAATGGAATTGAACATTTCAATGCGCATCCTTAAGCATTGTTGTCAATATAATTATTTTTCTTGTTTTCAGGTATTATTTTACTTTTACTCTGTTGGATATGGGTTTAGTTAACTAATTCAGAACCAGAAGTATTTAATAGGTTTTGTTCATTATGGAGATAAATTCTCATCGTGTTTTTAAATGAAAAAAAAAAAAAAAAAACCAGACCTATTTTAGCAACAATTACTTCCTAAATATCATAGAAAAGGCTATCAACAAATTCACTTCATCATTTTCATTGTCATTCAAGGTCGATTGTGCAGATATTTTTTCCGCAAAAGGACTTTGCTCTATCTACCTTGAGATAGATTTTTTGATTATACCAATTAAATTACTCTTCCTTGCAAAACCTCTTATAATAATATAAATTGTTAGTTGTAGAATTTGCAAATTTTCAATGGCATCATCATTTGTTTAGATGAAACATTGAGTTTTTTTTTTTTTTTTATCCCTTACGTAATGCTTTAGCGAAATTAATTAACTACCTGTACTAAAACTTTAAAAAAAAAAATTTTTTTTTTTTTATAATGTTAAAATAGTACTTCAATTGATGCATTATTTTCATCTGTAACCTTGATATGCCATAATTTTAGCAGTGGCCCTGGTTGTAAACAACAGTTGATTAATTACTTTAAAAAAAAAACACATTTGTTTTTTTGGCTATTAAGGTGTTCAGCTCAAATGTTGAATAAGGAAAACTAAAACTTACAGATTTATACAGCTCATCATATTTCATGATTTAAACTTACTGATTTAGTACTTTAGTATTAATATACTATATAAAAAAAATTACAATAATGGTAACTTTTTTGATTGTTGAAAATGGGAAGGGTTGGGTTTGGGTAAGGTAATTAAATTATCCACTTGACTTTGACAAAAGTCAATGTCAATTCATGAAATCCATGAAATTTTTACATGACATCTCATCTTATGACATTACTTGAGATTAATTCAGAATTAATTATTATTCATTTAGAATCGGGGAAATTGTTACCAATGAAATTGAAATTGCGTCGTTAATTCGGCAATTTGGGCAATTAATCTTACTGCTAAAATTTTATTTTTTTTTGTACACTAATCTGATTAATTGAACTGGTTTTTTCGTGATAGAAACCATTTAGGTAGCGTGATGAAGCAGAACGTTATGCTTCAAGGGATTGCCTAAAACCTTACAAAAATTTTGCAAATGTTTATATATATATATTATATATATAATATATAAAAAATATATATTTGCTAAATTATTGTAAGACTTCAATTTGGGCATTAATAAATCAAATTAACCCTAAAATTTCTAATGGGGTGAATGTGAATTGTTAATTAACACTGTACTTACAAAAAAAAATTTTTTTTTTTTTAAGTTTGACCATTTCAAACCAATTCTTAAATTAGGTTCAATAATTATCGCACGTGGGAAACTAATTTGTAAAAATGAAAATCCTATATTTAGATTAGAAATTGATTCATGTTAGAGTGACACCTTAATAATAACCCTCAGCTCCAGAAAGTCTAGTAGGACTTATTTATTTGAGTTTTTTAACATTTTGACAAGTGTCAAAATGAAAATAACTGACAGAGTTGTAAAATAGGTAAAAAAATAAGTACCCCTTTCCCGTTATGATTGACAGATACTCTTTTACTCTTCGGGTAGTAATTTACCAAGTGACAAATTGCCAAATTGACTTAATTATTATTATCATTTTCACACCTGTCAATCATTTTTTTTTTCAAGAAATTACTAAGCTTATAATTAATTTTAAAGTTCGAAATTTAGAGTAGAGCTTTCTGTGAGATAAAATAACGTGTAAAAAAAAAATTTTTTTTTTTTTAGTTTTTTTTTTGCCTTTGTACGTAATGATAAAATGGNCGTGTAAAAAAAAAATTTTTTTTTTTTTAGTTTTTTTTTTGCCTTTGTACGTAATGATAAAATGGTAAAATGATAAAATGGTAAAATGATAAAATGATAAAATGATAAAATAAGTACATAAGGGTCTCAGATTTTTTTTTANAAATGATAAAATGGTAAAATGATAAAATGATAAAATGATAAAATAAGTACATAAGGGTCTCAGATTTTTTTTTAATGAAAATAATAAATAGATTTTTAACCCTTAACAAGATTTTATTTTCCTAATACAAATATAAAAAAAAATTAATATTAAAAGAACAGAAGTGGATCTATTGAAAAGCAAGTTAAAGATAGAAAATTTCTTCCAAATGCTTTCCTTTTGGAAGAGTGCCCAAAATGGAAGTGGCGTTTCCTCGTTGAATAGCTAGACTTATTCGCTGAATCAGAAACGATGTAGAACGAGGTTCTCCGGAAGCGATTTGAATGTAATTGCCAATTTTCTTAATCAAGTTCAGACCTTTGGGTCCCCATACTCCGTTTGACTCGACAGCGATAGGAACGAAAGTGAATTTATTCTCTGGCAGAAAGTTGTATTTTTTAATCTTCCTCTCTTCAGCAATGATAGCGGCATCACCAGGGTCTCGTTTGGTGTATGAGATGTATGAATGGGCGAATGTATCCACACAAGTGAAGTCCCAGACCAATGGTTTTCCTCTAGACCAGGGGACGAGTGTCATTCCATCTGGGTGTTTTCCGTCTTGTCTTGAAAGACCTGGAGGTTCTCTAATGCTTGGAAATCCGGCTGAACGAAGGGATCTGAGGATAATGTCGTTTATCCCGTCGTGTCTTGCCAATCTTCCTGAGGCTTTCTTGCATGAAAGACCATGACGACCTGTTTCTTCAACTTCTAAACCACAAGAACAAAAGTGAGCAGAACAAATTAAAGAGCCAAGGCGTATCGCGCAAGAAATTCTAAAAACTTCATCAGAAAGAAGGGTTCCAAGTTGGGGGGAGGGTAATGACTCTAACCAAGCGCCGGCTTCTTGATTGGTAGAGGAAAGAATTCGCGCTAGGTCTTCATCTGAGGAGCATGTAGAAAGGATAAAGTGGAAGTGACCCTTAACTATAGTGAGGAAGCTAATAATTCCCCAATGGAAAAGTATACCGTAATGAAATTATTGAATTTTTTTTTTCTTTTTTTTTTTTTGGTAAAATATTTCAGTTATTGAAAAGATAATTTTATTTTTATATTTAATTTTATTTTTTGATTTTTGAAAAAAAATTTCCTTGGAAACAACATCTCAATTTGGGCTCCAACATTTTCCATTTTTCAACCAACTTGGACCTCAATTGGACTAGTTCCGACGATTGATGACAACGGTCCATATCATCAGCTACTGGAATCACATCGAAGTTCATCAAAAATTACTCAAGATAAGTCTACAACTCTATAAACAAAAACATCTCCCGAAAATTTCTAATTTCAAAGGGAAAAAAAATCACAACAAATATTAATTTTCTATTGATGTCAACAGTCAACAATCAAAATCATCCTTCATCCATTCTCCTGACAACTACAAAGAATACTTAAAGCTAAGTCAAATTTATAACTATTAGTATATGTTGGGTTTTTACGAGTGCATCTCTCCTATCCTGTAAGATTTGAGATACTATCACCACTATACTATTTATCTAGGACATCTGGATCAAACTTCCTAACAACAACTCACCTCTAATCTGACCAACTTCAAACAACTTTTCTAAAATGTCAACTTCGTCCATTGATCATCCATCTACCCATAGCACCTCAAAAAGAATACTCTCTCGTAATCAAAAAAGGGCAGCCAAACTAGGTGAAAAACTAAGAATCGGTATAGGAAACAACAAAATCTCATCCGCCTTCAACATCACCATTCAAGACCAACACAACCTAAACGAATTTGAATATAACCCAAACCTAACAAATGAATCAAACTCTCTCGAAACTATCACAGCCTCTACACAGGACCTATCAACCCATAGACAATCTACTCGCGAATTCGGAATGATCTAGCTAAAATCCACCATCGAAGCCGACAACGACCAATCAATCTCGAAGAAGTCACTATGGAACCGATTTGAAGCTAAACGAAAATCCATGAATCTCAAAGAAGTCACCCAAGTCACTCTGACCAATTGGATCAAGATTTGTTTTCCTTATGCACAATCAAAACGAGGTCCAAACGGTACCAACGGTCCCCATATCACAGGAATTAAATGGATCGATGAAGAAGGACCCCATCAAGACCTTGGAACCAAACTGTCGTCACTAAGAAGAGGTATTCCAACTCTTCATAGGATCCCTAGAGGAGCGCGTTTTTCCTTCAGATCCTCACTTACAAAAACCATCAACAAAGTCAACGACAATAACACCGAGGAATCATGGACAGAACTTCTCCTCTTTCCCTATGTCACCCTACAAACCCCAAACCACGAAACTAAAATTCTCAATCTTACGACCTGGGTGAAATCAAACATTGATAATTGGAACCTCACCAAGTCCGAAGCAATACCTCATACAATTAAGGAATTTGACTACTCACCATCCAAAATCTGGAAAAAAATTGAGTCAAAACTAGGGGATGGTGACATTTCTGGTGCCATTCGCTTAATCACCTCCGACGATACCATAGCTCCTAACACTCAAGAAACACTCTCAGCTCTAATAGACAAACACCCACCACATCCCATTCCTACACATTATCCAGACGACTTTGAACTACAAGATTTCAGCTGGACTTTCGAAGACTCTGAAATTCTGAAAGCCATATCTTCATTCAAACCAGGATCCGCTGCAGGTTTAGATGGCCTCCGACCTCAAATCCTCAAGGATCTCATTTCTCACCCAGCTCCAGATCTAACAGATTTCCTTGAATCAATCAAAAAACTCATCAACTTGATGATCACCGGGAAAGTTCCCGACAATATCCGCCAAATCCTTTTTGGAGGAACTTTAACAGCCCTCTCGAAGAAAACAGGAGGGATTCGGCCCATCGTCATAGGAAACACATGGCGAAGACTAGCAGCTAAAATCATCACCAAACGTGTTTCAGAGCCTTTATCCCACGAATTCCTCCCCAATCAACTAGGAGTAGGCGTTCGAGGAGGAGCAGAAGCAGGAGCGCACGCTGCCCGAACCTATTTTTCAAACGATCATGAAAGAACTAAAACATTCATCAAAATAGACTTCAAAAACGCTTTCAACGAAATCAGAAGAGATGTACTCCTAGAAAAGGTGAAGATCAGGCTACCAGAAATATATAACTTTGTACACCAATGCTATCGACTTCCGAGCAAAATTTTTTACAATGATACCTCATTACTTTCCGACCGAGGTGTTCAACAAGGAGATCCACTAGGACCAGCCTTGTTTTGCCTTGTCGTTCAACCAATTGTCCAACAAATATCATCTGAATTTAACGTATGGTATCTTGACGATTGCACCATCGCAGATACTCCATCAAAAGTCTTCAAAGACTTGGAGAAAATCTTCCACCAAGCTGGGGAATTTGGTCTTTCTCCAAATTATTCCAAATGTGAAGTAGCTATCCTAGGGACCCTCGAAGCTGCCGAAATCAATGAAATTATGTACAACCTTAATATAATCGTTCCGGGAATTCAAATAATCAATAAATACAAAGCAACACTACTTGGATCACCAATTTCAAACGAAGCTATCCACGATTCCCTTCTACAAAAAACTAACACCCTTAAAACTTTTGGAGAACGGCTTTTGAACATCTCAAGACATTCGGCCTATTTTCTCCTGCAAAAGTCAATAGCTATCCCTCGACTCATCTTCTTCCTCCGTAGTTCTCCAACATGGAAAGAAGAAGAAAGCTTGAACTCATAAGATGATACTCTAAAGTCAATACTCGAAAACATCCTCAACTCCAATCTAACGGATTCTGCATGGGAACAATCTTNTCTAAAGTCAATACTCGAAAACATCCTCAACTCCAATCTAACGGATTCTGCATGGGAACAATCTTCACTCCCCGCAAGACAAGGAGGCTTCGGGATTAAGCACGCATATGATATGGCGACTCCGTGTTTCCTGGCGTCATACAATAGCGNAAGACAAGGAGGCTTCGGGATTAAGCACGCATATGATATGGCGACTCCGTGTTTCCTGGCGTCATACAATAGCGTTGAAACCCTAGTTTCCGCCTTACTTCCTAATAACATCCAAATTGACTCCGCAGTGAAAAAAGCAGAAGTTCTTAGGAACTTAAGAAACAACGTGAACTTACCTGACTATCTGTTACGGAAACACCAGAAGGCTTGGGAAGACCTTCAGACAAATAAAACCTTTCAATCTTTCTTATCTAAATGCACCACAGATGAAGATCAAGCAAGAATCAAATCATCTACAAATCAAGAGGCAGGAGCTTGGTTGGAAACACTACCTTCCCCACAACTTGGAACCCTTCTCACTGACGAAGCCTTTAGAGTTTCTTGAGCTTTACGTCTAGGTACTTTAATTTGTTATTCTCACTTTTGTCTCTGTGGTTTAGAAGTAGGTGAGACTCGACACCATGGACTCTCATGCAAGAAGGCCTTAGGAAGATTCTCAAGACATGATGGAATCAATGAAATCATTCTTAGGTCCTTACGTTCAGCTGGCATCCCAAGTATCAGAGAGCCACCAGGTCTTTCAAGACAGGACGGTAAACACCCAGACGGTATGACACTCGTTCCATGGTCAAGAGGAAAATCGTTGGTTTGGGACTTCACCTGTGCAGACACTTACGCCAACTCATATCTCTCATCCACCAAAAACAACCCAGGAGCCGCTGCTATCATGGCTGAATCCAGGAAGATTAAAAAATACAGTTTCCTTTCTGTCCACAAATTTGAGTTCGTTCCTGTCGCAATCGAGTCAAGCGGAGTGTGGGGACCCAAAGGACTAAAACTCATCAAGAAAATCGGCAGCCTATTACAAACAGCCACCGGCGAACCACGAGCAACCTCATTTCTAATCCAACGTATAAGTCTGGCTTTACAACGAGGAAACGCCTCTTCCATTCTGGGTACACTCCCCAAAGGAAAACAGCTGGAAGAAATATTCTATCTATAAAGAAATTAGAACTGATAGGAAGTATAGATACAATAATGATCAATAATCGATTTTACAACAAATAATTCCAAAACATTTTACATTTTACCAGAATTTATATAAAAAACTTATAATTATTTAAAAAAAAAAAAAAAAAAATTTTAGTAAATATTTGTAATAAGTTAGAAAGCAGGTGGCATTGTAAGAATGTTTANTAAAAAAAAAAAAAAAAAATTTTAGTAAATATTTGTAATAAGTTAGAAAGCAGGTGGCATTGTAAGAATGTTTAATAAAATAGGTAATCAAAGTAGTGTGTATGTGTAATTAAAACATATACTAAAGTGAGTCAATGTCATCGGGATCAAATCCTCTTTTTATTCAAATTGAAATACGAATACGACAGAAAGAATTTCAATTTGTCAGGAAAAATTATCATTTTACCTTCCTAAAATTCTAAAGAATAAAACTTATTTTTATTTTTTTTTTTTTGAGGGGTTTGTCTTATGTTTTTAGCGCTCTAGTAATTCTTTTTCGTAAAAATTATTTGTTCCTTCAAAGTAGTAAGCCTTGAATTTTTTCTAAGAATGAATGCTTAATCAAAGCCAAAATGATGTTAATTTAAAACTTTATGATAATTTGATAATGAATAATTACTATTGCAATGATTTTTTTTTTTTTTTTTTTTTTTTGAATGGANTACTACAAATTCAGCAATTGAAGTAAAACGCCTCTGGTTACTACAGGGTTTATTGAATTCTTAAACTAGTATTTACTGGATTTGATTGACTTTAGGGCAACAATGGAATTGTTGCTAAGAAAGAAAAAAAGATAGATAGACTGTGTATTAAATGAATTCAAGTCAATGAATTCAAGTACTATTCTAAGCATTTTCAAAGCTTTTTATAATTTTTTAAATATAAATTTTCAAATAATAGTAATAATATAAGATTATGAATTAAACATAAATTTTTGGATGAAAATCCTATTAATTATCATTACCTTCAGAAACTAGTATTTAAAATTCAATTGTTGGGATTTTGTCAAACTTAGATACTTGGTATGAAATTGAAATAGTATTATTGTTTGACAAGGAAACATTTTGATTTTGTTTGTAACACAAGGGTTAAAAAATTTTATAAAAATTTATCATAATAATTTTATATAATATTACACAGTAAACTTGTTCGATATTACCGATATCTAAATGATCCCGGTATTTTTTTTTTTTTTTTTTTTTGTCAATTAATATCAGAAAAAGTACAGGTAGCTATCAATTGTTGTGTCATTAATATGATTTTTGAGACCTGATGATGATTTATGATACTCACTGAACTTTTTTTCTTTTTTTTTTTTTTTTTCAAAAAAATTCAAAAATTTTTCAAAATTTTCAAAAAATTTTATAATAAAACTTTAATATTGAGATGAAATTTAGTAAATAATTAAAAATTTGAGTAATAAGAATTGACACAGTTGTACTAGGAGGTCAAAAATTTGATTAACTGGGGTATTTGTGTAGATTTTGAAGAGGGGTTAATGCTACATGTAATAGATTCGACCAGTTTGTAAAAATATACCAAGGACCTTCAACTAGCTCGATGCCCTTCTAAGAGTTCACCACTCGCCAATGACGATCGACAACCACCACGATCCACTTGGTTTGAATTAATTAAAAGTATCTTCAATACATCTGATTCCCTATATCGATTCAACTGAAACAAGATTTATGAGGACTGATTCTTGTTACCGGTCACAGATATCCAATCTTATTAATACAAAATACTGATTAGATTTATACAAAATTAGAAAGCGTCAGCATCACCATCAGTTTCAGCACCAGTATTCTCGATTACTTTCAACAACATAAATAACTTCTTATGACAATATTTTAATTAACCCCTCACCAATTCCAAGTCAAGAAAAAAAAATTCTTGTCAAGGATCTGGATAAAATACTGCTTAAGATCATTGACAGCGATGACTACTACTTATACTAAGCTACTCCTGACCAATCACAATAATTTCTATAGTACATAGCAGTATACACCAACAGTATAAACTATAATAATAAGTACTAAATGAACGGAAGTAATTTTATAAATTTTATAAATTTTATAAATTATATAAATTATACTACCGATTTTCAAAATTCCTTATTACTTTTAGGATTTTTTTGTCAAAATTTTTTTTATAAAATTTTTGTTGAAATTAACAAATTTTATGATGAGTATCTTACAATCCCAAGTCCGACGAGATTATCAAAAAGTGTTAACGATTGCTTAATTATTGATGAATATTTAGTTTTTTTTTTTTTTTTTTTTTTTTTTTTGTAGAGCATTTAGGAGAAGAAGTGATAGCCAATAAGTATGACATTGTCTTAGGTGATTTGAATATAATTCGTCGTATTGTTGGTAATATTTAGTTAGAGAGTTCATAAGTAATTCGCCAAGTATTCAGACTCATTTGCATATATAACAATATTAGATCATCTTTCTTTTAACAAAGTAGTTGGACGAGGTACAACGTAATGATTTTTCGCACTACCTCTCTTTGTTAAAAAGTTATTCAAAAAATTAGCGAAATCTTTTTTTTTTTTTCTATTGAATTGTGTGTGATGTAAATAGGAGGTAACAATAGACAGATTCACGCACCTGTGGGACCAATTCATCAAAAAAAAATTTTTTCTTTTACGGAAATACAAACTATAAATTATTAATTATTATTAATTAGTATTAATTAGTAATAATAAATATAAAATAATTATCACTCATTGGTTTTATTTTTAAAGGAGATGATGTCAAGGAAATAACGTAACTAACAATATTTGTTGAATTAACTCGATGAGTACCAACAGAGTAGAATTTTGTGAGAAATGTCAACAAATTTTGATTCTATTTTTAAAACCTTGAGTTAATTGTTAACTAATATAAAATTATTAGATTTGTTTGAAAAAAATGAAGGTTGACACTTGACATTATTACGGTAGAGATGTATTTAATCGGACTAGGTCGAAGGACAAACATGTAAACTATTTAGCACAAAATTGTGTTAATGTGTCAGGGTCGTAGTCGTAGTGTCTTCAAGAAAGTATATTTGGAGGATTGGTTGATGAAAAAAAAAATTTTTTGTATATAAAATTATTCATTTTATGAATTGGATTGAATATTATTTAAATTATATATTAAATTATATATATTAAATTATATATTTAATCAATCATGAATTTTAGTTCCAAAAAATTTGTACTTTTTTTACCCCCCTGACATACTATATAGTAATGATAAATTTTTTTTTTAAATATTGTAACTAAAATTATGTAGAAAAAAACTCTTTTTAAATCTATAAATAGGTTATAAAATTATTAATGCATATTATTATTTAATTAATCTTCTTATGATTTTTACTATTGTGTAATGTAGAGCTTTTATTTATTTATTTTTTTTTTGTTGTTGTTGGATGTTTTTGAGTTAGTATTCCAGGGTTAATTTAATTTAATTTTTTTTATTGTAAAATTGCATACTCTTGCAAATATCCTTTGAATTGATGATGCTTATAAAGCAAAAAATATTATTATTTAAATTTAAAAAAATTCAATTCTGTCTAGACTAACTTGATATCAAATTTCTGAAATATATTAAACTTTTATTAGATTGACAATTTATAAAATAAGTTATATGATAAAATATTTTACGTTTTTGAGTATGAATTTTTTTTTAACCAAATTGAGTTTAGTTAATTTTTTTTTTTNTATGATAAAATATTTTACGTTTTTGAGTATGAATTTTTTTTTAACCAAATTGAGTTTAGTTAATTTTTTTTTTTAATTATTTATTCATAACGAAACTAAAACTGAATAGGGAGTATAGGTAAAATAATAATTAAAGAAAAAATATTTCATCTAACTGTTTTCCTTTATACAAATTTATAAAACTACTTCCGTTCATTTAGTACTTATTATTATAGTTTATACTGTTGTTTAGTTTAATTTAGTTCAGTAGATCCGATTTTTATACGATTTTTGTATGATTTTAATCAGATTTTAATCAGATTTTTATCAGATTTTTATCCGATTTTTATCAAATTTTTATCCAATGTTTAACAGAAGTTTATCAGATTTTTANGGGAGTATAGGTAAAATAATAATTAAAGAAAAAATATTTCATCTAACTGTTTTCCTTTATACAAATTTATAAAATTACTTCCGTTCATTTAGTACTTCTTATTATAGTTTATACTGTTGTTTAGTTTAATTTAGTTCAGCAGATCCGATTTTTATACGATTTTTGTATGATTTTAATCAGATTTTTATCATATTTTTATCAGATTTTTATCCGATTTTTATCAAATTTTTATCCAATGTTTAACAGAAGTTTATCAGATTTTTATCCGATTTTTATCCGATTTTTATCCGATTTTTATCCGATTTTTATCCAATTTTTAGCAGATTTTTATCAGATTTTTATCAAATTTTTATCAGAATTTTTATCCGATTTTTATCAAATTTTTATCAGAATTTTTATTCGATTTTTATCAAATTTTTATCAGAATTTTTATCCGATTTTTATCAAATTTTTATCAGATTTTTATCATATTATTTCCCACTAGAAAATCCCATAGGACTCATAGAGTTAATAAACTGTAAATTAAATAGTAAATATACACATTTGAAAACTTTTAATTTTAATTTAATAAACTTAATATTTAATTAAATTTTTTTCTAATTGTATAAAATTGATAAATTGAATCACCTTACTATAAAAAGATATCAAGTGTCATTTGAGTTCAAGGTTTGTTAATTTTAAGTGTTATTTATATAAGATACTATACTAGGTTTAGTTATGTACATTTCAGAATTTTTTCATTTATTNACTGTAAATTAAATAGTAAATATACACATTTGAAAACTTTTAATTTTAATTTAATAAACTTAATATTTAATTAATTTTTTTTCTAATTGTATAAAACTGATAAATTGAATCACCTTACTATAAAAAGATATCAAGTGTCATTTGAGTTCAAGGTTTGTCAATTTTAAGTGTTATTTATATAAGATACTATACTAGGTTTAGTTATGTACATTTCAGAATTTTTTCATTTATTACATAATTATTCGTAAATGAGGTAAGAATAAAAATGTAATTGTTAGATAATTTTTTTTTAAGTTCTAAAAACACGTGCTGGATTCTTAAATTAAGAACGACCTTTGAATATACCTACTTGTTAGACTCCATGTTGTGAGTAGTAGTATTATACAGGTAAATTTATATTTTACGGAATGATTTTTATGTTCTAGGAATCTNTTTTTTAAGTTCTAAAAACACGTGCTGGATTCTTAAATTAAGAACGACCTTTGAATATACCTACTTGTTAGACTCCATGTTGTGAGTAGTAGTATTATACAGGTAAATTTATATTTTACGGAATGATTTTTATGTTCTAGGAATCTTGTTTCTTAAACTACAAGTCCACTTTTACCTCATTCCAACAGATACTTTGCATTTTTATAATATAAAAAAAAATTGTAAAAAAAAAAAATTTAAGAGCCATCATCCTATTTCAGGGCCATTCTATTCTATCCAACCTCTCGTACTAAAATATTAATTAAGAATTCTTGATAATTATGACCTGTCGAGGAAAGACGTGTTTTTGAACTTCTTTCTTTGCTCCTTCAATTTTGAATTATTTCTTGTGTCATCTTACTTACTGGACCATTTGTTTAATTGGGAATCACTGGACTGAGCATTCCTGTCATCGAATCCTGTCGAAGCTGTTCCTTTACGGTCATCATCTTTACTAAAAACCTGGTCAAAGTTANTTTAATTGGGAATCACTGGACTGAGCATTCCTGTCATCGAATCCTGTCGAAGCTGTTCCTTTACGGTCATCATCTCTACTACAAACCTTGTCAAAGTTATCGATCAGAAGTAAAAAAAAACTTTCCTAAAAATTTAAGCATTCAAAATATTGTTGGGTACTCATCAACAACCTTCAACTTCCATAATCTCCTTGGCAACATCCAACATTACTTACAAAGCTAAGTCAATTATTTAACTTAGTATATGTTGGGTCCACCACAACTTTCCTGCTGAAAAATTGAGATACTATCACCACTTTTATATCTATCTAGGATTGCAGGGATTTGAAACAATTGTTTTACTCAGATCATTACAACTAGAAGCCTCATCCCAGTTGACCATCCTGTTTCAGAAGCTTTTGGCATCATCCAACAATACTCTCAAAGCTAAGTCATTTAATAACTTAGTATATGTTGGGTCCTCTAAACCTTTTCCCTTTTGAAGAAGTCTTTGAGATACTATCACAACAATTAATTTGTATCTAGGATTTCAGGCTTCCGAAACCGTTCATTCATTTTGGCTACTTATTATTTGGACAAATCCGAAAAATTATTTTC
>NIPM01000012.1:426258-445302 GCA_002738285.1 Holacanthella duospinosa | reverse complement strand
CCAAAGGTCTGAACTTGATTAAGAAAATTGGCAATTACATTCAAATCGCTTCCGGAGAACCTCGTTCTACATCGTTTCTGATTCAGCGAATAAGTCTAGCTATTCAACGAGGAAACGCCACTTCCATTTTGGGCACTCTTCCAAAAGGAAAGCATTTGGAAGAAATTTTCTATCTTTGACTTGCTTTTCAATAGATCCACTTCTGTTCTTTAATATTAATTTTTTTTTATATTTGCATTAGGAAAATAAAATCAAGTTAATTGATGGTTAAAAAAAAAGAATTCTTGGAATAAAAACCAGTCATATTGTATAATTGTATAATAAGTAAATCTATCTCCTACTCTTGCATCATTCCTTAACACCTTCAACAAATCTACTACATTTTACACACCAATCACTACAAAAAAATACAAAAAAAAAAAAAAAAATTATAATTCCATACTGTTTACAAACTCACCTGGATTTTTTTTTTTTTTTTGTTAAAAAGATAATTTTTTTAATTATAAAACTTAGATAACTTATTTAGAAATAATAGAAATGATATTTTTTAATTTGCAATAAGCACTGGACGCTATAGGGGGTGGGTAGAGAAAAGAAATTAAAGGAAAAAAAAAAAAAAAATTTTTTGTGTTTTGAAAAAGGGTTGAAATTGTTCACATGCTAAAAAGTCAAAGGGATGATTTAGGTAACGCTATCCATCACCACCACCACCCTTATTCAATCTATTTAGACTTATTTTTGGTAGTTTAACTCCAAATTTTCTACTATTTTTATAAAATTTTATTAAATTTTGAAATCTAATGTGGAAAAATCTTAGAAATTGATTAAAAAATTTTTATTTTTTTTTTATTTATTTTTTATTTAATTTTATTTTTTTATTTTTATTTTATTATTTTTGCTTATTAATGTTAGTAGAGAAATTATGTTTGTTTTGGCATCAATTTAAGTTTTATCACCTATGATATGAATTTTTGAGTTAGAAAATGAAAAATAAATTTTTGATTTTTTGACAAATTTTTTTTTTTTTTTTTTTTTTAATTTGTTTTCATTTTTTTTTTTTTTTTTTTTTTTGGTTTTTTGGGGGATTAAATGAGGTAAATGAACTGTAAGTTTTAGTAAAGAGAGAAAGTGCGTCAGGTCATAGTTATAGTGAACGATTGAACTCAATTCACTTTCATGAGGTTGAGTAAACCCTTGTTTTTATTTTTTCTTTAGTAAAACTCAAGGTAATATACCAACAATTAAATATTGCTACGAGATTTAAAAGTTCAATAACCGTGTCAGTGTCCCATTTGCCCAATAAACATCTTACATTCAACAATCCTCTCCAAATGATCCTTTCCAATCATTTATCAACCATCCAAACACTCATTTTTCAGTTTCACACTTCAATTTTTCATATTTTTTTTTTTTTTTTGTATAAAATTTTTTCAAGATTTAAATAACTTTTTAATTATTGTATCAATAGCCAATAGCTTAAGAAAAATTGTAAAATATTTTTATTTTTTTTTTTGTTTTGGAATCATACACATATTTTGATAGAATTTAAAAATTAAGTCCCAAAATATAGAATTTTTTCTTACGAAAAGAAATAATGGAGATGAGATATAAGAGATTGATGGAGTAGATAAAAATATTTTTACATTTCAATTTGTTTCAGAGCATTGAACCCGTGAGAAAAAAAAAATCTATGACGTAAATATATTAAGATGAGGTTTATTATTTTGAAAAATTATGTACGTCACAACAATATANAAAAAAATCTATGACGTAAATATATTAAGATGAGGTTTATTATTTTGAAAAATTATGTACGTCACAACAATATACTGAAGAGTTGTTAAGAAAAATAATCAAATTCATTACTGGAACAGGTCATTAAGAATTCTAAAGAAAACNATATACTGAAGAGTTGTTAAGAAAAATAATCAAATTCATTACTGGAACAGGTCATTAAGAATTCTAAAGAAAACAAGTTTTTACAACCAACACATAATTTATAGAGACTTGAATAAATTTTATTAGAATTTTAATAATTTCTTTTACATTTAATTAAAATAAGAATTATAATTGAGTTATAAAAAAAAATATATCTTGACACCTTAAAATTTTTTTTTTTAGTTTACAAATTTTTATTTTGGAATTTATTAAAAAGTTGATTCAATATATTATTTTAATAAATAATTAAATATAAAAAAATTAAGTAAAAAGTCGGAGTGCAATTTGAGTAATTGTTGAAAGTGAAAGCAGGTTTGAGATTGACAAAAAAAAAAATAAAACAAAAAAAAAACAAGAGATGGTTTGTTTTGAGTTGGCAGTACCTTCGCAATACTGGATTCATTAATTGGAAATGTGATGGTGCAAAAAGGAATAGAATTTATGCAAAATATTTAAAACGGATGAATTTGATTGGACGAGTAGAATAAATTAATTTCCATGCTCCAAAATCCAACAGTAGAGAGAAATGAGAAATCCTTAATCCTTTGAAATTGAGTTTGAAACAATCAACCAATAATACATATTATTGTCAAATCTTCAACAATATAAAAAAAAATTTTTTTTTTTTTATCCAACAATATAGACGTAATAGGTGACAGGATTTTTCTACGTCTGTCCAAATGTCATAAATTTTTTTATTTTTAATCAATTTATCTACTTTGAAGGACGACGATTGTCCATACTGACTTAACTCCGTCAGTAGTGATGATTTCATTGTTGTAATTTCCAACCCTCGTGGTTAATCATTCAATAATACTTTACTTACAAAATAACAAAAAATGACGTCAATATAATACTACTTACTACTTTAGGATATCCAACTCAAATTTACATTAAAAACAAGATGATATTCTTATTTTCTAAAGACTTGTTTTGAAACTAAACACTAAAAACTTAAAAATTGAAAAAAAAAATTTTTTTTTTTTAAGAAAAATGGAATATACAGTCCGTCGCAACATAATAAGTCTTCTAAATTTTTAATCTTAAAAATTTTTTTTCGTAACCCAATCCGCTTCAGCCGCTGGATTATTTTATGATACATTTCAATGATTAGTCAATCCCCTAAACCGTGTAGAAGTTTCATTAATTTTTTTTTAAAAACAAAGTCGTTAAAGCATAAAAATAGACACTTTATAGGATCGCTGCAATGATCAATAATATAGAAAATGTGTTCGACAAAAATCCTATCGTTTGGGTTGACACGAGTTAAGGCTCTTGAAATTTTGTTCACTGAGCCATTTTTTTTTTGAGAGAGTAAAAAACTATTAACAATCCTCAGGTTTTGTTAAAACACACTGTATAAAACTTATTTCATAAAAAAATATTTTTTTTTTTCAGTGAATATTCAATTTCAATTTTTCAGTTAGATATATTACAGTTCTTCAAAGGGGGTGAAAGAGGGGGTAGTTTATTGTTACCTTTCAACAAATCCTCTAAAAAGGACAAAGGTCTGGAAATAAAATAATGAAATTTATGGGTCATTGAATAAGATTTTACTGAAACNATTTTTTTTTTTTTTCTCAGTGAATATTCAATTTCAATTTTTCAGTTAGATATATTACAGTTCTTCAAAGGGGGTGAAAGAGGGGGTAGTTTATTGTTACCTTTCAACAAATCCTCTAAAAAGGACAAAGGTCTGGAAATAAAATAATGAAATTTATGGGTCATTGAATAAGATTTTACTGAAACTTTTCAAACTGGGTCAGAGCTATTAATCATACTTTGAATCCTATGGAATTAACCTTATCATCCAGGTAAGGAGAGATTTTCTCACTAAATAGGAAAAATTAAAATTAATCAAAAATTTATATAAAAGTATAGTTGAAAATATCAGTAGGTAGTTTGAACGGAATCTATTATCCCAAAATTTATAAAAAAAAAAATTTTTTTTACAAAAGAATAGAAATAAACCATTGAAAAATATTTTCTAAAAGCTGAGAAATCGGATCTTGGTTTAATAAAATAGAGAAAATAATCCCGTTATAAAATAGAAGGATAATAAATTTCATCTCCGGATACTTTTTGTATAAAATTAGGTTAAAATTTATCCCCTTTTAGTAAGAAGAAAGACTCCGGTGACATGGGTTTTTGAGGCCAAAAAAACATCCCTCTTATGACAGAAGATCTATCTTGAATTTCATTGGACGAAACCAAAAGGCCAATGACCGGTTACGAATAACTCAATTTCTATTCTTAACTACAATCTCCCTTTTCCAGAGGTTCCCATGTACCTTTCTTTAAACTAAAATCCTCTCAACGGTATTCAATATTTAATATCCAATATCCAATTCTATGAAATCAGTTATAATTCAGATTAATCATAAAATTTCATCATTTTATCAATCACTCTCATCCCCCTAAAAATTTTCATTTTATTATTACACAATTTACTCAAAAAAAAAAATAAATAAAAATAGTAACCAAAATTCAAAATTCAAAATTCAAAATTCAAAATTCAAAATTCAAAATTCAAAATTCAAAATTCAAAATTTTATAGTCTCATCAATAATTTTCAAAAATTTTTTAATAAATTAATATATTATGAACTTGAAATTAAGAATACTAATATGAAAAGAATATATTTTTAGAATAAATGTTACAAAATAAGGTGTGATTAGTATATAGTATAGAGAGTATACAGTGGAGTGCAGAAGTCTCTATACAATGTAAGAGTATAGAGTATAGAGTATAATAGAGTATTAATAATTAAACAATAATAATAACAATTAGCTTATAAATATGTTAATTGTTAAATTGGTAGTTATTATTGAGGAGTCTAAATAAGACAATAATAATTGAAATGAGTCTATTGTATTTCATAAAAATAATAATTATTATTCTCAACTGCCAAAATTATAAATGTAAGAATATATAAGTATATTATAAATTTTTTTTTTTTTTTTTTTTTTTTTGAGTTGGGATTGAGTGATGTTATAAGTAACGAATGGGATTGTTAGAATTGTTGAGCAATTGGTAAATTCTATTGCCTACATTAGATTAAATTTGGCAGAAATGTTTATATAAATGAAGAATAAATATATATATATAAAAAAAAAAAAAAAAAAAATAAAAAGGAATACATTGTAACGAAATTGATAAGTTGTTGCTGTGGTATTGAGGGCAGTACTTTTGAGAGGGATGACTATAGGGAAGGAAGTCTATAAGGTGTGTTTGGATTTACTAGAGATGAGGTCAATGAACTCAAAGACAAGTAATAAGAACCATTCAATTTAAATGTGCGACAGTTGATTATTCCATTTCCCTAGTTTCAGTTACAATATATCAACATCAACATCAAACAGTCCATATAGCCTCTCCTTTCTTCAATTACAAGACCTTAGAAGAGATACAGGAGTTTGAATTGAGTCTTTGGAATAACAATAAGAAACAACCTATAAGGATATTTTATACAAAATTTACTATATTACTAACTAACCTCTGTATTATGAACCAAAAAAAAAAAAAAAAAAAAAAATTTTTTTTAATTAAAAAAATTTTTTTTTTTNTTTAATTAAGTAAACTTTTTTAAAACCGCGAACTTTTAAAATTGTAAAAGTGAGAGAACGGATAGCGTCTGAGGGATGAAAAACAGAAAAAGTGAGGGAAGGGGTTGAAAATGGAGAAAGTAAGAGAAATGGAATGAGGAGAAAAATAATGTATGTAGAATGGGGAGGGGAGGGGCAGATGAAACGGAAAATCAACAACCCTAATAACCTAACAACCTAACTAACAAAAGCTATTATTATAATATATATATATATGTATATATAATTGTTTCTTAATATCTTATTATTATTATTATTATTATTATTATTATTATTATTATGTAACAATATACAGGTAAAAAAAAAATTTTTTTTTTGTATAATATATGTAATGAAATATACATATATATAAAAGAGTTGCTCATCTCATCACTTTTATCATATTTTGTTTTGTGATTAGTGATTAACTCTCCGATGATTATGTGTTGTAGTTTTTAGAAAGCTATCTGAGAATATTGGATATTGAATGTATATTATAAAAGTAGAGTAGTGAAAGGAAATATAAATATATATATATATGTTTATATGTTTATATATATATACATGAATTGAAATGACTTATTAATGTATTATTTGTTATGTAAATTTAGTATTTGGTAATAAGAAATATAAAATTGAAATAGATGAAATTGTAAATTAACTTTATATAGTCTTATAGACTACTCTATAAATAGGATTTATAAACTGACTGAGATGAAAAATAAAAGATAAAAAATTTAGGTATACTTAATGAGTAAAGTTAATGAAAATTATACTTAATTTATAAAAAGTAGTTGATTATAATTATAAAAAAAAAAATTTTTTTTTATAATAAAAAATAAAAATTAAGTATAAGACAGACAGACAAGGGAGTAGTATAAAGGATTTGAGTATTATAATTTGTGATTAATAAAATGGAAAGAAACCATAACAATTGATGATCATCTTTGTCAAAAATAATAGATGATGGTAGATAATCCATTTGATGATGAATCATTGATGATGATGTTAAGGATACTGAGAACACTTTGTTAAATTTGGTTCCTCTGTATGAATACCAATTAAGTTATGATTAATTTTTACAGGTCTACCACCTCCTTGTCTTTCTTCTTTTCTTAACTTTTTTTTTATTCATCTTGTCAACGTATTTCACAAGTATATGATCATACTAGATCAAAATTTTTGATAAATTTAGAGCACCTACAGTCAAATTTTTAAATAAATTTAGACCACCTACAGTCAATTTTTGAAACAAATTTTGAGTAACTTATGATCAAATTTTTTTTTTTTTTTTTTTTTTTTTAAATTAAAAATTTTAAAATTAGTAAAGAAATTTAAGAAATTTAAGAAATTCATTATTTCTGAGAGTATAGAATTTCATTTCTTTAATATATATATATATATTTTAAATTAAAAATATTTAATAAATGACTTGTATTTTTTATAATAATGTTGTTATATAGCGAAAAAAAAAATCAAAAGATTAACCCTAGAAAAGTTCAATGATAAACCATAAAATGTATTTTTTTTTGATTATTCCGAAGAAAATGTGAAAAATTAATAATGTTTAAAAAAGATAAAAATATTATAAATTTTATTAAAAATAAAAATTAATTATTTTGTTTTCCGGTATATATTTTATCATTAAGAAATCATAAATAAAAAAAAATAAATAAAAAATTATGAGACTTTAATAAGAATAATAATTATTTTATTTTAATTTATTATTTTTTTCCATTTAGTTTGATTTCTGGTTGTTCAGTGTTCATTGCACTCAGTAGCCCGTGCCAATTTGCCACATGGCTCATTTCAATTACTAAGTAAATCAACCCTGTGTTTTATTTCATCATTTTTTTTAGTGATTGTTTGTTTATTAACACTCCTCTAGACAACAATAAGAAAGAGACAACAATGATGAGTGTTTCAGCATATTATAACAAATGATGCATTTAATTTTGTATAGCACCAATGGCCTATATCTCTCACAGGGCAATAACCTCTAATTGCACATCACATGGCAATCCATAAAGGGATTTTGCTGCTTTTTTTTTTTTTTTCTTACTAAACGACAAACCGGCCTTAGAATAAATATCAATTTGTCGACAACTTTCATAATGTAAAAAAAAAAAAAAAAAAAAAAAGTGACCTTAAAAAAAATACATATAAACATATAAATGTATTATATGTAAATAATATATATATATATTCATATATATATATATAAACACACCCAACCTCCAAAATAAAAATAAATAAATAAAAATTGAAGAAGATAGGAAGAAGTTTGTAGTACTAGCAGAGTTAAAATGCAAAAAAAAAAAAAAAAAAAAAAAAAAANATCATGTGATGTATATAAAAATTTTGGCGAATGTTCAAAAATTTTTTTTTATCAACTGAGTTGTCTAAACCATGTTGACCTTCCATTTCATTTGATTAATTCCGTTAATCATGAATCATGATTAATCCAACTAACATATGACTTTCTTCAACAATCCTTATGAATTTTCACTTTCAATGGGGGTAGTTTTTTTTTTTAAGTTTTTTTTTTAAGTTTTTTTTTTAAGTTTTTTAAATTTAGATTGTAGAATTTAATCAAATGAATCCATCTAGATCTATTCTACAGACAAGTCTGCTTTCTCTGTGGACTTAAGACTTGTTCATGTTGAGGGTACAATGTACACCTGGGCTCATAATTTTAATTTATGAAAGTCAGTCAACTCCAAGTACTGGTTTATTTTATTTTATTTTATTTTTTATTTTATTTTTTTGCCTTTTTTTTTTTTTTTTTTTTTTTTTTTTGTAAAACAAGGTTTGAATAAAAAGAAAAGCGCTTTCTCTTTAATAATTCCTCTTTTTTACACAACTTATAAGAGTATATAGTCTATCAAATCAGAAATTCTCACAAGGTCAATAACCTCAACTCGATTCCTTAAGAAGTTCAGGCTCAAAATGATGTCAGAACTTGTAAATAATTTCATACAATTATTCTCAACCATTATAATTGTTTTAGTTATTAACTATAACAAGAAAAAAATTATATTATATATCTTTTTTGACCCTTGAGTAAGTTTTTACTATCAAGTTCAGTTGAGTAGTGAAAGTGAACTTTCTTATAATCTTATTCATTTCATTTGATTTTACTAACTTTATGCTTTGATTTTATTATAAAGTTAAACAAAAAAAAAAGGTCATTTGAATTCATTTAAATAAATTTTGACTTTATATATTTATTACCGGGATTTGTTTATTTTTATTTTTAAAATTTCTATTAGAAAAGAAAAAAATGAACCAAAATTTGTTTTGAAAAGTGGAACAAATAGATGAAGAAGGTGTTTGAAGTATGAATAATTAGGTCAAAAGATCCTATTTTTTTTTTGTTTATGGTCTTGGAAGAAGGGCTCAAGTCGTAGGGTTTTGAATAAAGGCCATCGGCTCTACCTTACAACTACAAAATTATCAAACTCAGAACTGAAAAACAAGAAATAAGAAACTTTTATTGTTATTATTTTCAAAAAGTCAGTATTCAAAAGTATTATCTTAAATTAAAAAAAAAAAAAAAATTTTCAAAATAAATATTTTAAGAAATTTAAATGAAATTTGAAAGAAATTAAAAAAAAATTTTAAAGAAATTTTAAGAAATTTTTAAGAAATTTAAAGAAATTTAAAGAAATTTAAAGAAATTTAAAGAAATTTTAAGAAATTTAAAGAAATTTTAAGAAATTTTAAGAAATTTTAAGAAATTTTAAGAAATTTTAAGAAATTTTAAGAAATTTTAAGAAATTTTAAGAAATTTTAAGAAATTTTAAGAAATTAAGTTAAATTTATTAATTTCAAGAATATTTTCTTGTTATAGTACATACTGTTATTGCATTGTTGGTCTCTGTACACTATATACTAAAAATATACAGTACAACCCCAACTCTAAAGAAACATTATAAAAATTCTACATAAAGTTTTTCTCTCCTAGTTTTCAATTACTTATTGTTCAGTGTTGATATGTATGTAATTTAATTTCTCAAAAATGTATATAATTGTTATAAAAATCAATTAATTGTTAGGTTGTTAGTGTTAGTGCTAGTGTTAGCTGTCCCCAAAGGGAAACAACTGGAAGAAATATTCTATCTTTAAAAAACTTACATCAAACTTGAAATGCTTAAATCATAATTTCAATATTAAATATTTTCAAAAAAAAAAAAAAAAAAAATTAATAAGTATTTTTTATTACCTAAATTTCTAGGTAATAAAACTTCTAGGTAACCTAACTCTCCTGACGCAAACCTCATACATTAAAATAAATCCCTAAAAATAACTATTCATAGAACGGAAATGACTACTATCCAATCACTAGAAATAATCTAGATTAAACCAATCAATAAATAGATAATACAAAAAAAAANACTTCTAGGTAACCTAACTCTCCTGACGCAAACCTCATACATTAAAATAAATCCCTAAAAATAACTATTCATAGAATGGAAATGACTACTATCCAATCACTAGAAATAATCTAGATTAAACCAATCAATAAATAGATAATACAAAAAAAAAATGACCATTTATAATAATAATAATACAAAAATTTTACAATGTCAATGTCTAATGAATGATCCATAGGTTATTGCAGGAGTGTATATGGAATCTGGATTGAGTCCGTCTGATTGTTGTTAGTTAAAAAAAAAATTGCAACATGAGTGGTAATTAGAGGTAGTAGAGTAGTAGTAGCATATAAAATTCATCTTTAGTTGTGACAATGTAGTAATTAACAATCAATCAACTAACAATGCTAACTAAAAAGACGGGAACATTGGCACACTCATAATGATAAAGACTAACAATCAAGTCCGTTCATTTTATTATTTTTTTTTAACTAAATTTTGATAGAACTTCTACCTCCTGAAGTTAGGTAGGTAATTGTAATTTGAAGATGATTGACTACATTTTAAAGAAGATTTAGAAGATTATGAGAAAAAAGTACATGATTCTGCGTTGAGATGAGAGGTACGATGAGAGCAATTAGATGTGTGTTATTGTGCTATACAATAATAATAAAAAATGAAAAAAAAAAAAAATTTTTTATTACATTGTTGTAATCTTGTTGGAAGAAGTGTGCTAGCTAGGTGCTACTTGATTTCTTATCTCCCCCTTTTAAGTTAAAGGGAGTGATTGTGTACTTTTTTTTTTTTTTTTTTTTCGCACCAAGGAAGAGGTCAATGACCTGAGAGGTCTGATAGACAAGTCCAGGCTGCCCGATTTGCCGACTGCCCTCGATTGTTGCAAAAAAAAAAAGTACACTACTCAATAACTTCATCTTGAGTCATGAATAAGTGGGTTCTTTACAGTTTATGGAATCAACATTCCCATTGTTAAACTACCTCTTCACTCATGTTGCCAATTAAGAATTAGACGAGTTCTCAAACAACTGATACTGATACCCACATGCATCCTTTATGTCTATATATAGAGTCCTACCTCAAGTTCACAACACCATTCTCTACACCATTAGTTACAAACCAATCAAAACAGTCCGATTCACTCAACAAGTTCTCATGATCTAATTTCTATGAAAAAAATATACATTTATATACATACAAACTTATATCTAAGACGCAAGTTTTAAATACACGAAATCATCGAATAAAAGGAAATTATTTTACAAATGAATAATAATAAATACAGAATAATTCAATTAGTTTTACATAATTTAGGAATTAGTTTTTAGTAAACAATAATTCTTGCGTAATTTCCGAACTTCCGGTAGAGGTTGTATCAACAAAAAAGTTGAATATTAAAAAAAAAACTTAAAAATTTCAAAATTTTCAAAATTTTTAAAATTTCCCAAAATTTTAAAAATTTCCAAAATTTTCAAAATTTCCAAAATTTTGAAATTTTGAAATTTTTGAAATTTTTGAAATTTTTTTTTTAATTACAACCAAAATTTCATAAATGTATAAACAGGGTCATCCATAGTATGAACTTAGTCAGTACTGTTGTGTATGTGTATGTGTTTGGAATAAAAACGGGACCCAGGGTTTGGATTTTCTTCTTCCCATAACAATGTAGCTAGTCATAGAATAGGAAACAATAGATCTTTAAAATAAAATAAAAAAATTTTTTTTTTTTTTTTCAATATGTAGCATTTGGTAAGTGTAAGATATAATATAATATAATAATGTTTTAACTCCCTGAATTTAAAAATCTCTTCAAGTTTTTTGGACTTTAGTGGTCAAATCCTTAAAAATTGCCTCTTTTTTTCTTCCTCGGAAACCTTCTGTTCTTTTGTTAGTTTCTTACCTTTTTTTTTAAATGAATTAATTGAAGGCTACCTGCCCTCCTGCTGGACTGACCTAATAATGGAAACAAGTTTTTTCTTTATATTTTTTTTTCTTTTTTTTTTTTTTAAAAACCCCAGCTTTCTAATAATAGATCAAAGGCAAATGATGATTGATGAGTTTTTTATTTATTTGTGTATAATGATAATGAATAATTAAAAAAACAAAATGTTAGGAGTGGGAATTAGTAGTATTTATGATGGTAAAAATACAGTAAAAACTTTATTCTTTAAACTTAAGATACAATTACAAATTGTAACCAACTTACTAATAAGTATTATGAATAAGAATAATAATTAATATTATTGATATGAAATTGAAATAAAATTTTAAATAAAATAATGATTAATAATTAATAATTATAGTACTGTTCCTATCAAGTGTAGTAGGTATGAATAGGAGTTGAGTTTAGTCATAAAATACAGTTAAAAATTATTCCTTTTATTTCTAATCTATAAAATTTTTAATTATTTGTCAAAGGAGTAGAAAAATTTGATCAAAATTGATCAAAATTGAAAAAAATTGATAAAAATTGATAAAAATTGAAAAAAATTGATTAAAATTGATTAAAATTTATCAAATTTTATGAAAATTCTTATTGTTAGTGTGTTTTTTTGGGGAGAGAAGAGTAGAAAGCACTGTAAAATATGATCCGAATGGTTAAAGAAAAAACTTGGTGAAGATTAAATATTTTAGAGATTTGAGAGTGTATCATGAGTATAAGTGATAAGTTGGTAGTTCCAGTGGTGTTAATAATAAAATCTAAACTCTCTGAGTAGATACTGATGAGTATAATTGATGATTGTTAAATTAAGTTGTGTGCTTATAGAATAATGATAATTGAAAAATATTATTATGTATTGTAGTTTGTATAGTTGTTTTGTGGGGAATGAGTAAAGGTGCTGTGTGGTTTGCGTATGATTCCACCAAAACTAAAAGGCACCCCTGAATTCAATTTTTTGTCTTTTGAGTTTAACAAGCAGAGAGCAAGAGACTTCCAGCCTAGTGGAGTGAATTGTTAAAATACTCAACTGTAGTAACTGATTAGTGAATAGCCCCCCTTTGCCCCTCGTTCTGGGGGATACTTCTTCATTCAACGAAATTCTCCACTATAAAAGACATCTACGCTGGCTAAGACTCCAAGTAATTGTAATCCGACTCTTAGGCAACTTTCATTATAGGATACATACACACAAGGACTTCAAGAGTACTTACATTATTTTATACATGAATTATACTCACTTATCTACAACTCCAGACATTACTTATCCCTAAAAATCAATAATTAACCCTTAAAATAATTTTTTTTTTTTTTTCAAAAAAATTATTAACCAACCAATCCAAAAATGGTTTTGACAACAGCTCTTATCCGATGGCTTCTGTCCACTTCCGACGTCTTCTGGACCCTTGTGTGCTTTACCCTCGTGTTAGTGAGTATTCGTATTGGTCAAGTGATTAAAAAACTTAGAGAATTACCACCTGGACCATGGGGTCTTCCATTTATCGGTTTTTTACCATATCTAACTGGAATCCCTCATGAACAATTTTATGAAATGAGTCGAAAATATGGTTCAATATTTTCAACACGTCTTGGCTCACAACTTGTCGTGGTTCTTGCTGATTACAAATCAATCCGGAATGCTTTCCGGAAAGAAAGTTTTTCTGCTCGTCCGGATAATGAGATTACAGCTTTAATGGAAGGTTTCGGTAAGAAAAATAACAATCAAAAAAAAAAAAAAAAAANTCCGGATAATGAGATTACAGCTTTAATGGAAGGTTTCGGTAAGAAAAATAACAATCAAAAAAAAAAAAAAAAAAAAAATTTTTTCATTTTACTATATTAACTTTATAATAGTTATATAGTCGTGAAAAGATGCGTGGTGGTGGTTGTAGAGAGGTTAATCTAATNTCCGGATAATGAGATTACAGCTTTAATGGAAGGTTTCGGTAAGAAAAATAACAATCAAAAAAAAAAAAAAAAAATTTTTTTTTCATTTTGCTATATTAACTTTATAATAGTTATATAGTCGTGAAAAGATGCGTGGTGGTGGTTGTAGAGAGGTTAATCTAATCTAACGACATGTTGTCCTATTGTTGTAATCCAATCTCATTGAATGCGAAAAAGGATTGCGTTATCTTAAATTAATAATAATAATAATAATAATAATAATAATATAATATAATAAAATAATAATAATAATTAACATAGGTAGCAACATAGGTGGAGGAGAGACAGTGTGAGGTGTTATGATGCCATCAAATTAGTAAAATGAGATAGTGAGATAAATTAAGTGGATGAGAAGTGTTTATTTGTTACGTTTTTAGAATAGTCCATTGTTGTGAGANATAGATATACGTGTGTTCATAGACTCAGACAGGTTTAAACATGTTTCGACTTAGGGTGAAAGGGTCTTAGTGTGAAAGGGTCTTAGGGCGAACAAAAATATATTTAGGGCGAAGGAGTCTTAGGGTCTTAGGGTGAATGGTGAAAAAAAAAAAAAAAAAAAAAAAAAAAAAATTTAATACAATTTTTTTGAATTTTTATATTAAATTCCAAAAGAAATAATAATAATTTGTTATTATTTAGGCTTAGGTGAGGTCAGTGTTCTCTTGAGAGATGAAAAAAAGGGGTGGGGGTGAGGGGTTAACGGGGTGAGTACAACAATCAACATCCTCACTCCTACCCTATTGCTCTAATTTATGATACTTTCTTAGTATATATTGTTGTCTTCAAATCATTGATCTAAACACTACTACTAACTACATACACTTACCTTACGACTTGTTAGTTGAAAACATGTAACAGTTTACATTATTACGTATTAGAGAGCTTCCTGTACTTTTCATTTCCTTACATTCATAAATCAAAATCAATAAAAGATGATTAAAAAAAAAAAGTAAAAGCTCTCTAATAATTATTTAATTTGTAACTAAAATAAATAAAATTTTGGTTATTTTTGATAATTAATTAATTACAGGTGTAAGTGAATAAGTGAGTAAGTGAATATAGTATTTAGTCTGAGAATCATATTATTGAGAGTACTCCAAGTACTCCAATGAGTTAGTTGAACTCTGATGTTATAGATGATGGATGGACTGCATTTTTTGATAACTTACCTTCATAAGTCTTATAAAGACTAATCAAATTTATATATATATATATATTTTTATGATGACTATAGAGTGGTTTGGTAGTGTCAAATGGACATGTTATGCGTATGCATTCTCCTGACAAGGTCATTACTGCATTCTATACCTTAAGCACCTGTTCATTCTTAATTGAGCCATTGTTTCAGTCTCAGAAGTTGACCCTTACCATGTGGTTTGAGAGGGTCTTTGGCTCATTTTAAGAAAAAAAAATAAAAAAATAATAATAATAAAAATAAAAATAATAGACTCTCATCAGGTTCAATGCCTCATCTCTCCAGGAAAAACGCGTGGGGTTTGAAAATAAAAGGACGAAAAAAAAATTGAGAGCAGTGACCTTTTGAGAGAAGAACGTCTTTCTTAGAACTTCTTAGAAAGTGGTCCCTTGAAGTCCCTTCTCTGGGATTGTAAACTCCAAGTCGTCTGAGAGCTTAGCCAGGTTCAACAGCCCATCATGATTGATGACATGCTAAAGGAACCACGGAGTGAGATTCACATACATTTTTTCTTATTCTTCTACGTCCTTCACCTTTACGTTCTATTATAAATTTGAACTCATTAACTCTCTACTTTCTACCTAAAGTCTACTCAATTCTTCCCGTTGAGAGATGAATGAGAGTTATAATTTTATACAGACAAGGTTTAAATGAACCTGGAACAGGGGTCATTGTATTAAAAAAGTTCATTTCCTTCAAAAAAAAAAATATAAAATTTTATAAAAAAAAAAATTTTTTTTTTTACTAAAATGTACAGTCTGGATCTCAAGATGGTAATTTTTTTTTTTTTTTTTTGTTGTTTTAGGGGTTGTTAACGTTGATGGAACTATGTGGAAAGGCCAAAGACGATTTCTTCATGAACGAATGAGACATTTTGGTATGAAACATGCTGGGCAAGGAAAGGAACAATTGGAAGCAAGAATTATGGTACATATACATATACAATATATATACTCATATAAACTTATATTTTTTAAACTTCAAATCAATAATATCAATTAGTAATTAGTAAATTAATAATTTTTAATAATTTTTAATAATTTTTAATAATTTTTAATAATTTTTAATACTTTTTTTTTATCTTTTTTATGTTTTTTATAGGTGGAAGTAGAAACTTTTCTTAAATGTTTAGCAAAAGATAAAGGAAAACCAAGTAGTATGAATCAAGCTTTAACATTGGCTATTGGAAATGTTATTTGTTCGATGCTCATGAGTGTTCGATTTACACCAAATGATCCAACATTTAAAAGATTTATGTTCTTGATTGAAGAAGGTTTCAAGCTAGTTTGTGCCACTGGTGCAGCTAACTTTATTCCATGTCTTAGGAATTTACCTAGAATTCAAGAACTCAATGTCAAGATACAATCCGTAAGTCGTCACTTTGAATCATTTTTTTTTGATTTATTTCAAAAAATGTTTTTTTTATTTTTTTTTTTTATTTTAACATTTTTTTTTTATGAATTTCTAATTTTTTTTTTTTTTTTTTTTTTTTTTTTTGTATTTTTTGTAGAATCTTGGAGAAATGAGAGAATTTTGTAAAGAAATTGTTCAAAATCATAAGGAATCTTTTGATCCTGATAATATCCGAGATTTGGTTGATGCCTATTTGTTAGAAATTGAATTAGCAAAAAAAGAAGATCGTGAAAAGGAATTATTTGAAGGAAAAGATCCAGATCGTCAAATTTATCAAATTATTGGTGATTTGTATAGTGCTGGAACTGAAACAGTCAAGACAACTCTCCAATGGTCTATTGTTTATATGTTACATCATCCAGAAGTCATGAAAGGTGTTCAAGATGAATTAGATCAAGTATGAATTTGAATTTCAAAATTTAAAAAAATTTTTTTTTTTTGAACCAATCAGAAGAGAGGGATTATACATTTCATTCTCTACTATTCATTTTTTAGGTTGTTGGAAGAAATCGTCTACCATCTCTTGACGACATGCAGTACTTACCTTATACTGAAGCAACAATTCTTGAAGTATTACGTAGATCCACTGTGGTACCAATGGGAACAACCCATGCTACGAACCAGTGAGTAAATATATTATTATATTCTTGTTGATTTCTTGATTAATTTAAATTTAGTATTAGATCCCATTTTGAAAAAAAAAAAAAAAATCTTAAGCGCATGCGTAAATTTTTTTTTTTTTTTTTTTTTTGAACAGAGAAGTACATCTGGAAGGTTTTACAATTCCAAAACATACACAAGTCATCCCACTTATTCATGCTGTCCACATGGATCCTGAACTATGGGATGAACCAGAAAGATTTAATCCATCAAGATTCTTGAACAGTGAAGGATCTGTCACGAAACCTGAATATTTTATGCCATTTGGAGTTGGAAGAAGAATGTGTTTAGGTGATGTTTTAGCAAGAATGGAATTATTTCTTTTTTTTTCATCTCTTCTTCATGTATACAATCTTGAACTTCCTTCCGGTGAAAGCTTACCAAGTATGCAAGGTCAAACAACTGGAGTCAGTACAACACCAGATCAATGCAAAGTAAGGTTATTTAACTCAATTTTCAACTTCCGGTAGACCTAATTTTAAAAAATTTTAAAAATTTTTTCAAAATTTTAAAAAATTTTAAAAAAATTAAAAAATTTTTTTTTTAATTTTAAAATTTTTTTTATTAATTTTTTTTTTTTTTTTCAAAATTTTACAGATTTGTGTGATTCCAAGACAAAGTGAACTCTTTACAAGTCTTGAAGGGATGATAGTAAATGAACATTTGGGTACAAGAAATGTTGCTTAAGTAATACCTAACTTCCTGTTCATTTTCTTATATAATTTAAAACAAAGTATTGTTGATATTTTTTAAGTAGTTTTATGATAAAAATTCTTATTGTTGAGTTGTTCCATTATCTAAAATCTTTCATATTGATGTGTTCGATTCTTATAAATTTCATCCCCCTTTTGGTTTCATTTTATACCAAAAATTATACAAAAGGTAGGAGAAAGAGAGAGGAATCAATTAATTAATTTAATAATTAATTAATTCAATTATTGACTATTTTAATTAATTTAATTTGTGTTATGAATGAACTTATTATTAACTTTAAATTAAAAAAAAAAAAAAAATTTTTTCTTCCTTTTAAAACTATACAACTATACTAAAGTCCCTATACTACTGCGCTTGCGCACTTCCGTAAAAAAAAATTTTTTCAAAAAATTTTTTTTTTTTTTTTTTTTTTTTCAACAATGCTTTTATCTCAAGTTTAATAAGAACTTTGACACCTTGTGCCAAATTATTACGCAGTTGTTGTAATTATTGTAGATATTATTATAAAGTACTCATTGGCTCAATTTAGTCCTTCCACTTATGATTTTTATGATTATTTTATTAGTAAATTATATGATAAGTGGTTATAATTAAATTAGTGATGTCAAAGTTCTAAAAAAAAAAATTCTAAAAAAAAAAAAAAATGTACTATCAATTCTAATTTAAATTTTGTAATTTTTTAAAGAATTAGAGTTAAATTAGATTTTAAGGATACTCACATGTTCTCGTGTATTATTTTAAGTATATTGAGTATCCGGAATATTTAGAAATTGATGAGTATATCATTATCCAAAATTAATGAAAAAAAATATATATATATGTATCCCACCTGTGTAATTAAATTAAAAATTTGTTATTTTGATAAGAATGTAAAAGTAAGAATGTTAGATATTTAAGTACCATTTGTGTAAAATCTTAATTGTTGTGTTTCATTTATTTGTGTATCCCTAGTCAAATTAGTTTCTATGGAAATGAATTTTATTATTAGAAATGAACCAATCTCAAAGTCAGAAGGTATGGAAAGATCTGAATTTAAGTATTTCAATCAAGAGGTCAAAAAAAAAAAAAAAAAAAAATTCATAAAGAAATTATAATTGAAATTTTATTTTTATTTTTATTTTTATTTTTTTTCTTTATGTATGACATCTAGTCAAAAATATATTAATTATTACTCTAATAATAACTTTGTATTAGATTGTTGTTGAAAGGAAGTTTTTTTTTTTTTTGTCTTTTTTCTTCTTCTTCAGAATATTTAACTAAGTA
>NIPM01000012.1:416258-423758 GCA_002738285.1 Holacanthella duospinosa | reverse complement strand
ATTTGCAAAAAAGAGTTTGATTGCCCATTGACTCAATTCTTCACCAATGAGCATTGAATTCCCTAAAATAGACATACATATGAGATGAATTAATAAAAAATTTACTAAATTCTAAAAATTTTATTAAAAATTGGGTAATTCATAATTGATAAGTAAAATTTACCTGTTTGAAATGGCATTAAATTTTCATTTCGAAATATACATCCATCTTCATATAAGAAACGTTCTGGTGAAAATATTTCTGGTTTTTCCCAAAGTCGTGGATCATGATGGACAGCCCATAGACAGCCCATAATCATTGAATTTTTAGGTATTGTATAATCCCCAAGTTTAGTTTTCTATCAACAATGAAAAAAAAAAAAAAAATTTATAACAACGTATTTACACTTGACATATGAGATTAAAAATTCTTCGATTAAATGTTCTTCGATTAAAAATTACAATCATTGGGTTCGGAAATAGAAATTTTTAAATAAAACTAGCTATCTGTACAAGTATGTACTTGAGCCATTGTTTTGTTTGTTGTTTTTTTTTCAATTTTTTTTTCTATTTTCAATTGTTTACTTTATTACTGAAAATAACTCAAGTATCAAGATTATAAAGTAATAGAACGTATCAAGTGACAGATCAAGGTTTCAAAAACCTTGATTCAATTTTCTAACCTCTTTTGTAGCAATTGGTACACNTCTTCGATTAAAAATTACAATCATTGGGTTCGGAAATAGAAATTTTTAAATAAAACTAGCTATCTGTACAAGTACGTACTTGAGCCATTGTTTTGTTTGTTGTTTTTTTTCAATTTTTTTTTCTATTTTCAATTGTTTACTTTATTACTGAAAATAACTCAAGTATCAAGATTATAAAGTAATAGAAAGTATCAAGTGACAGATCAAGGTTTCAAAAACCTTGATTCAATTTTCTAACCTCTTTTGTAGCAATTGGTACACCCAATGGAACAATTGTTTGATGTCGCCAAATTTCCAAAATAGTGGCTTCTGTATATGGCAAATTTTTTAAATCATCGAGTCCTACTTCCGCTTTTTCTCCTACAATGGACTTCACTTCTTTGGCAACGTTTTCCTAAAAATACAAAAAAAATTTTTTTTTTTTTTTTGAAATTTGGAAACTGAAATTTTTATAATATTTTGATTTTGTATAAAAATTAAAAAATTACTTGAATTTCTGGATAAATTGCCATGTAAAGGTATAACCATTTCAAAGTCGCCAATGATGACTCCCATCCGTCGCTTACCAAGTCTGACAATACTTGTTGGATTTGTTCATTGGTGAATGATCGAATCTTGTCATTCTTGTTGTTTATAACCTAATACAGAATTAACCAATTGTAATGCAGAATTTTATATATTTTTTTAATATACCGAAAACATATTTTTATATATCGAAAGAACAATAAATTTCAAAAAAAANGAATTTTATATATTTTTTTAATATACCGAAAACATATTTTTATATATCGAAAGAACAATAAATTTCAAAAAAAAAAAAAAAAATGAAAGGGTTTAATTTTTGTACAGGGTGCGTCACCAATTTTTTGATCAATTATACCATCAATGACTTTCTGCTGGTGTTGTCCCAAATGAGCAAAGGTTTGGAAAAGTGTATACACTTTTAGTAAAAAAAAATTATCAAAATTTTTTTTGAAATTTGTGTACAAAAATACAAGAAATTGAAAATTTTGATGATTTTTATATATGTATGTATAAAGAATTAAGGATGCGGATTATGGGATTATGTGAAATTTTGAAGCAGAATTATGCGTGTTTTATGCGTTTTTTTTTTAACGACGTGCTTAAATTCATTCAAGCTTCTTCTCTATCGAACTTTATCGTTAAATAAAATATTTCGATGAAAGAAATATCCGATTGTAAAAAATGTTTATTTTGTTTAGGTTTAACATATGTATTGAAATCTCGATGTGCTATACATAGAGTTGAGATATCTTTTAAATTTTCAAGTAAAATAAAATTCAAACTTTTCCAAAAATTTTCATAAAAATTAGTTCAATTTTTAGTAAAAATTTCNGGCAACGTTTTCCTAAAAATACAAAAAAAATTTTTTTTTTTTTTTTGAAATTTGGAAACTGAAATTTTTATAATTATATAATATTTTGATTTTGTATAAAAATTAAAAAATTACTTGAATTTCTGGATAAATTGCCATGTAAAGGTATAACCATTTCAAAGTCGCCAATGATGACTCCCATCCGTCGCTTACCAAGTCTGACAATACTTGTTGGATTTGTTCATTGGTGAATGATCGAATCTTGTCATTGTTGTTGTTTATAACCTAATACAGAATTAACCAATTGTAATGCACAATTTTATATATTTTTTTAATATACCGAAAACATATTTTTATATATCGAAAGAACAATAAATTTCAAAAAAAAAAAAANTCAATTGTACCATCAATGACTTTTTGCTGGTGTTGTCCCAAATGAGCAAAGGTTTGGAAAAGTGTATACACTTTTAGTAAAAAAAAATTATCAAAATTTTTTTTTGAAATTTGTGTACAAAAATACAAGAAATTGAAAATTTTGATGATTTTTATATATGTATGTATAAAGAATTAAGGATGCGGATTATGGGATTATGTGAAATTTTGAAGCAGAATTATGCGTGTTTTATGCGTTTTTTTTTAACGACGTGCTTAAATTCATTCAAGCTTCTTCTCTATCGAACTTTATCGTTAAATAAAATATTTCGATGAAAGAAATATCCGATTGTAAAAAATGTTTATTTTGTTTAGGTTTAACATATGTATTGAAATCTCGATGTGCTATACATAGAGTTGAGATATCTTTTAAACTTTCAAGTAAAATAAAATTCAAACTTTTCCAAAAATTTTCATAAAAATTAGTTCAATTTTTAGTAAAAATTTCTGAAAAAAAAAATTTAATAATATTGAGTATTTTAAAATTTTACTTATCCAATGTCATGAAGGGTATGCGCATAAGGCTGCGTTGGAGCCTTTAATTTTAAAATATAAATTAATTTGTCCATTGTTGCCGTCATGTTTACCAATTATCTGGAAAATAATTTTTGAAATTAGTTTTAAAAACTAGTTTCAAATTAAAATTTAGCTAATTTTGGTTAAAATTGAAATTACATATTGTCAAAAAAACATTATGCGTTAAATTGTTTTATGTATTATTTTTATTGTATAAAATTGTCAATTATGACGCGGTTTATGATTTATGCGTAGTTGCCACATGATTTAGATGGTATGGTTCGAAACGATTCTGCGCGTTTTACTGAATATGCGTGTGAAATAAAAAATTGATAAAAAATTGATAAAAAATTAATAAAAAATTGATAAAAAATTAATAAAAAATTGATAATAAATTAATAAAAAATTGATAAAAAATTGATAAAAANATAAAATTGTCAATTATGACGCGGTTTATGATTTATGCGTAGTTGCCACATGATTTAGATGGTATGGTTCGAAATGATTCTGCGCGTTTTACTGAATATGCGTGTGAAATAAAAAATTGATAAAAAATTGATAAAAAATTGATAAAAAATTGATAAAAAATTAATAAAAAATTGATAATAAATTAATAAAAAATTGATAAAAAATTGATAAAAAATTGATAAAAAATTGATAAAAAATTGATAAAAAATTGATAAAAAATTAATAAAAAATTGATAAAAAATTAATAAAAAATTGATAAAAATTGATAAAAATCATTTGATGTAACTTATGTAACTGCTTTTTTGAAAATGTATTAAATTAAAAATTGAATTTTTTTTTGGTAATTACTTCAATTAAATAGGCATCGAAGAGACTCTGTACATTAATTGGATTCACTGATTTAGATTGTTTGTCTAGAAAATTTTTATAAATTTCTTGTGACTTTTTTCTTCCAGTGATCAATCTATTTATTGGTTTTGCATAGCTTGGTATTTTTCTGAAAAAAAAAAACAACAACAAATTAAAAAAATTTCTAATAAATTGTCCAATTTTTACCTTAAAGAGATACAAAGTGGGTATTGAACGTACCGAAGAAGTGGGATGTAATTGAGAACACTGGTGATTGTAGCTAGTTTAGAATTTTCTTCTTGAATTTCTTGAAGAATTATCCAATCAGGATCATTCCTGTCATAGTGCCCACCAAGTATGATTCCCATCATCATCATCCCTATAGAATTTCGTAAGGAAGAGTTGATATCTTGTTCATCCCCTAGATTACATCTAATATCCTAGGAAGTAATTACTCTTAAGTTTCCAACCATAGTAAATTAATTTGTTCAGGTAATTGAATATTTTATTTTCCAAGTATTTACCTGTATAAATTCTCTGACACTTTCTTGTATTTCATTCTGGATGACAATCTTCTGGAGACCATTCTCTTGACCTATATTCTTCAATAGTAAAGATGCAAATTCTCGTTGCTCTTTCCAATTTTCTTCATCTCTACCCTTCATACCTACAAAAATTACCAAATTTTTATCAAAATTTATCAAAATTTACTAAAATTTATCAATATTTACCAAAATTTACTAAAATTTACCTACATTTATCAAAATTTACTAAAATTTACTAAAATTTACCAAACTTTACCAAACTTTACCAAACTTTACCAATATTTACTAAAAATTTACCAATATTTACTAAAAATTTACCAACAATTACCAAAATTTACCTACATTTATCAAAATTTATTAAAAATTTACCAAAATTTACCAACATTTAATAAAATTTACCAAAAATTTACCAAAATTTACCAATATTTACCTATATTTACTAAAATTTACCAAAATTTACTAAAATTTACCAATATTTACCAATATTTCCTAAAATTTTTCTAAAATTTCCTAAATTTTACCAAAATTCATATCATTTTTCAAAATTTTTACTTCATATTTACATTCATAATTATTAATAAATCTCATTCCGTTATTAAATTTAGGACAATAAATAAGGTAAACGAACAAATTATTTTGTTGTAATGAGAAAATCCTGAACTTGAGATGAGCTTGAACTCATTCTCATCAAGGTGAGACAGAGAGACTCAATATGTAAAATACGTGATAGGTATTTCCTATAACAATTTTTTTTTTGAAAAAAAAAAAAAAAAAAAAAAAAAAAAAAAAAAAANAGGGACTATTTTATATCTATTCCTTTGAATTTTTGAAGCAGTCTCTACATCCTTATGAAAACAAGAAATTCGGGTTTTGATCAAAAAGTATACCAACTTAATCATTCAATACCGTTAAACAATGTAATGAAAGAGAGCTTTCATTTTAGTAAAAATAATAATATTAAATAGAGCCTTAGGCATTGAAATATTATCAAATACATAATACACAAACTTAAGGTTAGAATATGACTTACATTTAGTAATTTTTATACTTTTTATTACCTATTCTTAAGTAGATCATTATCAATCCCTTAATAGTGATTGGTTAATACAATTATATAAAAAATTACATCCAGTAAAACTATAAAATACACTCAAGAATCATAAAAACAAAAATTTCCCCGCAAAAAAAAAAATAAAATTACAGTAAATAGACCAATTTTACACCAACTTTTCATATTAGTTCAAATTTCCTTATACCAAAAATTTCCTTCCATAATTAAACAAAATAATATCCCTAAATTCAAAAAACTACTTCAAATTTTTCAAAAATTTAAATTTTCAATTATTTATATATAATTTTTAGAAACTAAAATGTAAATTTAAAAAATGTATCCGAAAACCTGTAAATTCAAAAAATGTAATCCAAAAACCATTACTAACCTTCCGTTGTACAGTGACATCTACTAAGAAAACAAAATTCCCGCACTTTCTACCCTTACGCTTAAAGTGTCTCACAACGCCCCTAATCAACATAAAAACTCCACAAATTTTTACTACTACCCTTGGTAGATTTCATAATTAAATTTTAATTCTTTTATAATAATATCTTTAAGTTTTCTTAGTGTTTTATGTCTTTTTTTTTTGATAACATTGAAATATTAGAAGAAAACGACAGTATAAATGACCAAAATGGTGATAAAATAGTAAAATTACTCATTTTTGACATGATGGAAGTATCAGTCTTATTAGTTTAGGAAAAAATTTAAAATTCTGTAAATGTTTCTAACCTGTCAGAAACACTCCGGAAAGAAAATATCAAGTTTTTTTTTTATATAAAGTTTTTACAACCAAACACTTTTACTAACATCTAAAATTCACATTAATTCGATGTCACAAGAATTGGTTATACTGCTTTGTAAATCAGGAAACCAACTTTTCTTTCAAGAAACAACTAAAATATGTCACAATTATATCCTGACACTACTACTTGTGAAAGTTTTTGTATTTCGCCATTCATTCTCGTTATATTTTTTTTTTTTTTTGCAATTTTTTTTTTTTTTTTTTGCAAAATGACCTGACAAGAATTAGTGGTAGTGGTACGTTCTAATTACTTATTCTGCCTCAAGTCAAAGGTTGGAATTGGTAAAGATTGGATAGGTTAGTTTAGATTTATTCAAAAGTACCCATGTTGTAATAAGGATTTGCTTAATTAGACAATGATTAATTGAAAAAAATTTAATAAAAATTAACTCAAACTCAACAAGTTTTGGAAAATTGGTGAAAACATTCATATTTCAATCAAATCTGATGATTTACGGGAGGGGAGGGGGAGGAGCCTAAAACGAAATATTTAAATCCAGAAGGAAAGATTTCATCCCGAACTCCTCCCATCATGGACAAAGTCTCATTGTTGGAACCTAATACCTAATACTACTTAATACTTAGATTTAGGTTCTTAGGTTCTTAGGTTCTTAGGTTCATAGGTTTTTAGGATTTCGTTTCTAGGGTGTTTTTATTTAAAGGTTAAATGAGACTTTCTTGGAAAGGGAGGAGTGTATACTTAACCAGTGAATTCTTAACTCCACCCACAAAATTCATATAAAATCTTTTCATTTTTAGTTCTCCTGATTNACAAAATTCATATAAAATCTTTTCATTTTTAGTTCTCCTGATTGATAATTGAACAATTTTTGTTTGATCACGAATATAATAATAATCATGGTACCTTTATGAGGATTAATTCCATAAGTAAGATAGAGTGGAGCTTGTGATTGAAAATCTTGTCTTGATAAAATTTCTTTGATTAATTTAACATCAGCGACAACAACAGCATAGACAGATCCTAATTGGACACCATAGATTCGTCCATATTGATTTGTAAGATCCATAAGATTTTTATATGGTGATTTCTTATTTAAAAATGGTAGGTAACCTAGAAACGGTATTCCCATTGGTCCTGGTGGATGATTTTTGTCTCTTATATCCAATAAAGCAGCACCCACAATTATAAGAGTGGTTACACCAAAAAATATTTTATCAAAATTTTCTGATAAAATTGATTCAAAAAATTCCCACATGATTTGTAATTGGTGATTGGTGATTGGTGATTGGTGATTGGTGATTGGTGATTGGTGATTGGTGATTGGTGATTGGTGATTGGTGATTGATGA
>NIPM01000012.1:299776-416223 GCA_002738285.1 Holacanthella duospinosa | reverse complement strand
AAAAATTTAAAAAAAAATTTTTTTAAAAAAAATTTTTTTTTTTTTTTTTTTTTTTTATAATTTTGAGGCTTGAATTGTTGAGGTATTTGTAAAAAAAAATTTTTTTTTTTGGGCAAGGTGTATTATATGAGAGGTGTGATTGAGTTCAAGTAATGAAGGAAACTGGATGGGTTTGGGTTTGGGTTTCTTTAATGAAAATCTTCTCTCGTATGTAAGAAGCATTGTTGAAATGTGTAGATTTTCTAAGATTTCTTTTTCATACCCATTGTTGTTACTTTACCCTCATATACTTAGCTAAAGAGTTCATCTCCTAGGTTATGAGAATCCTATGAGATATGGTAGTAAGTGGTCACTGGTGACTAGAGGGACATTTATGAACCTGAACTTGACTAGACTTTATTACTACTCATACTCACAGAGTACAACAATGGGATGGTCCTTATTTTGCCAAAAAAAAAAAAAATTTTTTTTTTTTAATTTTTCTACTCAACCCTAACCACCCAAATGATTATGATGAATACGAAAGTAAAGTGAAACAATAGAGAAATTATATACAATCCTCTCACTTACCATTGTTGGTAAATTAGAAATATTAATTTTTCTTATGAAAGTAAAGTAAAGTAAAGTAANAATCCTCTCACTTACCATTGTTGGTAAATTAGAAATATTAATTTTTCTTATGAAAGTAAAGTAAAGTAAAGTAAGGTAAGGTAAGGTAAGGTAAGGTAAGGTAAGGTAAGGTAAGAAATGAGACTCAAAGTTTAGTAAACAATTACCACAACAATCACCAACTCTTAGCCCTTGTCCTATTCAAATTTTATGAATATGAATATGAATATGAATAGGAATACTAATAATAATTGATGAAATTCTATTAATTGAAGTTAGATTTTTTGTCATTTTTTTTTTATTGTTAAAGACTTTTAGTTACTAAAAGTAGTATTATGATGGTTACTTAAATTACAAATACAGGGCAGACGTTTTTAAGTGCGTACTTAAAGACATAGGATTAGATCATGAGTNTGGTTACTTAAATTACAAATACAGGGCAGACGTTTTTAAGTGCGTACTTAAAGACATAGGATTAGATCATGAGTCTCACCATGTATTTTTTTATTGTTGTATTTTTATTAATATTTATTTTTTTTTAGAAATGGATCAATAATTTTTTGAATTTTCGAAATTTGATTAGAAGTGTTTATGAAACACTCCTTTATGTAACCTTTGTAGCACAATTTTTTACTAACAATTAATTAATTTTTGAAAAATGTACCTGTAGAGCAGAATTTTTACAATTAAAAATTAAATTTGGGAAATTTCTCCAAAAATTTTTATTTGATTTTTTTTTTTAAATATTATAATTTTAATTGTTCAGCTGTCATTGTTACATTTCTGCCGACTCTTTCTTATAATGATATTCTAAGATAATTTAAAAATTTCAACCAATCATATTAGACAGTTATTATTTTCTGATATGATTAATTGAATTTTTTTTTTAATAGAGACTTTGCTTTTGGTAGTGTATTGCCTTATTTTAATGAACCCTTGGAAATCAAAAATTATTCAATTGTTACACTAAAATTGTCTAAAATTAAATAAAAACTTTCACAATTATGAATTACATCTCCTCCAAATTGGTACAAATTACAACAACTTTGGTATTTTTTTTTTACATATATCCAAGCCCCCTCCCCCTCCACCTTTGGCGTGATGAGGGGACTTAATAACATGTTTTCATCACGAATTTCTTGTCTCAATTTTTTAGTCTTGACAAACCTAAAATGCAGTAGGTCAAATTGAATTTCTCCCCTCATTCTTATAAATCACATTGTTCTGAAATATACAAGTATTTATTACTTGTTGGTAAATTGAAATGAGTAAAATTTTAAAATAAAAATTCAAACTCAATCAATTAATTATAATATTTTTTTTTACAAATTTCTTCCCATAATCTTAATTTTGAATGTAATTCCCAGTTTCCGGTGTGGGTTAACCACACCCTGCTGAATATATTTCATACTTTTTAAAATAAAAGTAATAAGAAATAAATAACAACATATTAATTCTGTCCCCCTAGCTAATAATAAGTGATGAAACTTGAAACAACAATGGAAATTAAGATGTTGTAAGTGAAAGTGTTTAATGTGTGGTCATTGACCTACTCATTTGTAGTTTTCATTGTTGCAATACTTAAGAGTTATCTCTTCTGTCCAAAATATCAATTCCTCATCAATTATTTTATATTCCTGAATTATTCAATAATTAAAAGCAGACAAGAGCATATAAAAAAAAAAAAAAAAAAAAAAAAAAATTACAATTAAATACAGTACTCCAGGTATAATTAATAAAAGCAATTAATTAAATTAGGAATTAAATTAAGCAGAAAATTATCAAGAGTACATCCATATAAAAAATCCATTGGAAACTCCTAATTCCTATTGTTATTAATTTGGTAATAAATCCAATGGCTCACATTTTCCTTTTCATCAAAAAGCAATAGTAATTGTTGTTGTTGCAATTTAAATTAGGCGCTGAAGCAACAATTACACAACAAAAGGGTTTCATTAGGGTTCATTTACCCTAAGGGTTAGTTTAGAGTTATAAAAAATCCTATTGATACTGTTAGATTTTAAATATTAATTGTTAAGAATTAACCTTTTACTTTTAGACTGCATCACCATCTTCACTACCGTCGTCATCAGGTATAATTTGACATCCTCCCATAGCCATTGTTGGATTTGAGGACATATGACTCTTAACCTTCCGTGGTATCATAACCCCTTTCAATTGACCTTCCATTGTTGTCTTTTCAATTTCTTCAACTTCTTCCAATTCACTATCTAGATCTTCATGAAGTGACGGAGATGTTGTTGTAAGAAAAAGTAATTCTGGTCTAAATCTTCCACCTCCTGATGTCCGGATGTCATTAGATGTCAAGTGTGGAGGTAGTGGTGATCGAAAGCTCATCGTATGTACTATAGTCGTTGATTGATTTCGACGCATAGCTAAATCTGTTCTTGTTAACATACCATTAATTTCAATTCCTGGATGGACCAATGGTGATCGACGAGTACGAAAACATCTTGACCAACGTGAAGCTTCTTGACGAAAATGTTCATTGAGCCAACAATAAATATAAGGATTATAACAAGAACTTGACATTGCTATAATATGAGAAATTAAAATAGTAATTGAATGATGACGAACAATACCAAAATGTGTAAGTAAATGGTAGGTGTTGATTGGTGCCCAAGAGACAGCAAAAAAAATCACAGTCAAGACGAGCATTTTGATAGTTTTTAATTTAGCTCGAGATTGAGCTTCAGCTTGTCTTGGTGTCGTTGATCCTACAAAATATTAAAGAAAATTATAATCCTTTGAGTATTTACATCGTTTATACTTTTAGTATAAACTAGTACTTATAAACTAATTGAAAATTCTAAATACGACTACGACGACAAGAAAAGTGTTATCAGAGAATTCCAGGAGAAGTATAAGAACAGGAAATGAAATTCAGCAAAAAAAGAAGTAGAAAGTTGTATTATTCCTTATCAAAACTTTCACTGTGGAAACTTGTCTAGATTTAAGTAAAAAGGAGAGATTGAAAGTTTCAATTTGAAACCATAAAATCCTTGGTACCAAGTACTGTCGAACGACGTCCAAGTTTCTTCATTATGGAAGCATACGACACTGTCGTCAACACCAATGGTATTAAGTATTGAATCAAAAATGTCCCCACGGTTAGCCATTGACGAAACTTAATTGAATCAAATTCTGCTTGACATCGTTTTACAACCCCCAGCGTCAATACATTCACGACCTAAAAAAAAAAAGTTATCCAAAGTACTCCATTGAGAATTTCTTAAAAAAATGTTCAAAATTAAAAAAAAACTTTTCGATTTACCTTATGATGGAGTGCATATGGAAGTGAGAGGAGGATTGAAAGTACCCAAATTCCTAAAACAAGTGGAATCCCTTCAGTACTCTTCATACGACGTCCCAAAGGATTCATTATAACCTAAAAAAGACAATATTGGATCAAAAAATTGTTTGAAAGTAATTTAAAAAGTAATTCAAATAAAATTTTAGTAGTAGTAGTAGTAGTAAGTTTCTTACTTGATAACGATCCAGAGCAATCACAGCCATTGTGTATGAAATTACATAAACTGATGAAACTTGAATGAAGGGTACAGTATGACATAGGAAGGATCCAAAGGGCCATTCTCTTAAAATTACACGAGCTGCACTAAATGGGATGTTAATTGTTGCAAGCATTAAATCTGCTACTGCTAAATTTGCCAATAGGACATGTGTCAGTGTATGGAGTCTTCGACTTCTTATGACCAACTGCAAAAATCATAAAAAAATCATAAAAAATCATAAAAAAATCATAAAAAAATCATAAAAAATTATAAAAAATCATAAAAAAAATTAAAAATTTTTTTTTTTTTTTTTTTTTGTAACAATGAGTAAATTTTTTGTAAATTATTAACCTGTACAACAAGTAAATTTCCAATAATAGCTACAGAAGCTATTATAAAGTAGACAAATATGATGAGAATATGCTTCATTGGAATTGAAGTTTCTTGACTGTCACTCATTAAAGCATTCAAATCAGCAATATCAGCAGCCGTTAAATTAAAATCAATGTCAGTATTTGACATTGTAACTGTTGGTAATCGTACTTCACTTGAATCCTTATGAATTTCAATTAATTTTTGTTCTTTTACAGACATTTTTAAAACTTTGATAAATTCTGTTAAACTTTCTGTTAATATTTGTTCGTCTGTTGATATAATACTACTTCCAGCATTTTCATTTCTTCTTTTCACAATACTTTCTTCAAATTTGAGGTCAACTGTCACTTTTTCTGAAGTAATATCTAAAAGGGATGGGGTTGAAGTTGTAAATTGAAATTTTGATTGATTTGGATAAAGTTTTAATAAAATTTCTTTTAGTTTTTCAACTAAATATGTATCTGACATTTTTTAATTCAATTTAGAAAAGTATTGTTAGGTTCTTAGGGATGTTAGATTGTTATATACACTGTGGCCTAAATTTTTAGATTATTTTCTATAATCATTCTTAAAAGTTTACAAAAATTATGAAACAATAAGTAATTTCGAATTTCGAATGTGTATAATTTTTATCAACAATTTTTTTTTTTTTTTTTTTTTGGTTTGAAAAATGAATATCTTCATAGTCTGAAAGAAACCGGAAGACTGAAGATTTAGAGAAAGTCACCACTTACTGCTCCAATTTTTTTTTTTTTTTTATTTTTTTTTTTTCAACGGCGTCGGTACACTTTCTCCGTTGAAATAAAATAAAATAAAAAAAGGCGGTACAGTAGCCATTTACTAACAAAATTTAATCTTACGAATCCAGTGATTTTTTCCATAAAGTATCAATTTAGAAATAGGTAATTTCAATTCCACCCTTGAGAATGAATTTGAATGAATTTTTATCAAAAACTAACAATGGAATTGAAATCATGTCCTAAAAATATACAAAGTGAAGAAAATTTTTAGACTATTATTATTAATAACTGCTTTTACATACTACAATTTTCTAGTAAGAAAAGTTTAAAAAAAAAAACAGTTTTTTTTTTAAATTCTTTTTTTACATTGATAATATGGAAGTATTGACAGATTAATTACTATTAAGTATTAAGAAATTGAAGTGATAGAAATCATTTTTATTCCTAAGAAAATTATCACATTTTGGGACATATTANTTAAGTATTAAGAAATTGAAGTGATAGAAATCATTTTTATTCCTAAGAAAATTATCACATTTTGGGACATATTATCGCATGTAATTTCGGATTTGTTTTGGCAAGACAGGAGGGTTTAGTAATCACTATCATTTCCTAATGGATTTCCGATTTCAACTAAAATTATACCCTGTGATCAAATAAAATAGGATTTTTTTTTGTTACCGCCCGTTTTACACACAAAAAAAAATCCTATTTTTCAACTGAAAAGACGTAAATTTGTTCATAAAATTACATTTTTATTTGATCACACGGTAGAAAATATCAAAGCACCTAGGATTGAGAGAGGTAGTTTTGTGGTTTGTTGATATTGGGGAATGAGTCTTTCGAACTTATGTCATAGTATATGAAAAGTATTGAAAGACCAAAGAAAGTTAAAGAAAATAGATGGGTTGAGTCGATTGGAGAAAGTCATTGGATTCAGTTCAATGTGCATAACAAGCATATTTCCAACTTATCTAATCTTCATTTTTTCCCATTTCATTTGGAGACATGACATATGCGAAGAGTCTCTTTCTTCAATAGATCCAGCTTCAAATAGACCCTTAACAATCTCTTACATCAGATAGATGAAAATTGAACAAACTTCTTCACTCTCATAAATAAGACTCATATGACACAGAGAGTTAGAAAAAAAAAGAAGAAAAAAAGTAAGATATCCAGACATTTCCATGTTTTTGTTTCTTCAGTTTTGATTTTCTTCAACTTATTATGATTCCTTGAGTCTCCTTGTTAGATTCATACTATTACTCTTCCTAGTTGTATTTTCTTATGTAATTGTGTTCTACTCATTTATTCATAAAACTCAAAATAGATTTGATGAGATTTAAATGAATAATACTTTATAAGACTTGGAATCATAATCAACTTACTTGGTTTGTACATTAAAACTGATTTTGACTATGTCACTTAGTCCTCCTTGAATAGAATCTCCTGATTTTACAGGACCAACACCAGCAGGTGTCCCAGTAAGTATTAGATCATAAGGCTCCAATGTAAAGTATTGAGAAATGTAAGACAGAAGATATGGAATACTAAAAATCATATCTTCTGTATTCCCAGTTTGTTTCAATTCTCCATTTACTTTGCACCAAATGTTCAATTGATGAGGATTTGGGATTGAACTTTTCGGAATAAAGGCACTTACTGGACAAGAAGTGTCAAAACTGAAATGATACCAATTTAAATTCAAATAATGTTAATCAGTTACTATACAAAATTTAAGATGAATGATTGATTATTGTATAATTACCCTTTAGCTAATTCCCAGGGTAAACCTTGCTTCTTGGCTATATTCTATTTAAAAAAATTAGGACAGTAAATTTATGATTTAATTCATATAATAGAATGAAATTATTTTATATTTTATCACCTGATAAGCCCTATTTGTCATGTCCAGTGCTAAGACGTAACCAGCGATGTGATCCATAGCTTGTGATTCTTTTATATCTGCTCCACCTTTACCAATTACCACTCCAAGTTCGATTTCGTGATGAAGACTGTCATAACCTCTGGGAATCTGAAATAGAAGTAATCCGAATTGATTGTTTAATAATTACAATTTAAAATACCGAAAAAGACTGACCATAAAAATCTTAATATTAAGTAGGTTTGGCTTAACATATGGCCGGAGTAAAGCATCGTTCGCTGATTGTATCAGCCCATTGCCTCCTAACAAAACAACCTAAAAAAAATCCTAACACTAGTACAATGGGCTGNTGCCTCCTAACAAAACAACCTAAAAAAAATCCTAACACTAGTACAATGGGCTGATACATTAGGCTGATACAATCAGCGCACGGTGCTTTACTCCTACCCCTACCCACATGACCACATGAGGTTATCGTTATGAAATTCTCATCAATTATTCTCTAGAAGAAAGGTTTTTTAGTATAACTAAACTAAGGATAGGAACCCTAAAAGCATACCGAGTGAGCTGAGTACCTTTATTGGTGATCCTTCTGAGATGTATGATGAAGCCGGCTTCATGAATAACAGTGGTTCCTTGGGTACAGGATTTCCTAATTCTGCTGCATGCTCTCTTGGATATAACAAAAACAAAACACATAAGGTTAAGGATAACAGAGACTATTTATTATTCTATCGTAGTCCAAACTCACCTGTAATTTCGCCCAACTCCAACGATTTTCCTCCCTAATTCACTAAAACGAGAAAAATTGGAACTCATTGTAAAATTCGAACAAATTAAGAAAAATTTGAACAAATTAAGAAGATAAATTTTTCATTCAGACAGACGAAATTTGAATTTACTAAATGACAGACTCACTAAAAGGCTATAATATTTATGACAGACCAATAAAACTGAATGAAGTGCGCATGCGCCGTTCTCTCGTTTTGTTTCCTTGTTAGTAGTTCAATGACCTTTAGACCTTGAAAATTAAAAATTAAAATGAAAATCTGGAGCAAAACTAACTCTTCCTTTACATAAAAAAAAGTTCTATAGGAAGAACATGAATACTCATACTTCATGGAGATAAAATAGACAAAAATAAATTATCAAGTTTTAAGTGCATTAAATCTTGTGAATTTAGCAGGATAATTCACTAAAAATTCTGGCTGTGAAAGTAAGTAAAGTTCAAACTATCAATTGAATCAGTTTTTCTATTTCAAGTGAAATTTTTTAATCGAAGGGAAATTCTGTGGCATGGTGCCAATGAAAAATGAACACAGTATCATACATTTCTAGGTCAGAGTCCATACTTGAGAATGCAATTAGAGTAGAAAGAAAGTCAAACAAAGTAAAGGATATGAAAGTATCCGAAGAAGTACACAGAGTTCCAGATAATCAAGAATTGGAAACAGTGGGAAAAAATTTTTCAAACAAAAAATTATCAAGTTGGTACTTGTTACATGAACCTGGCAATAAAGTCGGCTATGAACCCTCCTATAAACCCTCCTATGAACCCGGCTATGAAGCAGGCTATGAACCAGGCTATGAACCCGATTATGAACCCGATGCTATTGGTTTCTCTCCATACTCACGGATCTATATATATCGTGATTATACTGGAGCGTTTGGAATGAAATTTACTAGCGACATCCCAACAATTTTAGTCAATGAAATGGTAAGAATAATTAATTTTAAATGTAGTTTTAATTAATAATTTTAATTGATTATATATCTTTACTTCAATTAAATTACAGCATGTGGAAGAACATTTATGGAAGAATACAATGGATGAGATTAACAGTATCTGTCGAGAAGCAGAAAAAATTGGACGTAGTATCTTATTAGAAAATTTGGCTTATTTTATGAGTTTATACTTCTTACTCACGTATAAAAAGTCTCACTACACAAAGGTTCCATTAATTCAATTACCAATTAAATTATTTTTGATTCACTTTAAAATTTATTTTATTTAGTGTATGGAACGTCTCAGGAAATATATTGAAAATCAAAATAAGGAGATATACGATGCTCTAGGACTTAAAATTCTCAATCCAGCTCAAAATGGATACCGTTTTGTAAGTCTCAGAGTCTTAATTTTAAGATAAAAAAAAAATATTTATGATTCTTATTGAATATGTAGATTGAAGTGGTGATAAATTACTTGAAATTTCGTACCACATTGCCAATTTTGCGTTGGGGAAATGATTATCCTAAAGACTCAATAGTTCAATTTTCAGAGTTTGACTTTGAGAGCGAATGGACAAAGTCTGAATCTTATTCACTCAAAGATATCAAAAATTACTGAAACCATTGAATTACACGTAAAATTTTTACAATTAAAAAAAAAAAAGATTTCGAAGTTACAAAAAACTTTGATTANCTTATTCACTCAAAGATATCAAAAATTACTGAAACCATTGAATTACACGTAAAATTTTTACAATTAAAAAAAAAAGATTTCGAAGTTACAAAAAACTTTGATTGGAGTACAAATAAATCATGTAAGTCGATAGGAAGGTGAAATCTTCTATGTGTAGATACGAACCTAATACAACAANAGAGTACAAATAAATCATGTAAGTCGATAGGAAGGTGAAATCTTCTATGTGTAGATACGAACCTAATACAACAACCTAGTTTTAAATAGGTTACATTCTTATCCTAAGGTGGTTGTTGTTTCTGGTACTCTACTCCATGTTTAATAATTTACCCTTTGAGATATTTCATGTGAGAATAAATAAATTTTCCTAATTTTAATTCAACTAATTGTGGATTGTTGAATCAGTAAGGTAGAATTTGGTCAGTCTTTTCAGTCAGTCTTGAGTTAGTCTACTTTTAGGACATAGACAAGCAAAAGCAGAACAGACAGAAAATAGTGTCAAATGGCGGGAAAAAATTTGAATTTGAAAATCACGATTTGAATTTGAAAGTATGTGACGGGATTCAAAATACACGACTTTTACCCTGACTAATTACACAAGACAGCCGCATACTCGGAAACAGTTATTTTTATTTTACCAAAAACTTTCATTCTCTGTTTACAAAGTGCCTTACTTTTTAGCTTATAAAAGTTNACAGTTATTTTTATTTTACCAAAAACTTTCATTCTCTGTTTACAAAGTGCCTTACTTTTTAGCTTATAAAAGTTACTAAAAGTTATTTTTAGTTTTATTTAGTTTACGGTTTAAGGTTTTAGTTTAGTATAAGTTTCATAAAAAACTTTACTGTTTCCGAGTGTCAGGTTATTTTTCGGTAAGTGCTGTGCTAATATTAGTGGTTAGGGTCGGGTGTTTTGACGCTGGTATCGCATAAATTCAAAAATTCAAAAATAATCATTATTAAGNACAGTTATTTTTATTTTACCAAAAACTTTCATTCTCTGTTTACAAAGTGCCTTACTTTTTAGCTTATAAAAGTTTACTAAAAGTTATTTTTAGTTTTATTTAGTTTACGGTTTAAGGTTTTAGTTTAGTAAAAGTTTCATAAAAAACTTTACTGTTTCCGAGTGTCAGGTTATTTTTCGGTAAGTGCTGTGCTAATTTTAGTGGTTAGGGTCGGGTGTTTTGACGCTGGTATCGCATAAATTCAAAAATTCAAAAATAATCATTATTAAGNATTAGTGGTTAGGGTCGGGTGTTTTGACGCTGGTATCGCATAAATTCAAAAATTCAAAAATAATCATTATTAAGTTATAAACTTTCAAAATACCAGCCGATTTGTTTAATTGAGAGTTTCACTGTTACAAAAGCGAGAGTGAATTAACTATCCTTTTAGAAACATCGTTAGGCATCAACAAGTGCCATTTTTTTAAACTGTCTACTGAAGGAAGAAAAAACGTCATGGGACGCAATTACAGGTGAGGTGACAAAATTTTTAATTTAGCTAAAGTAAAGTATTTTAAGCAATTAGTAAGGTTAACCGAAAAAAGAAGAAGTATTATTCAATTTGTTAGTTATGTTTTATGTGGGTTAGATTTAATGAAAGAATACCTCACTTTTTTAAACCTAACTACTAATGGAAAGCCTAAAGAAAGTAATGTTTAATGTAAGAAGTTAGAATGTTAGGGAGTAATTTTAGAGCAGGTCGTTACATTAGTTTTCTTAGGTTTAACAAAATGAGGTACTCTTTAATTAAATCCAACCACTATGTTCCTTTGTGAACACAAGTGTGATGATTACTAGATACAAGAACGACGACATAAGATTAGATTTACTCAGACTCGCCCATGAATCTATAGTACATTAACTTGAATATATTTTTTATTGTAGTGAGCGACAAAGAAGTCGTGAGCGCGATGATCCAAAACACAGAGATGGTCGAAGAGGGGAACGAAAAAGGCATCGAAGTCGAGATAAAGATAGAAGTCGTAGCCGAGATAGAGAAAGAAGTCGGAGTCGTGATAGAGAGAGGAGACGAAATCGTGATAGAGAGAGAAGACGAAGTCGAGACAGAGTTCGAAGTCGTAGTCGTGACAGAGATCGGAGTCGAAGTCGAGACAGAACACGAAGTCGAAGTCGGAACAGAGATCGAAGTCGGAGTCGAGATCGAAGCTTTGAAAGGAAGAAAGGAAAAGAAAAAGAAGGGAAGAAAAAAGAAATTGCTGTTGTAGATCTCACTGAAGATGATCTGGTAGATAAAACAGACGAAGAAATAATAATGTTAAAAGCCATGGGTTTCTGTGGTTTTGACACCACTAAGAATAAAAAAGTTGATGGAAATACCAACGGAGCAGTACATCAAGTAGTTCAACGGAAGTACAGGCAGTACATGAACCGTAAGGGAGGTTTCAATAGACCTTTGGATTATGTTAACTAATTATTAAGTCTAATGTAGAACTTTGAATCAAGTCTTTATTTTGAAAACTAATCATGAGAATTCTTTTGTTTTTGTAAAATTTCCCATTTATTTGAAATTTAATTTAATTTAATTTAATTATAAACATGCTTACGAAGTATTTCATTGATACTTCACGTTTTAAATTGCGCTTGTAGTTTAATTTAAAGACTTTATTCAACAATAATTCTAAAAATCGATTTACCNGCGCTTGTAGTTTAATTTAAAGACTTTATTCAACAATAATTCTAAAAATCGATTTACCTTATTCTCTGGCCTATTTATTACAATCCGTTTATACTACGATATTTTTCTCCTTTTTCCCGTTGTGGGTTGTATGGTAGAAAATTAAATTCTGAAAAAGAACCATGACAGTAAGGTTTGATACATTAGAAGTAGCAGCCCGCTGCTGGATCTAGCATCCACTAGATCTAAGTAGCGGGCTGCTAGATTTAGAAGCTCAGCCTCTACAGTCCAACTAGTNCTTATTCTCTGGCCTATTTATTACAATCCGTTTATACTACGATATTTTTCTCCTTTTTCCCGTTGTGGGTTGTACGGTAGAAAATTAAATTCTGAAAAAGAGCCATGGCAGTAGGGTTTGATACATTAGAAGTAGCTGCCCGCTGTTGGATCTAGCATCCACTAGATCTAAGTAGCGGGCTGCTAGATTTAGAAGCTCAGCCTCTACAGTCCAACTAGTNTTGGATCTAGCATCCACTAGATCTAAGTAGCGGGCTGCTAGATTTAGAAGCTCAGCCTCTACAGTCCAACTAGTATTTTTGGGACGACTGGAAGTTACTTTTGACACATGCTATTTGCTGGAGAAAGGGGTGCTCCAAAAATTATTGCCAGTAAGACTCCTTAAAGCAAATTTTTTTAGATGATACTGTTTACATGTTTTAGAAAGATTATGCGGAAGTAGAGAGGAGAATTTTTTTAATCAAGTCTCTGTGACGTTTAGAAAAAAAGTTACAATTTTTTGAAAATTGTAATTTCGGAACATTCGTTTGGGACACCTAACTTCTCATGTACATTGTCCCAAAATCTTTCTAAAACATGTAAACAATATCATCTAAAAAAATTTGCTTTAAATGGCCTGTACGCAGCTCTGTTTTTTCTTCTGGAATAAATTCTGCGGCAGAATTTTTCTTCCAGGCAGAATTTTTCTTCCAAGCAGAATTTCTTCCCACCCAAAGCGGAGAAGAATGGGAGAAGAATTGTGATTCTGCTCCACTTTCCGCTTTGGTAGTACTCAGTTAATTTTTTTCCGCTGAGTTAAATTTAAATAATAACAATAAAAGTTTAAAAGTTCCCTCGCTCAAGCCAAGGATGATTGAGATTGTGACATGAGAATGCTCAAATGTCCATGCGCAGAAGCAAATTCCGCACGAGAATTCGGCTCAGGAAGGTCCTTCGACCTTCCTGGAGCGGAGAAGAAAAATAAGGTCTTTTTCTGCTGCAGAATGAGTCTGGCAGAAATTCCGCAGCAGAAAATTAGGTAGGTGAGTACTAGTTGAGCGAAAAGGGGAGCAGAATCGGAATTTCTTGTCCGCTAGGTCGATTCGGCTGCCGAATGGCTAGCTGAGTACCTTACTTAAGGAGTCTTACTGGCATTAATTTTTAGAGCACCCCTTTCTCCAGCAAATAGCATGGGTCAAAAGTAACTTCCAGTCGTCCCAAAAATACTNTTAGAGCACCCCTTTCTCCAGCAAATAGCATGGGTCAAAAGTAACTTCCAGTCGTCCCAAAAATACTAGTTGGAATGTAGATGTAGGGCTGAGCTTCTGGATCTAGCAGCGAAGCTGCTAAATCTAGCGTCTTAGTACTTGCAGATCTAGCAAGCACTAAACTTATTTTCAAAAGCTCGAACATATAACTTCTTGATGAGTTAGCTACTATTTTTAATCGATAGTAAAACAAATTTAGCAAGTTTTCACCTCGCCAAAAAACATTTCATCGTGGCAGGTCTGAGTCATTCAATAAAATGTGTCTATAAATTACACGGGTGAACATTTCTGGTTAATTTGTTTTTGAATTAAATAGCTGATCCTGTAGTATTTCGACTGATGTAAAGCTCGGTGGAGAATAATTGATACCCGATTTTAGAAAAATAATTGAATAGTGAAGCTGCTAACTCTAGGGGTTGTGCTGCTAAATCTAGGAGCTTGAGCTCCTCTATCTAGGGGCTGCTGCTAAATCTAGCGTCATTGGCACTGGCAACATCTCATTTATTGAAACTAGCCGTATTAACCTTAAAGAAATTATTGCCTATGCATTACAATTGTGACAAAAAACAAATTTTTTTCCGAATAACAAAATAAACAAATTATGTTATTATTTACGTTATTAGTATTATAAATTAGTAGTGAAAAAATTGTCGCGATCAAGGTTGATTGACAAGATAAAAGAGGGCTATAAAAATATGTCATAACTTTTGTTAAAAATACTATTTATTTTGTTCTTGAATGCTATGCGACATCCAGACCCTACGCATAAGAATGATTTTTTCAGGGATAAATTCGGGTGGTATTGTTATGAATAAAAGATTATTGAGAGATGAGGACATACGAACAATCCTATAAATAGAATTTTGTGTGTTGGGACTAGTGTTTTGGCCGAAAACTTGAATTTTGAATTTTTAGATTCCTGTGTTGATAATGCATTATCTAAGAAAGAGGTACATTAAAAAAAGGGATCGACAATTGGAAGAAGTGGAACATTTTCTGAGGATTCAGCTATGCGTTATCGCGGAGGGACCATGTTAAAAAGCGAGCTTTGCTTTCGGAAACGCATTGTAACACCTGTTATTTACTTTGCTATCACTGTCCGTTGTTCAGGGATAGTGCATTACTATTAGTAAAAATTTCTTCCAACAATTCTAATTTCTCATGGCAAAATTAATTAAATTGTTAGTAAATTACAGAAGAATACTATACTTTTTCTGAATAACAGACAAAGAAAGTTAAAAATTTTACGGCAGTTACTTCCAGTATCATTTTGGTTAAGAAATCTAGCAAATAGAAATTTTCAAAACTTCCATCACTGCTCTGATTATAGCTTATTACGTATGGTAGTCGTAGACTTTAGCAAAATATTTTAATTGTTTCTGTATTTCTGTTATCCCAAGTTGTAAAAGGAAATTTACTACTTCGGTTAGCTCAACTTTTAATATTTATAAATTATATATCAACATTTTCTTTTGAGAAATAAAAAAATAGTTTACAACTTTTTCTTTCACTGTAGAACTATTTCCTCGTTTGTTTTACAATTAATTAATTCTTATTTTATTTTTTTATAAAGAATTTTTATAGCAAAATTCAAAAATATACTACGAAAGGTAGGCAACACTGCAAGCCCCTAGAAAATGGAGCAAAGCACCTAGAAATAGCAGCTACACTACTTCTAGCAGCATAGACGCTACTTCTAGTGTATCAGACCTTACTACATGTAGAATTTACCCAAACAGTAAATACAGGGTTAGCCCTGTACTAACTAACAAAGGCATCGCTCATTGAGAAAAGTTTGAGGTCGACGTGTTGACATGCCTCCGCTCGTCAAATGCCCATCTCAATGTACGGTGGTCGAGTGACTGACGACCGATGCTTTTTAGTACTAGTGATACTAAGTTTTTAAAACAGTAAGGCTGAAGCCGACAGAAATGACGGCCGAAACCTGTGACTGGAGAGGTTTCGATTTGTGCCAATTTGATTTGTCCCTGACACAACTAGGACTTTCACCAGTTCAATTTGACACAAGTAAAAAATGTTGTTTCGAAGTGAGCCAAAATGAATTTTTGAATTTGGCTTGAATTGAAATTAACTAATTAAATTAGTAAAACTAAAAACCGAGACCGTAGTGATTCAAAAAAATTACAACAAATAGGTCAAATTAGTTGATTATTTCACGCGTAAAACCTCGAAATGGAATTGGCTGAGAAGTGATATTTGGTACAAAAGTGGGAATATTTCTTGGCTCACTCTTAAATTGTCCCAGTGCAGGAGTAATCAATCAGACGGTGAAAGTCCTAGTTGTGCCAAAAATCAAATTGGCTCAAAACGAAATTTCTCCACTTTTGACATTTCGGCTCGCCGTTCCTGCGGCGTGATGACGTCAGAGTCGTCATTCCTGGAGACCATACTGCTCAAAAGTGACAAACATTGAATAATTTTTCAAAAATCAATGATTTGTTGAAAAACAAACTAGTCAGCCAAAAATTTCTCCCTTATTCTCACTTGAGAAAAACCTTACCCCTCCCCTATAAAATTTTTGAATGATTTCATTCAAACGTTACACTAGTTTGGAGGTATAAATGATGGCAGAGATATAAATACCTCTTTAACTTTAAATTCTATTTGTGACTTTATTATCATTCAATATTGAATTTTTATTTTGTTTTACATGCCTTGTTTCGATGCAAATTTGAAAAATTGATACCTAAATATGGTTTGCTAACCTGAAGCATTCTCTCGCGTAACATGGGTTGATACCTAATAGAAGTGGATTTAAAAAAATGTCTACACATTTAGCTATGTAAATTACCAAAATCTACGAGGAATACCATTCTTTAGCTCATAGATATCTATGTCTTTAGCTTATACCAAAATAACTACTTAATCTTAATTTGAATTGACAGTAACACAATAGTTTAACACTAGAGACCATAGCTACTGCTAATTATGTAGTAAAAATATAAATTTATTAATCTTAATTTGATTTGACACTAAGACAGTGACATAATAATGTAACACTAGCGGCCATCATCGCTACCACTAATTATGTAGCAAATAAAAAAAAATAAATTATTACAGAATAATAATAGCCATAGTGGTCACTAAAGACGACTTTCACCTTACTGTTAAATCTTTAACTGTTTCATTAATCATTTGCATTTATTTATTATTACAGAATAGAGGGGAAGAGAGAATGAAAATCAAGATAAACAATTACGTTAATTTTGAAAAAGTTATTAGTAAAGTGGTTGTCATAANGGAAGAGAGAATGAAAATCAAGATAAACAATTACGTTAATTTTGAAAAAGTTATTAGTAAAGTGGTTGTCATAAGAGGTTACATTGATAGCAGTGACGGTATAAGTGGAAAGGATATAGAAGTAGCTGTAACAGAGTCTAAAGATAATGTAAGTAGTAATGGGTACATTAGACTAATTAATAATTGTTTTTCAGTCATTGTTAGACTCTGCCTTGGTAGAAACACCATAACTTTCAAATGGAAGGATGAAATAGTGAAAGTAATTCACATACTTATGGATCCAAATATTCAACTCAACCACTTGAATTCCAAATATAAAGTTAAGCCCTTAATTGTTCTTTCACTTTATGCTGAAAAATGTCAACTAGTAGAATTTGATTCAATACAGGAATCATATTTTAGTAAAATTCAAACAGGATTAGAATTACTTCAATGGTATTTTTCAGAAAAATTATTTGAAGGTGGATTTAGTAGACGTAGTTTTAATATATGTAGCTCCAGTAATTTCTATATATCAATACCTCCTTCAAAAATTATTGATATGGAATCAAATGAGTTGTGGGAGATACTTGCTCGAGAAATTAGTAATGATGAAGATTTATGGGATGAGGACTTTAAATATATAGCATTTATTATTCATCCATGGAAACATAATATGAGATCCAACACATCGTCATTTGAACCAATGAGTGCAGTAGCTGGCGGTGGACTTGCTCTGTTGGATTACAAATTGTTGAATTCATGGCCTGAAACTTATGAGAATGTTTTTCTAACACTTGAGAGTGAACTCCATGCTTCAGATGAAACAGGATTTAGAACATTTATCAGGTAATTTAGTGTTATTTATGATTAAATCTTTTGGTAATTCCACTTCCAGTCCCAGTCCCAGTTCTATTTAGGTATAAATATTTCTTTTTGTTGTTGTTTTTAGCACAGTGGGTCGAGTATTTGGAGCCTCGCTAGGTGTAGTGGCACATGAAATGGGACATGTTTTTGGTCTTGGTCATATGGAAGATGGTCTGATGGGAAAAGACTTTCATCGATTTGCCTTAACTCTTCAACCCAAAATCAAGAGTGTTTTGGGACCAAAGAGCAAGAAGATCTATACAGCTTCTGGTGATGTTTATAATGACCCTGTTCAACTAAGTTTGTCTTCCATAACAATGCTCTTCTATAATAGGTAAATAATTTCAAAAGCATAGTTACTATATTAATGAATGTAAATAGGCTTAATGTTAATGTGTACAGTTAATGTGTATAGGTATTATTAATGGTGTTCAGATTCAATTTTCCAAGTATCAGATTTTTATATTCTTGGGTTCGTTTGGATTTCTCAACTTGTTTGTTTGTTTAATCAATTCGTTGTTGTTTTGTATACGGAGATGGGATTTTTAAACATTTACTCAAACTAATCTTTGGTGAGTAGGCTGGATTAAGTTTGAGTTAAAAATTTTGAATTTAAATTTTTTTTTCTATAGATGGTTCAACTCAAGTCAATCTTCTTCAGAATCAGATCTCCGGATTTCAATTTCAAAGTATGAGGTTTGATTTGTTTAAATTTAATATAATGTTCTGAGAACAATGTTTAAATTATTTTTTTTTATACTTGAAGGAATATAATTAGTTCTTTAATGGCCATCTCAGTCATAGAAGTTCGGGATCCTGTGTCAGGACTGGTTTTGTCATGTTGGACAAACGATCCAGAACGACCAAGGACTAATTTCGTACTTTCGAAGAGATTAATTCCTGTAGGATATAGAAATACGATGGTGGAAATAATTGTACAAAACGTATCAAGTGCGTTAATGAAATTTAATATTCAAATTTGCGATTTACCTGGAGATGCTATCACATCACTGAAGTTAAGGACTGATTGACGTCAAGTAAGTTACTTATAATTTATTCAATCAAACTAAACAATTGGAAGAGTATTTCGAACTTTGTTAGCCGGAACTAGTAAAACTTGTCAAATTGTTTATGACAAAAAAAAACATTACTTACTTAACTTAAGTATGTAAACTTAAGTAACTTATGTTGGATGGAAAAATGACCTTTCTCCAGTTTCCCTTGCGTCCTTCTCTTCCACTGCCAACACGACAGTCGCCCTCTTGAGGTGCCTGAAGTTTGGTTCCCATGCCTTACAAAATCTTGCTTTGTCTACTCCTGGCACCTGGAAATCGGAAATCAGTGATTTCCAGGAGGGCGTATAACTCTCACCCCATGTTGACTGGACGAGGTCTCGTTCAGTCAATATCTCTTCCAAAGGCAAAGGCAGTCAATCAGGAGTCCCATTTACGTCCCGTGATTNAGGAGGGCGTATAACTCTCACCCCATGTTGACTGGACGAGGTCTCGTTCAGTCAATATCTCTTCCAAAGGCAAAGACAGTCAATCAGGAATCCCATTTACGTCCCGTGATTATTTGACCCAGAGAGTAGCGTTCATGGACATTTTCAGTATGTCCATCCATATGTCCATCCATCCATAGACATGGACGGCTNCTTTTGATCTTAGATACCTGATTTTTAACTCGTGTTACGTTGCTTCATAATGTATTTTAAAATAAAATACCATCTGTTAAGTAAAGTGGTAAAATTTAGACTTTTTTTTTGATTTAATTGTGAAAATGAAAACAAAATAACAATTCATAATTTCATTCTGATTTATTTTTGGTAGCGTCTCCTACAAAATACTCGCGTTGTGACGTGGAGGTTTTTCTTTTGGTTTTTGTAGTTGATTTTTAAAGAGAAGGAGTCGACTCCTGGAATCAGAGAGAATAGGACAGANTACAAAATACGCGCGTTGTGACGTGGAGGTTTTTCTTTTGGTTTTTGTAGTTGATTTTTAAAGAGGAGTCGACTTCTGGAATCAGAGAGAATAGGACAGAGTTTGTAACTGTCATCAATTGGTTTTTTCTTTTAACTTGTGGAAAGGGGACTATGTTCCAAAGGGTTTAAGAACAATTAAATAAACTGTAAATTTTTTGAAATCCATGAACAGTTGAAAGTTTTTGAGAAGCAATTTGTTTTCCTTTAGNGTAAATTTTTTGAAATCCATGAACAGTTGAAAGTTTTTGAGAAGCAATTTGTTTTCCTTTAGGATTTACGCCAGTTATTTGAATCTAAGAAGCGATGATCTGCCGGGTAGGGGATCACACGTTACTAAACACCTACTCTGCCTTAGACAATTCCCTGAAAAATTTCCCAAAACTTATCCCATTCCCAACCATCCCCATTTCCGTCTTGCACTTATTACTGTCGGATTAGATCAGATACTATCTGATCTGANCCGTCTTGCACTTATTACTGTCGGATTAGATCAGATAGTAAACGCACATAAAGTAAAAATTACTTCTAGATTTACAATAATATTTGCACAAGGATGTAAGTTTGTTTAATTTTCTTAATTTTCTTAGGTTCCTTCTGTGCAAATGTGTCACAGGAAAATTCGGCCTTCACTGAACGAATACGGGAAAATTCGAACTGCTCAGTTCTTAGAAACGTGTCAAGTGATTATTCAAATATTAGGTATTTAATATTAATTACTAATTTCTGTAATTATGAAATGACAAATGACTTATGGTATGTATTTTTTTTTGTACAGGAATTATGGTACTGTTTGTGCCAGTCAAGAATGAGGTTGAAGAAAACCTCAATGTATGTCCCAACCATACCAAAAACAAGTAATTATTAACCAATAATAATGCTTTATTCCTTTCTCTTCAGATTCTGAAAATCTTTATTTCAGAAACTTCACATCAAGTACTATTATCGCAATCCTTTACAGTATGCGACTCTTCATGATGTGGTAGAGAGTTTCAGATTCATTAGAGTTGCTCAGTTCGTCAGAACCTTTAAAGNGTATGCGACTCTTCATGATGTGGTAGAGAGTTTCAGATTCATTAGAGTTGCTCAGTTCGTCAGAACCTTTAAAGTGGTTAAAGGTTCCTTTAAAATGGTAACATTTTAAGTGAAAATACCATTGTGCACACACATAAAATTACTATTGTTTTGTTGTACTTCAGGGGTCTACATTTTGTCAATCTTTTACTCGACTGAATGTTGGAAGCCTATGANTTTGTCAATCTTTTACTCGACTGAATGTTGGAAGCCTATGAAAATGATAAAAATTGATTTCAACCTGATTTAAAGAAAAATCATATTTGGATCGTTTAAAAATTCGCACTTCCCTGTGTAAGTGGTTGTATTTATTGTGTTCGATTTGATGAGTCGATGAAAATGAAATTATTATTTTGTTTCTTTGATTTTACAGATTCGGACATTTTGTCCCAACCGGGAAGATTTTATCAAATCAATCAGTTATGGAAAGAACGAGGAAGACAACTGAAAGATTTTCTGAATGGACTTAAGAGGCAAGTCACAGACAGAAAATTTGTGAAGAGTGACGTTAAGTTATTTTAAAAATGTTTAAAAAATGTTTTCAAAGTAGTATACAAAAAATAATAATTTGGGGTTATTGACCTCGGAGTCTTTACCCAATTTTTTGAAAGAACCGACCGAATTTGTNACAAAAAATAATAATTTGGGGTTATTGACCTCGGAGTCTTTACCCAATTTTTTGAAAGAACCGACCGAATTTGTTGTAACAGATTGTAAGAACTAGACAAAAATTTAACTCAGTGATCCTCAAATCATTCTTCCTTATTATAAATAATTGAGGGATTGAGTTGAAATTAGGATAAGAATATTTATAATGTAATTGAATAAGCAGTTCAAATCAAAATTNACAAAAAATAATAATTTGGGGTTATTGACCTCGGAGTCTTTACCCAATTTTTTGAAAGAACCGACCGAATTTGTGGTAACAGATTGTAAGAACTAGACAAAAATTTAACTCAGTGATCCTCAAATCATTCTTCCTTATTATAAAGAATTGAGGGATTGAGTTGAAATTAGGATAAGAATATTTATAATGTAATTGAATAAGCAGTTCAAATCAAAATTNGAATTGAGGGATTGAGTTGAAATTAGGATAAGAATATTTATAATGTAATTGAATAAGCAGTTCAAATCAAAATTCATTGATACCGTGGTAGTAAAGTGGAAAATGGTAATGATTGACTAACTTATCATATTTTGTAGTGTAGTATTCGATGTGATGACAAGGAGTAAATGATTGTTTTAGATTTATAGTTGCTTTACCATTTTCAAATGGTACCGTCGCTGGTCATTTGCTTCCATAATTGCAATTTCCCGTTCAATTGAATTATCCTCGTATTTTTGGAGTGGAAGAATTGTTTTTCGGTGCCAAAACAATGCAGCAATTTCTCCAATAAGATGAAACATAAAAATGGAGCTGATGATGATATTGAAAGCACGAGTTTCGTATGCATAACTATCAGACACCAAAAGTGTTGTTAAGAGAACAACGACAGCTGCGATGAGGATCAATGTACCAGTGAATAGATATGCCTAAAATAAAATGAAAGGATGAGATCAAGAATTTCTTAAATTTAAATCCAACTCAGCAACTTACATCAGCAGTCTTGCAGGCGTGGCGACAGAGTCGAAAGCGAAAATAGTTAATGAAAGGGATCCCGATCAATGATCCAGTAGTCATCGTTTGCTGAAGATATTTCATCTCCGTAATCTTAATAATAATATCGTTATTACAACTCGGAATTAATTCCTGAAGATTAATAAGTTAGTCAACTTACAACCGTATTCAGAGTCAATCCATAGAGGATCAGCCACATCCATGAGAATACAAAGGATGCTTTCGAAATAACTGCCACTGCCAAAGATGAACTTGAACCTATCAATTCTAAAAAAAAAAAACTTCTCATTCAGTCACCAAGGTTCAAGTTTAGGCTCAGTATGTTTTTGTTGGAACACAGTGTATGTAAACAACTAACAACTTACGATTTTCTGTGAACATTCCATCTGTTCCATTCTGAGAATCATCTCCTTCCAAGACCTGTTCTATGTCTATATCTCCAGTATTGTCCATTAACCAATTTTTGTCTCGACAGAAAGGACGACAGGCTATGTATCCGAATCGTTTTATTCGATCCCAGCATGTTTTTTTACGAAATGGACCATGGCGGTTATAAAGAAAACGACCTTTTGATTCTGATTCGGATGAAATGTAGAACCTACTCTTGAACCAACTGGTCGTTTTTTCCACACATCTAAAAAAGATCCGTGTAGTAGTATCCCGTTTCTTTTTTCCAATCACAAACCTTTTCCCCACACGTCTCACACCTCGATACAATCCTTAAAATAAAATAGGAAATAATTTAATTTCTTAAGTCAATTAATTCTCAAACTATTCGTGCCAATAAAGTGTAAGATGTTTGTAGGAGTAGGAGTACATAAGGCGGCGGATGTCAATGGTAAGGTAACAGCCCATGATGTAAGACCTAAGATAACATCTCACGCCTATAGTAACAATAATGTCTTGACTCTTGATCCCTTGGTTCAGATACTACAATAACTCGGTTACTTATTATTATTAGTGTGGGCTGTTACCATTGACACTCGTTGACTTACTTATCCCAAATATCTACTTGAAATTACAGCGGTAGCAAAAAAAATAAATAAAACAACTGAGCATTGATTTGAAAGTTGACATTGACATTGACATTCGATGATTATTAATTTAAGCATATGTAGAGACGAGACGTCAGATGGTGAATTCCATCATCAATTATTGTTAATCATACCCGCCAATGCCTTCTTGGAATGAAATAGCATCATTTGAGTCCATGTATTATCACTATTCTCATCATGACAGAATGAACTTCCAATCAAAATACGACTCTGGTCCTGATATTCTCTCCATTTAATTACAGAGAGACCACACTGACAGGATTTATAGTAACTTGTATAAGGGTGTTCCCCCATTAGATAATTCGTGCCACATGCCTCACAGCACCTGACATGCACAGTCAGCCGGGAATATTTATACCAGATTCCAGGATCAGATGAATCAGATGATCCATCTAGACTTAATCTAAATGACATCCTTCCAAGCGTGTGAATCGAGTTCCTTCCTTGAGATGTTGAGGTCCAAGTTTGTTTTTTTCAAATCCTGCTATCCAGGATTCAGTTTTCTGGTTGATGATTAGTTTTAAAAAAGAAAATTGTATTATATTCAGTGTTATAATGAAATCAAAAGAAATTAAGTTTCAAGCTTGAGCATACAAAATATTAACAAAAAAGAGCAGCAAAGCAAATAAAGTTTCCGCCATTTTATCGTCTGTTATACAAAATTATAATGTTACGACAAACCGGTAGTGGATTTTGTAGTTGTAGTGGTGCTGCCGGATGCTGAGTCACCCTTGTACCTTGCTTTTGGAAAGTGGTCAATTGATAACCCCCTCTGAGGTAAATGATCACCACTGCTGAGGATACCTTCTCTTGTACTCTTGCCCGCTGGTAGACTAAATCTAAAACCTGAAAGGTTAAAAAATAGTTAATTGATTAGAGATTTAATTAGAAATTAATCAGGATCTATTTCCTGATTGCTCCTATCCTGTTTTGTCTAATTTTCATGTTTACTCAACATGGGTCGAAGCAAGGCTGAAGAGCAAAGAGCGGTTGAAGAGCTCAAGAGTNTTTGTCTAATTTTCATGTTTACTCAACATGGGTCGAAGCAAGGCTGAAGAGCAAAGAGCGGTTGAAGAGCTCGACTGTGAGCGAATGAGCGCCAAAATTCAATTCAAATTCCATAATTTTAGATTTGAAATTCCCGCTAAAGAATTTCTGCGCTAGATTTAAAATTTAAGTTGACTGTTGGTGTTCTCGTTCCCTCTTTCCGTGCCCTCCTTACCTAAGGTAAGTTACCTTACTCCAACGTCAACATTCAACAAATTCATTGTCATTCTCACTTTTTAAGGCTTACCGTTGTTGTTCATGTACTTTACCCTCTTTTTATAAACTTTTAACTTACCGTGAATAAAATTAAATAAAGAGATGGCACTTTACGAAACGTTGTTGTTGTCTTCACTAGGAGACTACTTTACAAGTTTGTCTCCTTTAGAATTTACCTTCTCTGATAATAAAATTGAATATTGACGAAGGTAAATCAAATCAAAGGACAAATATCATTGTTGTTAAGATGTTGCTATGGTAACCACCGTATTCAACTTTCTTTAGNTATTGACGAAGGTAAATCAAATCAAAGGACAAATATCATTGTTGTTAAGATGTTGCTATGGTAACCACCGTATTCTATCTTTCTTTAAAAAGCTCTCTACCGTGCATCAGTGTATACTCTGTACCGATCATGTATTCTGCGAAAAATTCGATTGACAAACTCATGAACACGTATACAGCGTAGTTCATGTATACCGTTGTTAGGTTCCTATTTTTTTTGTGTAAAGAACCTTTCTGCAAAAATATTTTTCGAGAAATTTAAGTTTTAGAGGAATTCTTATTGTCGATAGTATTTGTGAAATAGAGCAGTTGCTCCAATTTCTATGAAAATTTTCACACATGTAGTACTTGATAATTAGACCTGTATTTTTTATTTAGCCAAAATCTACGATTTTTCCCGAGTGTGTCGTGTTCAGCCGCCATTTTGGTTAAACTTGGGGCCTGTTTTTCTCATCAGTGAGGAAAGCTCGCACATGAGTCGGAGTTTTTTGCATTAGACTCTCAGTGTTACAATCCTCCGAAGTATTTTTTGAAAAATACCAACTTTAAGTGAAATATTCGCTGCTAGGTGTGCCACAATCGAAGAATAAATAGTAGTCACTGTGTAATTAAAAAGTTTAACCTTTGACCTATTGTTATTTGTTCCCCAAGTGACCTTGCACTCTGAAATCTTAACTGTGATTTTAGCATTAGTATTCTGAGTCATGTTAATTCAAGTATAATTTGGCAATAATATTTAGATTAGGTTTGTGCGCACCTAGTGGCAAATATTCTAAGTAAAGTTGGGGTATTACAAAAAACACCTCGGGCGATTGTCATACTGAATGAGTGTAATGCAAAAAACCTGTCTCTTCTTGACTGAGAAAAACAGGCCCCAGGTTTGACTAAAATGGCGACTTGGTACGACGAAATAAGCGTGAAATATTATAAAAAAAAAAATTTAAATGTTGCTTCGCTATCACATCATCAATGAGTACCTTTAAATATAATTTGAATAGATTACTTGCTATAATAGGAGACTACTTTTCCATTTTATTTATAGATTAACCTATTCGTAGTTTGTGAAAAACGTCATTAGATGTGTATTTGTTCAAATTTTGAACGAAAAAAAAAATTTTGTTTTATAGAAATTTGTTTGACGCGCAGTCGTTGTATAATGCACACATGAATTTCTAAACTAAAAGAAAAACTAAACGTGCGCTTTATAGACGGACGAATACGGTAATACATATATTTCAACTTGCACTTTTTTCCCATAAGTCAGATTTTAGACCAATAGAAATCCTTACGCTCAATTCATACTTTTTCAATTCCTCGTATTTTCTTTTTTTTTATTAAGTTGTAATGACGTACTCTAAATTGGATAGCAATACAAACTTTTTCCGTACCTTTTTTCAAAACTGTAGAAACGGTTCAACTTCACACGTCGATCGGAGTTCTCAATGAAAAGAAGAAGTATCTTACTGTTTTTTTTTTTTCAGAAAAAATTTTTTTTCCAAACAACAACGGATGAAAAACATAATGACAACGAAATGAAAAAGTATGGATTTTCCAAGGTTGCTATGAGAAATTTACAAAAAACATCTTTGGTATCAAAGACGTCAAAATTCTTCATAGCAACCTTGGATTTTACAAAGTTTTTCAGAAAAAATTTTCTGATGAAAAAGCTGGTTTTGAACAGGGTCCATGGAAACCGTTTGTTGTCGCTTCGCTTTATGCGAAGCGACAACAAACGGTCTCCATAGACCCTAGTTTTGAAAAAAAGAAAAAGGAAAACGCGTTTTAGTAATAAACTAATATTCAAAAGAGTTTATTGGTTTAACATTTAAATTGTCAGGGGAACTGTACTTTATTTTATTTACAAGAATACATTTCTTAAATTATTATTCAACCTCAAGATTATTCAACCCATCATCATCGGTCTTTTATTTGTTCTTCCATGTCCAATAATTGATCAATCATTTGAAAATAATTTCGTTTGTAAATCCTTTGAAAATTCACATCAGTCGTAATGGAAAAACGGTGTCAGTTAAAACGATACTTTTAGAATTTCACTTGTTTCTTATTAAATTTTGAGTAATTTTCATTAGCAAAGTAAATTTTCAGTACCTTACTTCAACAAACTTTTATAACGTACTGTCCGTCCATAGTCCGCGCACTATTATTACATCCATACAGGGTTAATAANCTTCAACAAACTTTTATAACGTACTGTCCGTCCATAGTCCGCGCACTATTATTACATCCATACAGGGTTAATAACGGAAAAATTGTCATCAGAAAAAAAAAGTTATACATTTGGCTGGTGTTAGGTATGTTTCGTGGGCTCACCAACCATCAAAACGTCCGTCCCATCATCCTCCCTCCTCCCACAGGCTTGGTTTACGCTAACGAAAATTACTCAAAACAAAAACACCTGGAATCCTGATGCATCGTTTTGGCTGACCAATTCTTTGATTCTAAACAGTGGGAATAAAATGTNCTTCAACAAACTTTTATAACGTACTGTCCGTCCATAGTCCGCGCACTATTATTACATCCATACAGGGTTAATAAAAGCAGAACCATGCAGTAATTTCTCAAATAAATTAAAAATCAACTAATTTTACAATAGGATCGGTTTTCCCATCATAATTTATGCTTAATAACGGAAAAATTGTCATCAGAAAAAAAAAGTTATACATTTGGCTGGTGTTAGGTATGTTTCGTGGGCTCACCAACCATCAAAACGTTCGTCCCATCATCCTCCCTCCTCCCACAAGCTTGGTTTACGCTAACGAAAATTACTCAAAAAAAAAAACACCTGGAATCCTGATGCATCGTTTTGGCTGACCAATTCTTTGATTCTAAACAGTGGGAATAAAATGTNCAAAAACACCTGGAATCCTGATGCATCGTTTTGGCTGACCAATTCTTTGATTCTAAACAGTGGGAATAAAATGTAATTGTTGCTGTTTCACGACACCTAATTACTCTCCCGAACATGAATTTGGTTACCTTGATATTGCACCTGCAGGAATGCGTTTGAGAGCCCAACGATTTCGTATGGGTGTTGTTAACAGACTCAATGGTATGTCAGCCGTAGAGGAAGCTGCTTTACCCCAAGAACCCATTGACTACGGTCCCAATACTCGTTACTTCGACTACTGTGAAGAATTAGACTAACTACTTACTACTCACCACCAATTACCTCATCTCAAACAATTTTTCTAAATTTTCTCAATATGTTTGACATTATTGAATATTTCTAAATTTTAAGTTTAACTTATAAATCTCTCTGAAGTAAATTACTTACAAAAATAATAATAAAAAAACACAATACCATCTTGGATTTTCTCAATTATTCTTATTCATATGGGCAAACGAAACTAATTTCACTTTTTTAAAGTTTAGAAAGTGAACTTATAATTTTGAACGGAGAAGTAATTTAGATTCAGATATTAGTATTCATACTAATTCATTATTATATTAATTGAACCAATGTATGGTTAATTCTTTGGGAGAGATTAAGTTAGATTAATTGTGATTATATGATTTCTTTGTTTGAATTTCTCCATATTAAGCTCGGCTCTTGGTTGACTTCTTACTTCCGGAAAGTGTGATCGGTTTTTGTGATTTGTGCTTTCGTTCACGAGATGATTTTGATCGGACTGGAGTAGTGACATTTGGTTTTGGTGAATAGACAGGATCATCAAGGACAGTTTGAGTATCAAGTTCTTGTTCTGTATCAAGATCTGCTTCAAGTTGGATAGCACCTTCAGGTAATATAATTGGACCAGATTGCATACCTTCATCAAAAGAAAAACTTGCTCTTGGTGCCCAAATGATAATTGCTTTTGTATCATCTTCCCAAGGATATGGAAGAAATGGACCACTTCCTGGTGGACATTCAACTCCTCCTAATGGTGGAAAATCATATGGATTATCTGGTATGATTTGACCTGGTCGTGGTCTACGTCGATTTGTAGCTTCTGATGAATCATATTTTGGTGGTCGACAACAACAGCAGCAACAGGAACAACAAGAGCAACATCTCGGCATCTTTACTTCCAAGTACTAATTTAATAGTACTTGAATCTTCCTCAAGTATCCTTCTATGGGTAGTAGTAATGAAATCCTTTCAAATTCCTTTCTGATCAAATCAATTCCACAAGAATCTGTAAAGAAAATTAAGAAATTCAGTTCATTCTATTCAAAGTATAAAAAAAAATATTANTCAATTCCACAAGAATCTGTAAAGAAAATTAAGAAATTCAGTTCATTCTATTCAAAGTATAAAAAAAAATATTAGTATAAAAAATTATTAAAAAAATTCAATAACTATTCTCGAATCAATTAATCAATCAATAGACCCTCAACAGGTATAATTGAATTGATTCAATTTATACCAAGTTCTAATGTGATTCCACTGTCCCCAATCTATAAAATAATTTAAAAATTACTAATTTATAATTCAATTATATTGGAATATAATGATTATAATGAATATCCATAATTGATAAATTAATAATTAACTTACACGACAAACTTGATTTAATTTTTATTCCTCGTTTCAGANATTGATAAATTAATAATTAACTTACACGACAAACTTGATTTAATTTTTATTCCTAGTTTCAGAATAATTCAGAAAGTGTTGTTGGAAGTTTGGAAGTTGGAAGGTCAATGACCTTCTTTTTTTGTCCGTTGTGTTCAATCTTTTCAAAAAGTCCTGTAAAATCAATAAAAAAAAAATTTGAAAAATGAAAAATGAAACCTAAATTTTTCAATAGTCAGCTGTTGTCAGGACNGAATAATTCAGAAAGTGTTGTTGGAAGTTTGGAAGTTGGAAGGTCAATGACCTTCTTTTTTTGTCCGTTGTGTTCGATCTTTTCAAAAAGTCCTGTAAAATCAATAAAAAAAAAAAATTTGAAAAATGAAAAATGAAACCTAAATTTTTCAATAGTCAGCTGTTGTCAGGACAAAAAAAGAGAAAGAAAATTAAGGAATTTAGAATGACGTACCAACGATTCTCTCAAGGTCATGACTCATGATGACCTTGAGAGAATCGTTGGTACCTTACTTTGTAATCAAACGGTGACAGAAGTATTATGTTAGTTGGAAGTATCCAAGTATTGAAAATCACTAGTTAGGACGATTCCAATGACTTTATTGAAAGAATTAATGTAATTAATATAATAAATTAGTAATAAATTTAACTAAAATTTAGATGAGTAATTTTTTTTTCTTTTTTTTTTTCTGTGTTTCTTTCTAAGTTGCCTAACCTATGGATATTGAGGGAAGTAGAGGTCGTGAGGAATAGATGACTCTCCAAAATCTCTTCTTCTCAGTTTTTCAGCTTCAAGAATCAAAATATTTTCCAATTTTTTGATTTCAGTTTCAACATCTGGATTTTCTTTTCTTTCATACTCTGTTGCAGTTACTAAATCTATAATTTTTTTAAATTCTCTATCACCTAAAAATTCTACAATTTCTTCATGCTCTGTTGTTTCATCTACAATATTTTTGATTTTTTCAAAATCTGTTGTATCTAGAAAATCTTTGATTTCTTCATATACTATTTCACCTAGAAAATCTTTGATTTCTTCATACTCTGTTTCACCTAGAAAATTTTTGGTTTCTTCATAAGCTGTTTCATCTAGGAAATGTTTGATTTCTTCATACGATGATGTTTCACCGACGAAATCTTTGGTTTCTTCATAAGCTGGTTCACCAAGGAAATTTTTGATTTCTTCATAAGATGTTTCACCTGTGAAATCTTTGATTACTTCATATGATGTTTCACCTATCAAATCTTTGATTACTTCATACGATGTTTCACCTATGAAATCTTTGATTTCTTCATACGATGTTCCAGCTACAAAATCTTTGATTACTTCATATGATGTTCCACCTAAGAAATCTTTGATTCCTTCATACGATGTTTCACCTACGAAATCTTTAGTTTCTTCATACTCTGTTTCCATTTTTAAATCTTCTTCCACAGTATCTTCCTCGATGAGTTGAACTGCTGGGCGATCCCAAAAGTTGTCCCAGTAAGGAGCCTAGAAATAATAATAATTTTTTTTTTCTTTTTAATATTCTTTAAATAGAATATGAAGTACTGATTATGATTGAAGTAATAACAATAATTTCTTACATTCAACACTTCCGGGGGAATGAAAAAGTCTCCATCAGGTCCAACTGTTGGAAGTATGATGTTTGAATAGTGATTGTTTGATGCATTATTTTCACGATTTTGTTGAGATAGATCAAGATCAAGACCAAGATCAACAATTTGAGAGTCAAAGGTTGACAGTGTTTGTTCGACCTGTAGCTCCGATTCTTGTTCTAAATCAATGAGAATTGTATCCATCTTAGGTCCATTCTTTTGAACATTTTTTCGTTTTGGACAAATAGCTTGAACAGTTTTTTTTCTTGAAATTTTAACATTTTTCTTCTTTCTTAATGTTTTCTTCGGTCCCCGAAACATTTTATGAATTTTCTATAATGTTATCAAATATTTCTCAATTACAATTCCATGAAATTATATTATTATTATTATAAATTACAAAAAAATTAATTATTATTATTCATACTCCTCTATCTTAACATGGTTCAAATAAGGTTAATCTAAAATCCTAATCAACTCAGGCCAGTCAAAAAATGTAAAAATATGTTTGCCATCTTGCTTCTAATCTTAGAATACAAGGTTTCACTAATATTAAGTTATTACAAATATAAGAATCAATCATTTAAGTCTTGACTTTAAAATCAAACTCAATTAGATTTAAAATATGATTATTTTGAACTTACTGTATGAAGAAGAGTTGTAAAAAAACGTTGAGATGACAAGACCTTGTGATTAAGATTGATCCAGAAGTTGTAGATTTGAGATTAACTTGATACTTAATCACTAAAAAATCTTAGAATAATAATTAATTTACAAATAATAATGATTATTTATTGAATAGATGTTGGAGAATGACAAGTAAAATGAGAACTGGAGGGAAAATGAGCTGGCTCTTTTTTTTAGGGTGAATGACACTTGTGAAAGGGTTCAATGACCTCCTATCTAAAATTTTTAGATTCACTTGTGAGTGTTTTTTTTTAATATAATTTTTACACATAAATTCCTAATTTTTTTAAAAGTATTACCGAATCGTCATTGTTGTGGTAAGGAAAACGCCCCTTTCCACATTGTTGTAAAGTTATTTCATTCTGTAAATAATGGGCATATGTAATGGTTAAGGTTAAGTTAAGTAAAGTCATGATTTTACATAACATTTATTTCCAGTTAAGTCATAAAAAATCAAAAAATGATTCTAATATGAAACTACCAGGTCATAATTTAGATCCAAAAATAAAGTCAAAAAAGTGTACATATTATTTAAAATAAAACTGTGAAAATAAAATTCTTTTTTTTTTTAAATATTATTGTTAAAAATAGTATTTTTTTTAGAATGAATAAAAATAAACATAAAATTAAAAAAAAAATTCGTCAATAATCACTTTTCGGTTTCGACGTAATATTGTGATTTCGTTTTGGTATATTACTAACTCATAGAGTTAGCTCATGCATTGTCAAAGATCTTCGCTATCGAGCCTCTCTGTATATTAGAAATATCTGTCATCAATTCCATAGGAAATTCTTTACTCCCATTGAATTTTTGAATCATGGGTTTGTAAAATGTAAACCCCCTTGAAACTGTTGTTCATTGTTGCACTGGTATGACTTACAGACTTCACAGATATCACAAGTATTCGTGCAGAAGCAACAGAGTTTGGACCGTTTGTTTCCACAATCTGTGAATTTCCAGCATTTTCCCAAATGCGTTGAGTTTACGTTGATGTGAATCATTGATATCACTCTATGATGAATTTTGACATAATTACCAATAGAATCGAATCAACTAATAAAATCAATTTTTTAAGATTAATCTTAATCTTGTCTTACAAAAGTATAGTTTTTTTGTTCATCCATCATTATTTGCAACGCTATCAGTATTTGTTCATGCTAAAAGTGGGGACATTTGGTTGAATTAAGGATGAAATTCCAACGAGTGATATTGGTACTTGTACTGGCATTGAATATCCTGTGTAGGATGCTACAGGATTTAATATGTAAGGTGAGGCAAATGTTTGTGAGACTGAAAAATAAATAAATAAATAAAATAAATATAATGTAAAAAGTGTTAAATCATTGAATATTGCTCAAATATTGGTAAAAAGATTACCTTCTGGGATTGCTTGGAAAGTGAGTGTATTGGTATTTGAAACAGTTGAAGAAATAATGGAATTCGTTACACTTGGTTTGACTTCAATTATTTGACCTCCTCCAGGTAATAACTTCTTACCATCAGCTAAGTGAGGATTTCGACATCCTTTACATCGACAATCTACACAAAGTTTTCTTTCAACATAACAGGGACAACGTTGTCCACAACAAGTAAGTTTCCCAGGAATTGCAGTTGCATTTCCACAACGACATCCTTTCCTAGGAATTTTAGATGGTAAATTCGATGGGGTATCAAGTTGAGGTACATCTTTCTTTGGAAGTCGAACCTAAAACAAAATATATCAAGATTTTAATTAAAGAATATTCAATAAAAATCTAAATTATTTTTATAAGTACTATAAGTACCTTCAGTTTCTTTTCTACTCCTGCAACAGCTCTCACAACACATCCTACAATTCCAGACTCAGGGGAAAGAGTTGGAGATGTAGATTCTGTATCAGTGGAATGACTCAGTTGGAGTGAGCTACTACTACAGTTAGGATCCAACATTCCCATATTTCCAGATGCATACTGAATTACTGTGTTTGGATCTGGCCACTTTCGGGTTGACCCTTCTAAAGATTGGAATAACTGCAATGAGTTTGAGTTTTTGGTACCAGGCGATATTGTTTTGAAATTTTTTTTCTCTACAGTTGAGTTTGTGAACAAGATGACTCCATTGTTTTGAGAGTGACCATCCTAGAAGAATAAATATATAGTATTTAGTAAAAGTAGAGATTTGCACTGGTCAAAAACTTTTTAGATATTAGAAATTTTTGCCTGATCCTTGTCATTAAGTTTTGCCTTGTATCAAACATCCATCGTAGTGAATAGTTAAAAGTACCTCAATGTTGAATTTTCATTTTTAATTTCACTACTAACTTATCCCAAGCTGCTTCACTCAAATTATTTAATAGAACCCAATTTCATCACCAAAAGAGGGCACTACTTGAAAGGCTTTAAATTTTCCTCCTATTCACCTTAGATATAATCACCTCATCCCGGGTAAATAAACCCATGCTGTTAACAATACATTAAAGCATAAATTACTTACTGAATCACTCTCATTTGCACTATCATCCAATTTGACTGTAGTGTTCCGGATTATTGGACGTTTGGTACGTTCTTTAGGTGAAGATTGACCATGTGGTTTCGGAGAAGTATCGTTAGAATTCAGAGTCCCGAGAGCACCATCGGTAAGAAAATTGAGAAGAGTTAAGGCATCAAATGTGGGATCAACTTCTGCTTTCAATTCAAGCATCATCCGACACTCTTGTGTTTGAATGAAGAGTGAGCAAAATCCTTTGTATGAGTCAAGTAGTAATTTGTAATAATTGAACTCAAATCCATTTGAATCGAGATAAGACGACGATGAATGTTTTGTACATAGATGCTTCAAATCTTTCCGTTGACAGGCTATAACATCAACCAAAATACATATTATTATAGTAATAATTTAAAACTATTCTCTTCATTTATTCTTATTCATCGTAAGTTTTGTAAAATAAAAATAAAAAATCAGTACTTGAAGTAATACCTTCACATATTGGATGCATCAATGGACATTCAACTTCTGGTACAGAAGTAATAACAAAATTAGAAGATAATAGTTTGCTACAAACGGCACAGATGAAATAACCTCTTAATTCTGGAAGAATAATAGCAAATTCATTCATATCTAGACCATTGATACCACTTGGTGACATCATTTTTGACCACAATTTTGTATAGAGTTCAACAATTCTCGAAAAACCGGAAATTGAACTTCTACCCGCTTCTTCATCAGCGTCTTCATCTTCTGTTTCTTCGCTGTCGGAATCAGAATCTATTCTTAGAGTTTGATGAACATCTTCTGTATCATTTGAATCAAAACTTGCTGCCCTCGTACTTGTACTTGGAACTTCGGACATGCCCAAATTCAATAAAAATCAATTAACTAGTGATTCGTAAGCAAATTTTATTTGATCATTGACACCTTGACCATTGACTTCAATAATTACGACTTTGTTATAAAATTTTATGTTTTTTTTTTAAAACCTATGTAATAAATTTTCAAAAAAAAATATGTGCTTTGAGATTAAGCGGGGTTTTTTCCAAACCCGCTCATTCATTGATATTTTTTGGTTTTTTCAAATGAAATGGGGCATTCTGAGAATTTTACTAAACTCAAAAACAAAAATAAATATTTACAATTTCAAATATTTAGGCGGTAATGGCNTTTATTTGATCATTGACACCTTGACCATTGACTTCAATAATTACGACTTTGTTATAAAATTTTATGTTTTTTTTTAACCTAATAAATTTTCAAAAAAAAATATGTGCTTTGAGATTAAGCGGGGTTTTTTCCAAACCCGCTCATTCATTGATATTTTTTGGTTTTTTCAAATGAAATGGGGCATTCTGAGAATTTTACTAAACTCAAAAACAAAAATAAATATTTACAATTTCAAATATTTAGGCGGTAATGGCGAAGAGAATTTACAAAAATTTGATTTCGATTTCAGGAGTGAGCAGGGTACCATCTCATCGGTAAGCTATGTTAGATAATTCACTTATTTTTTTCATTAATCATGCTCAAAATGNGCGAGGAGAATTTACAAAAATTTGATTTCGATTTCAGGAGTGAGCAGGGTACCATCTCATCGGTAAGCTATGTTAATTCACTTATTTTTTTCATTAATCATGCTCAAAATGTGTCAATAAGTTATGTCTTTATTAACCATGAACAGAGAAACGAAGCTTGACGGGTAAAACTACAGTAAAATCAAGAAGGAGTTGTTATTCAATATGGGAAGAAATACATGTCGAGTAATTTCTTCCAAAAAAAAGTTAAGAATATTTGGGAAACGACGGACGATTGAATCAAATAATGGTACTATGAGCCATACTTCTAAGAAACCAGAATGGGATGTAAGAAATTGAACTTTGAAGTAGGCATTAGGCAACTACTACTTAGTCGACAGCAGACAGAGGTGTTTTTAGATTGTTAAAGAAATCTAAGGAACCTAAGAGCATACGAAACCTAACAACCATAAGACCCTTCGACGGTTGAAGTAAAGCACCGTCTGCTGATTGTATCAGCTATATGCATTAGCCCATTATTGCATTCTAACAAAAAATCTTAACACTATTGCAATGGACTGATGCATTCAGCTGATACAATCAGCGGACGGTGCTTTACTCCTACCCTTTTCGACAGGTGTCTGCAACAGACAAGGCAATAATTGTCAGTTAATAAGTAAATTTCAGCCAACAGNCCTACCCTTTTCGACAGGTGTCTGCAACAGACAAGGCAATAATTGTCAGTTAATAAGTAAATTTCAGCCAACAGCAGACAGTAGACAAATTAAAGTACATACACTTGTCTGCTGTCGGCTAGGAATTAGTTGCCTTGTTGAAATGATTATTTTTTTTGTAAGGATTGATTACTTAATAGTTTTGTACCTTTTTAAAGTGCTTAAGTGAGATATTAAGAAGTATTGCGGAAAATTTAAAAAAATTTCAGGGGAATACTAATGACAATCCATACAGATTGACTTTGGAAGAAATGGAACATCGAAGGAGACAAATGGTATCTAAAAATTTAGTCAAAGCTCAGGTTGAATTATATGAACAAGTGAAGAAGGAAGAGGACTTGTCAAATACTCCAAGTTTAGAGACAGAGATGAAAAGAGAAATTCAACTGATGAAACAAACCATGTCCAGAGAATGCTTAATGGTAAGTTAAGTTTTTAAAATCAAATATCGTATTTATTGGTTACAACAGGCATTTTACAGTATAAATTTNCCTACCCTTTTCGACAGGTGTCTGCAACAGACAAGGCAATAATTGTCAGTTAATAAGTAAATTTCAGCCAACAGGAGACATTAGACAAATTAAAGTACATACACTTGTCTGCTGTCGGCTAGGAATTAGTTGCCTTGTTGAAATGATTATTTTTCTTGTAAGGATTGATTACTTAATAGTTTTGTACCTTTTTAAAGTGCTTAAGTGAGATATTAAGAAGTATTGCGGAAAATTTAAAAAAATTTCAGGGGAATACTAATGACAATCCATACAGATTGACTTTGGAAGAAATGGAACATCGAAGGAGACAAATGGTATCTAAAAATTTAGTCAAAGCTCAGGTTGAATTATATGAACAAGTGAAGAAGGACGAGGACTTGTCAAATACTCCAAGTTTAGAGACAGAGATGAAAAGAGAAATTCAACTGATGAAACAAGCCATGTCCAGAGAATGCGTAATGGTAAGTTAAGTTTTTAAAATCAAATATCGTATTTATTGGTTACAACAGGCATTTTACAGTATAAATTTTNTAATGGTAAGTTAAGTTTTTAAAATCAAATATCGTATTTATTGGTTACAACAGGCATTTTACAGTATAAATTTTACTAAAAATGTCATTGAGCCTTAAATTGTATTAAAATATTTTAACTAGGATTTAGAACAATTACTTCGTCATTCTGAAGAACTATTGAAGGAGTCTCATGAACTGCTCACACCTGTTGTTCCTGAGCAAAAGCTTGCAGCGATAAATTTTACTAAAGCAGAAGCGGGGTTTATTTCTTGTGAAATATCTAAAGATGACTTTGGATCATCAACTGAAGACGAGTATTTGAGCCAAGATCACTCAAAGGTAAAGCTACAATTTAAAATTGAAAGTATTATTAAATATTTTTATATTCAGTCTCACGTTTTTAATTGATACTTTTAAAGTTTTTAGACAATTTGGATCCTAAAGTGTATAATATCGAAGCTCTAACTCCAAAATTCAACCCTCTTGAAAAAATTGAAGAATTATTGAACTGTTCATTATCGGAAGACGATCTGTGTTAAGAAAATGATGCCGAAAGTAAGCAGCAGGTTTTCATGGTTGTACACAAGGTTCTTTGACAAGATTCTAAAAAGTGGGTTTGAACAGGTTATGTCATATAACTCATTTAAAAAAAAACCAGTTAAAAAAAAATACTGTTAGCTAACATACCATTAAGTCTGAGATCTTACATTATTGTGTCATTTGATTATAATTAATGTTTGTGTATCTTAATCTTAGATTCCGCGATTAAGTTTTTCCATTTCTTAAGTAACATTTCGTACAACACTAAAGCAGGAAGTTGGTTGCAAATTTCATTGAATAGACTTTTTTAAATTTGAAAGTAATTTTATTGGCAGTAATTCCCAGAATTTTTATTTTGGAAAATTAATGGAATCCATTCTAAATTGGTTGTTATATATTCTCCAGTTTTCATTTCCTACGATAACTCGCTGAAATGTGACAACCAATCAAATATTATATCTGGAAGTGTCCAAAGTCACCCCTTGCTCAAAGTCACCCCTTGTCCAAAGTCACCCTACTTGACGGTACCTACTCATTTTCTATTCGTCCGACTTCTAATATTTGCCTAATTTACATTAAAAATGTCAACAGTCGCATATTCTTGCAGCACCTAACTTTTTTTTTTCCTACAACCATTCCCTGCCCTTTAGCCTTTTGTTTATTAACTCTTTGCGGTTTTCTGTTTGTATATTTTACTTTAGTTTCAATTTCAATAGATTTTTTTTTAGTAAAATTTTAACTTTTTAATGAGAGCTTAAACAAAAAAGTTCTAGAATTTAACGAGAGTTTTTTTCTAATTTCAACCTACAAGAAGTAACATTTTTATTTTCAAATCTAAATGTTATACCAGTTGCCTCTTAAAATCTTTAATTACTCAAGGGGTATAGAAATAATTAGTTTATTTATTGAATTTGTTAATTTTTACTTTGTTTTTTATCGTACTACGTGGGATGGGGTAGGGGGATTTTAATTATCAACTAATCAGCCAATTTTCAATCTCTCNGTGTAGTCTGTCGCGAAATATTAATATAAAACTTGTCGTCGGCATGGTTAGGAGAATGCGTATTATGTAATATTTTGAATAGAATTGAAGAAGCCATAAGAATTTTAGAGAAAATTTTCTAACCTAATTGTTAAGTGTAAAGGAAATAGGGGTGTTGGTAATTAATAACAAATTGTCTGCGTCATTTANGGGCGGCACAAAAAAAGGAACTTATTTTATTTGTTAGTATTTTTTATGCTAGTTTATAGTTTCAGTTTCACTCTTGATAAATAATCATTACTTATTTCATTATTTTCAGGTTACTAAAGCCTACAAAGGGCTCTATTACATCTCACAGTTTACATAAAGAGTGAAGTGAGTGTAACCTTCTTCACTCTCTTTTGTCTAGAATCTTTTGTTGTGTAGTCTGTCGCGAAATATTAATATAAAACTTGTCGTCGGCATGGTTAGGAGAATGCGTATTATGTAATATTATGAATAGAATTGAAGAAGCCATAAGAATTTTAGAGAAAAACCTAATTTCTAACCTAATTGTTAAGTGTAAAGGAAATAGGGGTGTTGGTAATTAATAACAAATTGTCTGCGTCATTTATAAATATTAAAATTTGATCAGTTGTGTTTTTTTGAAGTGAAAAGTATTTGTTTGGATTGACACTACGGATGTCATCACTTGAGAATTTGATTATGTAATCATAATCATGACACACTCAATCCTTGTTTTTCTTGACATTGTTAAATTAAAACTTTATAGAAAGACACAACGGCGAAGAATAAATTTAATTAATATTAGTAAACTTCAATTATTGATATTTTAGTTTATAAAGTTTAAAAACAAACAGTTAATATCAAGCATAATACTTGATTTCAAGTGCAAAGCGGGGTGTTGAATTATAATTTATAAATTTTTTTTTTTTTTTTTTTTTTTTTTAATTTTAAAATTTTAGAACAATACTTAATTTAAATTAATGTTAAGTAAAAGGANATCGAACCAGTGGAATTGATCAAATCTAAAAGAATTGAGTCAATTATTTCTCAAACGAGTGAGAATTATTGAAATTTAACTTTCGGTGTTTTTTGATGATGTCACTTTACTTTCGGTGTTTTTTTTTTTTTTTTTTTTTTTTTTTTTTTTTTAAAAAAATTAAAAAAAAAAAAAAAAAAAAAANCATAACAAGTCCAATGGAGTTATTACAACAATATAGAAAAAAATTTATTTGATTGAGAAAATAAATTACTTTCGAGTTTTGACTCATGCTCTTTGATGGAGAAAGTCATGGAGTAATAATTTTTCTTTTTTTAAGTGGTTAAAAAAAAAAACTTAAAAATTCAATCAATCACTCGCGGACTTTCTTCATCAAAGATAATTGGTCAAACTCAAAAGTAACTTCTAATTTGAGTAAAAAATTTTCGGTTGTTGCAAACACATTATACAGGTAAGGGCATAAAGTAAGTACACATCGAGGAAGTGAGTTAGATGTGAGTTAGCATGTAATGAGATCGGCGGTTTTAACCCTCAAATTTTTTATACATGGCTTTTGCAGTTAACACTTTCTCCATGTGTACTTATTTAAGCTGGATCCAGAGTCCGTGACTTTCCCTTTCCTTGCCCATGCCTTCGACAAATATCTCGATCCAAACTTTCTCCTTTCGTACCCACCACGTTACCAGGGGAATCTTATAGGCACAAGATGTGAAAATAAAACATCCATAGTTTTCTTTCTCACTTCTTTTCCTTGATCTTGCCTTGCTCAACTTAAAGTAGAGCCAAGTTCTACTTTTGTAAGAGGAAAGACGAAAGAAAACAGTTTGAGGTTACAAACTAGACTTGATTCACAGCGATCGACTAGTCAATTGATAATAGTGCGTATCTTCAGATGAAGTAAGAGTATACATATTTTTTATTTGTTTTAATATTTACTACCTTTCTAGATTTTTAGGTGAAAGAATTCATGATCCAAAGTTACTNGCGTATCTTCAGATGAAGTAAGAGTATACATATTTTTTATTTGTTTTAATATTTACTACCTTTCTAGATTTTTAGGTGAAAGAATTCATTATCCAAAGTTACTTCAAATTAGAAAAAGCACGAGGTGAGAAAGGAAAGGAAAAGTCAAGGTCAGGAAGTTTGAATGCCATCGAGGGATGACTTGAGCACCTCATGGTAACAGAAAGGAAAGGGAAAGGCAACTCTAGTCCAAGCTTTATGCGGACCCCTGTAGCTCTGTCTTGTCCGTCCGTCCGTCCGTCGGTGCTCTAACTAATTGTTGGATCGACATGCGGTTTTCACTAATCGATAGCTGATAAACTAGGAACAGACAAGTTTGAAGATATCCGTCAACACTGACCTAGTTTTTTTTTATTTTTCTCCCGAATCTCAATTTTTGCCTTATAGGAATTTACATGTTAAATAATAACTCGAATATTTTGATAAACAATGGATGAATCGATATGGGGTTTTCACTACAGGATAGCCCATGCCTCAAACTCCATCCCGCACATCCTAACAACTTACCAGCTTAACAACCTAACAAATTAGCATTACACTACCCCCTACTCCTAACATCACCCAACCATTGGCATTACCCAACTCCTGACATTACCCAACCCCAGACATTAACCGACCCAGGTACATCACCCGACCCCGACATTACCCTACCTTGGGCATTACCCTAATCCCGAGCCCGATCATGACCTGATCCCGACATTACCCTATCTCCAGTTTTACCCCCGGCATCTCTACCACCAAATTTCCTTCGCTACCACCCAACAGCCCTTCATATCATTCTACCGTTCACATTCCTCCCTACGTTTTTAACACTGCAACAAATGATTACTCCGTTTACAACGGTTTATTGTTATTCTAAATTCTGAAGTCATAATGCCGACTTTTGCTTCTATTTTACAACCTGTTTGAGTAAAGTTTTTATGATACAGAGCCATCAATATAAACCCCACAAAAGAAAGGTCGCTTCTCCTCTGATATGCTACCGCCACCTAATGGGTTTGAGGGAAACCTTAGTTTCCCTCGTTAACTGTGCGACATCATAACTTATTACTGGTAAAAAAATTTCTTTTACTTTTTGTTCGATCTGAATTGAACCATTTCCTTCGAATTTCTTCGATATTTTCAATTAGTTTGAATAATTGTCGTTTTACTTCAATTCTCAGTAAGTGAACTAATTTTACAACTTGTAAACATTGACGGTGACGTTGTTTGATATGGCGTATTCATCAAGTTTGCGAGGAATAATGGTTTCTAAAGTTTTTCAAGTGAAAGCAAAAAAAAATTGCGTGGTTTATTACTGATGGCTCTGTTATAATAATTGATTGTTGTGTTATGTTGCTTTCATCTTGGTTAAGATAATACAACTTCGTGATTGTTTACACCTACTTATTATAATGAATTGTTATAAAAAGATTTTAAGAACCCTTGTCTTATGGTGTAGATTTTCTAATTTAAATGATTTGTAAACAAACGTCAAACATCCATTGAATTCCTCAAAACCGAGTTTGTCATTTACTTGAGAGTGAGAATAATTAGATTTTCATACTTTCAAAAATCTAGAAAACAATATAAATTGTTTTGGACAAGTTTTCTCATTCAGTCTTTTTCTTAAGAACTAGTAAACAAAAACAAAGTTCTTCATTCATGTAACCAAGAAAGAAACAACAAATTTATTTTCAACATTGAATTACGAATTAAATTCCTTGTTTTTTATTTATTTTTTTTTAGGTAAGAGTCTGGAAGTTGTTTCAAAGAACATTGAAGATGAGGATACTAAGAAAATAGTCCACTATGCTACAACTAAAAGAATGATTACAACAATTAACCTTGAACAAAAATAGTTTAAATTGTGAAAAGGTTAGTTTATCGATAAAAAAAAAAGTTTTCAGATGGTCGACCGCTCTTTTTTTTTTTGTTTGACAAGCATTTGTTTACCACTATTAATGTTATATTTGGGGATTCTTACTCCCACATTTACCTCATAAAAGATATACCTTGAATGAAATTATATTAGTGCTCTTACAAAGATTTCATTCCGTGTAAGACAGTTTTCAAAGACTTTCTTACTCAACTTTTAGTTNTTATATTTGGGGATTCTTACTCCCACATTTACCTCATAAAAGATATAACCTTGAATGAAACTATATTAGTGCTCTTACAAAGATTTCATTCCGTGTAAGACAGTTTTCAAAGACTTTCTTACTCAACTTTTAGTTACCTAATAGTGAAGTTTTTGGTGAACCACCCACGCCTTCCTTTATGATATGGATCCGGNTTACCTAATAGTGAAGTTTTTGGTGAACCACCCACGCCTTCCTTTATGATATGGATCCGGATTATGTTTTGTTTTTTATTATTACATGTTTTTTTTTTTAACATTTCATAGTTTTTTCTTCTTCATTAGAGAAGGTTACCTAACTTTCTAACTTTTAGTTGATACAAAAAGTTGTACATAGTAGTAAGAGACAACGGATTAATAAGTTTGAAAAGACTTTTTCAATTTGAAAAGAAAGGATTTTGTTTTGAAATCAGAATATTTTTTTTTTATATAAGAATTTCATTCCACGAATAATACAACTAAATAAGTTAGTATTTTCATAGAGTTGAATTGCTGCAGGGAAATCAAATAACTAGCAATTTATTCTCTTATTAGTTGTTTTTATCAGACACTACTAATTAATACAAAATAAGTAAATATTTTATATTAAAAAAAATATGGTTATTTAATATAGTTGGTCCAGAACTCCTTTCACGTACTTAAATCTTAATTTTATATACAGTGCGTTCGAATAAGAAAGCGAACTTCCCGCGAAATAGTTTCACAAAAATATTATAAATTTAGATATGTTAGACTCGTGCACCTCTATTTTATTCACAAATAACTGTGAAATTGCTAAATGAAAAAGAGACTAAACCAGACCTGGAGAAATTTTTTCATGTTTGTTTTTGGATCATTGAGGTTTTGGGTATCTTAGTTCCAAACGTAATGATCACACCTTCCTGCTTCTTTTACCATAAAATATTAAATTTGATCGAAAGAGTTCAATAAATTTCAATTAGAAGTGAGATTAATTAAATTCTTTCGTTCAAATTTTAATTTGCGAATTGCGAAATCAATTCTCAAATAAAAATTTAAAACTCGTAATGCCAACACTTAGTATTTTCAAAAGGTCACCCAAAAGTATTCAAAAACAGGAACAACAAAGCTAAGAGTGAGTGAAATCACACGAAAGAATCAAACACAAACAAATCGAACAAAAACAATGGAGAAAATTTCTAATGAAAACAAAGATTAATTTAAAGTTCGCGTAACATTCCATAATAAATTTACTTACTGTCACCATAAATTGTTGGGCACTTTTTTAAAACATTCCCAATTTTTCCACTTTATTATTGTGATTCGTTCACGGTTTCAGATTCCGCTTTGGTTGTGTTGACTTTGCTTTTATGAGTCATTACATCGATCAAATTTATTTTTTGTCAACCATGGGATGAAATATTTCAAACTTGAATCTGAAATACGAGAGGTACGAAATTTTACCTGACTGGACATGTTTTCGACGATTTGTTTTGTGCTTTGGTCACTTTCAAATAAAGTAAACTATCAAAGCAAAGATTTTCAGAAAGGTGAACCGTCAGCAGCTGCGCAAGTGTCTGACTGACTATAAATTTTGAATTTTTTGTGATTTCAATGCGCGGGATATGCGCTTTCTTATTCGAACGCACTGTATACATACAGGGTGTTTAACATTTTTTTGCACCCTAGAAAGCATGAGGTCATTTTTTCACACTCCTTTGTTGACAGCAGCATGGGGTGGGAGGAGCTACGATGAAATTGGAGAAAGAGGGTGGAAAAAAAGATTAAACACCCTNAACCGTCAGCAGCTGCGCAAATGTCTGACTGACTATAAATTTTGAATTTTTTGTGATTTCATTGCGCGGGATATGCGCTTTCTTATTCGAACGCACTGTATACATACAGGGTGTTTAACATGTTTTTGTACCCTAGAAAGCATGAGGTCATTTTTTCACACTCTTTTGCTGACAGCAGCATGGGGTGGGAGGAGCTAGGATGAAATTGGAGAAAGAGGGTGGAAAAAAAGATTAAACACCCTGTATACTGTATAATATATTTTTAAAATGAAAGTTTAGAAAATATTAGGTATACTCCAGCAAAGAGTTGATAGAGAATGATCGTCAACAAAACTTGTGAAAATGTATTCAATTTCTGAAAATCGAAAGTGTTGAACCCACCACACCACTTTCGGACAATGGAGGTTTTGCTGGCGGTCTATATTATAATTTAAACTTATGAGAAGAATTTAGAAGGAAAATGAAGTTACATTGATTTCATAACTAATCCACTAAGGTTGTCATCTTCTGTAGTTTGTAGATTGATGAAATATATAGTTAATGATTGGTTAAAGTTTGATTATAATTTTTTAGAAATGAGATAATTTTCAAAAATCAACGATATATTTCGTATCCATTTACATAAGGAATGATGATTCTTGGAAGGGTAGAGATGTCGTGACGTTACAGGAGTTACATCGATGTGGAATTCCAGTAAAGTTACATGTTGACTGCCGAAATTGATGAAATTCGAAAACAATGGTGTGACTGGAGGTTGAGTTGAGATGTCGATGACGGTGGTAAGATGCAAATTGTTCCTAAATTTAAAATATTAAAAGGAATGATTATAATTTTTATAACTTGTTTGTAATGTAGAGATGACATGACAATCAGGCAAGGTAGATTCTAGAAGCAAACTTAAGAACAGTACAATCGACATGGAAGCTGTGTATATTGTTTTTATATCATAATTATCGAATATTGTAGAACGAGGATGAGCAATGTGGACCAATGTACTATGTACTGGCGTTTTCGGTGAGCTATCGTTTGCGAAAAATTTTTATCAAATTATGATTAAAAAAATTTTTTTTTGTTTTTTTTTTTTCGCAAGGAATTACACAATTACTATTAACTTTGATAAAGTATATAACTTCACTTTTGTTAAAGTTTAATTTTTATCAAATTAATTTGTCTACCATTTACCGGAAATGTAATGATTTATAAGACGTTTCATTCACTTTACTTACTCATTAATCATTTACTTACTCACTCCCACAGTTTTAACAATAATGACTACACAACAGATAAGATGGATGGAAATAATTATTTACTTGCGAGTTACCCGTAAAGTTATTGGTTGATGCAGAGCCAGAGGCACTATTTCCTCGATGAGGATCATTCGTCGGATTTTGTTGATTACAGGTACATCGTTTCCTATTTGTTGTGATGACTAAGCGATGGTGTCGATGTCCATTGGGTCCACGATGATTTCTTCTTAGAGATGACAGACTCGTGTCTGGTGAGTAACGTCGTTGTGTTGAACATACTCTCATCGAACGTAATATACAAATGAATCCCTACAAATGTATACAAAAATTTATCTTTTAGTATTATTTCTATCATCACATTGGATTGGTGAATTGATGAGAAAATTGGAGACTACTGATACTTTCATACAATTGAATTTACTGGGATACTTCATATCCAGAATCTCTTATTAACTTTACGTAAGTTTTATATGTACCTACACTGTACAGTATTATCGGTAAAAAAACTGTAGTGTTTTACTCAACTTTTACCAAAAGGATCATGCATATCTTCGCAAATCAGCTACACGAAGATCAAAATGTGGAGACAGGAGACAGGAGAGAATGGAGGGTGTGAAGTTTTCCTACAACAAAAAAAAGTGATAGGCGACTCCTGAATCAATTTTTGTTGTACGAAAAATTCACACTTTGTACTTTTTGATTTTAACACCGAACTCCTTGACTGGTGGATATAAAATTAATTGTGGTGGATGAAAAACGGAGTATCTTATATCCAGTGACTACTGTCACTTATTTACCTTGCGGAATCGAGTACTCATGGCAAAGTAGACAAATGGATTGACACAGGAGTTAGTGAAGCATAAGAGATTTATAGAGAGCATCGTGAAAAAAAATTGACCATTGTGGAGATAATTTTCTGTTTGGAGTTGTGTAACTATGGTAACCAAGAAATAAGGGCTCCAACAAAAGATGAAAGTGAAGACAATGACCAAGACCATTTTTGCTACCTAGAAAAATTGAAAATGACATATTAATTCCCTGGTATGAAAGGTTACTAACCACTTCAATGGTTATTTACGAACGCAGGCAGTGTTCGGAAATACCATTGACAAAAAATTTTTTGTGGTTAAATTGGTGAAATTGGTGAAAATGGTGAAATTGGTGAAAATAGCATTGGCGAAATAAAGTTACTGCATTTTTTTAAAAGGCTTAATTACTTAACAATTTCAAAAGTTTCTTTTTCCATAGTTACTCTGCAAAGGTAGGACTACGAGGTCTGTCTGATTTTCAAAAATTTCAATGGTGTTTCTATTTATTTTAGTAACAAGGATAGTTTATTGTACTTCCACCTATCAGTGCCCAACCTTAAATTTTTATTTTGCCAATTTTGCCAATTTTACCCTATATTTTACCCTCAATTTTACCCTATATTTTACCCTATATTTTACCCTATATTTTACCCTATATTTTACCCTATATTTTACTAATTTTGCCAATTTTACCCCAGGGTTATCTTAGCTAATTGTGAAAGTGTGATAATTGGGAAAAGTTGAAAAAAAAATTGTTTAGATTAAACTTTTCAGGGAATTTTTTCTTTGAAAATACAGACAATGCATCTGTCTATCCTTTTAAAATTTTGAAATTCAAAAAAATTTCCTAAAACTTGGTGAATAATTGATAAAATTAAAAGGCAAAAAAAAATTCCGACTGCAGAGTTCCGGAACACGATTGGAAAGTTGGATACTGGAACTATTGGATTCATTGTAAGTTTTTAAGCTTTTGCCAATCGATAGACTAGAAGTACTAGATTGACTTTTCAATTAGAAATTATTAATTTATCAAGTTTTAAATTAATTAAGAGTGGTAATAGGTGGATTTGTTTAATGCACCAAAAGCAAAATGAAATTTTAGAATAGTTTATGATCATTTAAAAAAAATACCTTCTGTATATATTTTGATCCCTCCAGTACAATGAGTTAAATTTTGCTTAACAATTTACTCAAAGAACTAAAAATGAATTTTTACAAATTAAAGACACATTCTTCTCCAAAGAAATACAAAATGTTAAAATATATTGTGTAAATAATGATCATTATTTAAACTTACTCTACTTCCAGTTCCGGTCACAAATTCCGGTTACTTTGAATATAATTATTATTGTTTTCTTAAGTTTGAAAGATTTAAGACGTTATTATTTACTAAAGAAAGTTAGATTTTGATGAGTAATTTCACAATAGGTGAAAGTAAAGAGAAAGAAATAGCCGCAGGCGTGGAGATCAGTAATGCGTAAGGAATTGGATTCCTTACGAATGAAATCTTATTTCACCATTTTAATTTGGTAAAAATTTTTTTTATAAATATTGAAATAATTTGAAAATTTAAAAAAACTCACCTTTCTCCGCCCACGTTCTAGAGAAATAGCTCTTGGATCTCTTCTTGATTGAATAGGAATTTCTCGCATAAGTACCTTGAAACGGGAGCGCAAAATTAGCAGAATCCTTAGATATTTTGCAAAAAAAAAAAAAAAAAAACTGGTGGGAATTACACACTTTTGCTACCACTTGTCTATATAAACTTTTGTATAATAATTAAAAATAACAATTCGACTCATTTCTTACTCTTTGTAATTTAAATAAGAGAGGTTTCAACCACACCTCCGCTTTTATTATAATTTCTAAGAACTTCAAAGCATTCAGACAGTAAAAATATTCACCAATTTTAGTAAAACTTTGTTCCATAAAAAATTCATGAATTCTAAACTAATATAATTATGTAATAAATTAATGTCATTTTTTTGACACTTTATTCTGTTCTTACCCGAGTAATGGAGAAGCAAGTTGTGCCAATAAATAGAAGTGGAAGAACATACATGAAGAAAAATAGAAATAGAAAATACCACAAGCGAAAATTATCCGAAAACCTGTAAAATAAATTAAGCAAAAATAAAAATAATATTATTTTTATTTACAACGGAAAAGTTCAAGTTAGAACGCTCGTTTAACTAAATAACCTCTTTTCATTTTTATATCATAAAAATCTAATTTTGAAAAGAAATTTTTTAATTAATTTTAGAAAATTTAAACTAAACGTTACAAAAAATTAGGATTGTAAAAACAAATTGTGGTCTCTTTCTCCACTTTCTCCAAAAATATCAAAGCAATCTGGTTCCAGCTGAGGAAATTCACGACCGGGGCAGGGAAAACGCCTAAACCGGCTTTTTCTCATGCCCGGCCTGGAGAAATCACAAACAAATTTGGGTCGCGTTTCCCCCGACCTGACTGTTGATTTCTCCGGCTCAACTTCTTTTTTTTTAGAAATAAAATATCATCAAAATCTCGACGATAGAATTTTCTAATTTTTGTTTTAAATGAATGTTAAACAAATTTTTAAAGTTTCTAACGTAAAGTTTCTTGCCATTTTGCTTTAGTTGTCAGCTAATAAAATTTCAAATTTTCAAAAGTGAATTTGGTCGGCGTTTTCTGTGACATTTGTTATCAAATTTGGTCAAGTATGTGATAGTAGCATCAGCCGGTGTTTTTCTCGACTCATTGGATTGGGGAAAACCTCGGCCCAGGCGGGATTTTATCCGGCTGNTAGCATCAGCCGGTGTTTTTCTCGACTCATTGGATTGGGGAAAACCTCGGCCCAGGCGGGATTTTATCCGGCTGTAACCAGATTGCAAAGGTGAAATGAAAATTTTTAGCAAACTTGAAAAAAAATAATTTATTTCTTATTAATTGATGATTGACCATATTGTTTCACCACTGTGAATTGAAGATAATGGTTTAAAATTAACTTACGTATCAAAACAAGTTAATCTTGTAAATTCTCCATATTCAGAGTAGAGATAATGTCGTGCAGCGGTAGCAGGATATAAATTAGGTGCTGCAACAAAAGTAGGAATGATCCAAACCATAAGAATAATTTTTCGTATTCTGTAGTCGGTCATATGAATTCTTGAATGCATCGGGAACACAACCGCATAATATCTGGAATTTTGTAAAAAAAAAAATAATTAAAAAAAAAACAAACATTTTGATTAAAGTTTTACAAAAAAAAATAATCATAATAATTAAAAAATCATCAGAAATAAAGAATTTTTTTTGCAAAACGCGACAACGTTGTAAATTATCAATGTAAAAGTGCAAATGACTTACCTCTCAACACAAATGGCAACCAGTGTAAAAACACTGACGAAAACTACGAGAGACNTAAAAAAAAACAAACATTTTGATTAAAGTTTTACAAAAAAAAATAATCATAATAATTAAAAAATCATCAGAAATCAAGAATTTTTTTTGCAAAACGCGACAACGTTGTAAATTATCAATGCAAAAGTGCAAATGACTTACCTCTCAACACAAATGGCAACCAGTGTAAAAACACTGACGAAAACTACGAGAGACTCGAGGAATCGGATCACTGTACACCACAAATCATTCATCATATTCATCTCTGCAGGAGCCGTCAGTTCAAACAACTAAAAATAACAAAAAAAAAATCGGTTAACATGTCATACAACATTATTATTAGCAACTTTTTTAATTTGCATACATGCATTCATTCACCTTTTGAAAATGACGTACAGGCGACAATTCTAAAGTACTCTATACAATAAATATNCCATACATGCATTCATTCACCTTTTGAAAATGACGTACAGGCGACAATTCTAAAGTACTCTATACAATAAATATTTCCTAATTTAACAAAATCTACAAAATTCCTGATGTAATTTTACACCTAATCGTAATTTTTCTCATCCAAATTAGTCAACTTTAGTTTTTGATACATATTTTTTCATAATGCCCGAATCCAGGTATTTCCTAATTTTTACAAAATGTACAAAATTCCTGATAATTTTACATCTAATCGTAATTTCCACATAAAAATTGGTCAAATTTAGTTTTTGATACATATTTTTCATAATGCCCGAATCCGGGTATTTCCTAATTTTTACAAAATTTACAAAATTCTTGATATAATTTTACATCTAATCGTAATTTCCCTATCAAAATTGGTCAACTTTAGTTTTTGATACATATTTTTCATAATGCCCGGATCCAGGTATTTCCTAATTTGACAAAAATCTACAAAATTCCTAATATCATTTCATATCCAATTATTTCATTATCATAATATTCCCCATCCGACTAGTTCAAGATTAAATTAAGTCTTTTTCCAATCAAATTCCAACATTTTATTTTGTACTTTTACTGTGAAATCACTTTTACTATCATTTTCTATTTTGTAGACCGTTATATTAGGGTTAGTATCTCCGGGAAAGAATATGTGGTCAAAAGTCTCTTCCCTACACCTTAAATTATTGGAACAAGCTATACAGGACCATTACGTCAATAATTATTGTTACTTTCAGTAAGATTTCCATTGTTGAGATCTAAATAAGGAAGTGATGGTGTAGTTGGTAGCAATTAATTCTCAATGTTAAACTACTCACACCGCCATCAAATTTTACCCGGTTATTAGGAAATCGGAGATGAGAAAGTCAAAGCGGTGGCAGTGAAGAGTAATAATTAGATTTAAAATAATTAGCACTCTTCACTTTCTCTTTTCTCCTTAGGCCATGTTAATAATAAATAATAGACAATTATTAATAGGTAAATTAATACAAAAAAATAGAAAGTTATAAGATTCCGCATCATCGAATAATCCTAAATTTTCAATTTTATACCAATTTTGCCTGTCAGGGAGATTAATTTTATTACCATATTGTAACAGAATTCTCATGGAACTTAACTTTAAGGTTTCTGAAGAATTGATTATTAAGACACTAAATCCATTTTAGTTAAGATTAGTCAATGAATAAGTTAGTAGTCTCTTATTGACCAATGAATTGCTAAAAAGTTTAAAAAAATTTGATTAATCAAAAGCAAAATTAAGTTTTAGAGTAATACAGTGGAGTTCGGCTATAGTAAATTAAAAGTAAAACAAGAATCTTCTTCACTCTTCTAAGAATATGAGTCGAAAATTTTTGACTACGGGTTAAAATTCAATAAAATTGAGTACCTAATCAAGTAATTTAATTAGAAACAGTAGTTAGGAATAGGAATAGGAAATAATTTGTTAAATTAATCAAAAATTGATGTTTATCAAAAAGTTTGTAGACTTGTGTAATAATGACATATTNGAAATAATTTGTTAAATTAATCAAAAATTGATGTTTATCAAAAAGTTTGTAGACTTGTGTAATAATGACATATTGTATTATTTATTAATTTAAAATAAAATAAAATAAAATTTTTTTCTTTTTAATTCAAAATTTCGTCTTCTAGAAAACAAACAGAAAAATTAAAGTGCGTTCTTGCTTAACTTATTCCCTGTCATCCATGTATTCATTTACTATTAGTAAACTTATATAGTTAGAATCTAAATTTAAAAATTTAATAATTAATCTCTTTTGCTGGGTAATTTTTGAAGCGGGAGTTAGATATAAGAGGAATATTCAAAACTCAAACAAAAACAATCTTTTTACATCTTCAATTTCTAAAAGTACCACTTGAAAACGACTTTTGTTAGAAAAAGTAATCACTTAACTTGATAAAAGTAAACAATTTTAGAAAATTTAGGTTTTGGAATCAATTATTAACCTTGTAACTGAATTTGTCAAAGAATTGTTGGACGAACTGAGCGGTTAGTAAAAAATAAATTTTGAACAAAAAAAAATTTTTTTTTACCGTATACTTTTTATAAGATCAAATTGCTCTTATAAGCGTTGTAAGAACAAACGGTTATAAGATCAGGATTTTGAAGCGATGGAAGGGTGATCTTATAACCGTCATACACTGCATCATATAAATTATAATAAAGTTTAGGAAAAAGTTGTTGTTAGGTTATGGTAAAGGATTAAACAGATTTCATTTTCACGTTTCAACTCAACCTACACGTGATAATTTTTTCCTTTTGATTGTTGATTGGTTGAACCTAAAATTAAGTTGTTTTAGTTTCATTTTTATACATTTACTGATAAGTTTACAAGTCATTCTCTCCATGGAATATGGTTTGGTGACAGGTATCTTCAGATATCATGTTTTTGAACATATACCTAACAAAGAACAGTCATTTCTATCCATATCTCTTTTCTTAATTTTGATTTAACTAATACAAATGAATTGATAAATTATGCTTCATTCTAAAACACAATATTGTAGCTGGATCACTTCTGATTTCAAAAGTTTTAGTAGTCATTTTCAATCAAAAGAAGAAATTAATAGTGTAAGAAGTACACTGCTTATATTTTTGAAAACTTCTAACTTTCTCAAATTAATTATTATTAGTTATAAAAAATTATATGTAACTTCAATGTTTCAACTCAATCCGAAAAGTGAATGAATTAGGTTTGAATTTAAGTTCATTCTTTAAATATCAACTCAAAAATAGAAAGTTTATTAAGAAAAATAGAAATATAAACAAATCTCATCAGGATTCANAAACTTCTAACTTTCTCAAATTAATTATTATTAGTTATAAAAAATTATATGTAACTTCAATGTTTCAACTCAATTCGAAAAGTGAATGAATTAGGTTTGAATTTAAGTTCATCCTTTAAATATCAACTCAAAAATAGAAAGTTTATTAAGAAAAATAGAAATATAAACAAATCTCATCAGGATTCAATGAGAAACTCATAAATTAGGTTTGAGTTTGAGTTCAAACGTGAAAATGCAATCTCACTAATAGTAAATTTATTCTAATTTATAATCATATGAGAAGATAATTTAGGTTAAAGTTTTTAAGTTTTAGATAAAGATTATATTCCTCGTAAGCCTAACCGAATTAATTTTTATAGTCTAATTAATTAATGGTGTATGGAAGTGTAAATTTAATAAAAATATGTTAATTAGAAAAAATTAACTCACCTTTGTGGGTAATACAAAACTTCCAACAAGGAAGTCGCATATTCCTAAGTTAACAATGCCATAGTTGACTGCCGAATGCATTGATTTATTTTGGTAGACAGTGACACAGACGAGCAAATTTCCAAAAACACTAACAACAAACTCTATCAGGAACATACACACGAAGAGACCACGCACAGCGGCAATCTGAAACGAAAAAAAAAATTAGCCAATCACAATCCATTTTTCTCAAATTCAAAAAATTATAAAGAAAAACTTAAATTCTTCTCATGAGCTTATTACACACTTACTTTCTCTTTTTTTATACAGTGCGTCTCTGATTCTTAAGAACATTGGAATCTACTTTTGTTCCATGGTCTTTACTAGGGAAAGTAGTAATCTTAAAAATATGAGTCGTTTATCTTAGAAAAGTTTTAACACTTTCAAAAAGACCATTGGAAAGTAGTATTTGAGGTAAAAAAAATCAAGTCTCTAAGATGATTAGATAAGAAGTTATGATTTTTTGAAAATAATTGAAATTTTTGGATATTCTTATGAAAAGCCCATCTCTTAAGACAACATCGTCTCAAAAGAATATTCAAAAAATTTTTTAATTATATACAAAAAATCATAACTCCTTATCTAATCATCGTAGAGACTTGATTTTTTTTNTTCAAAAAATTTTTTAATTATATACAAAAAATCATAACTCCTTATCTAATCATCGTAGAGACTTGATTTTTTTTTACCTCAAATACCATTTTTCAATGGTATTTGACTTTCACAATTCTAACAGAGATATTTTTAAATAATTGCCTAAGTTAAACGGGTTATATTCTTAAGTACGTTACTTTTCTCAGTAAAGTCTCAATAAAGATAAAAGTAGGTTTCAGCGTTCTTAAGAATCTGAGACGCACTGTAATTCAAGAAATGTTGAATTTTTTTGAATTTGTTAACTTTTAAAGTAAAAGGTGATAAAAAATGAAGTGAGGTAAATTGTAGCTTATAGTTTTAGAATCTATTAGATTTGTATCTTATAGAAATAAACTATTAGGACGGACGGACATACACTAATAGTTCATTACTCAACTACTACTGAAGNTTCAAAAAATTTTTTAATTATATACAAAAAATCATAACTCCTTATCTAATCATCGTAGAGACTTGATTTTTTTTACCTCAAATACCATTTTTCAATGGTATTTCTGAAAGTGTTAAGATTGTCTCTATAAAAATTTATTTTGCCTAAGTTAAACGGGTTATATTCTTAAGTACGTTGCTTTTCTCAGTAAAGTCTCAATAAAGATAAAAGTAGGTTTCAGCGTTCTTAAGAATCTGAGGCGCACTGTAATTCAAGAAATTTTGAATTTTTTTTGAATTTGTTAACTTTTAAAGTAAAAGGTGATAAAAAATGAAGTGAGGTAAATTGTAGCTTATAGTTTTAGAATCTATTAGAAATGTATCTTATAGAAATAAACTATTAGGACGGACGGACATACACTAATAGTTCATTACTCAACTACTACTGAAGTNTGTATCTTATAGAAATAAACTATTAGGACGGACGGACATACACTAATAGTTCATTACTCAACTACTACTGAAGTAGTCTGTGTTTATTACATTAAAAAGTAAGTGAAATTAAATGAACACATTACTCAGAGAGGTAAACCTAGTAATAGTAACTTCATAGTGCTTTAGTAGACATGAAATTTCAAAATCGTTGAACCAAAAATAAAAAATAATAAAATAAACTTGAAGTTTCGTGGTAATGAGAAGAGATGAGAATTTTTATTTCATTTTTAGTCCAAGAGTATGGTTAGCAATTGGTTGAGTTGAGACATTTGACAATCACTGAAAATACTTGTTTTGATATTTTTCAACCGCATTCCCCGAGGGAATTTACAAATGTCTCTTCAGTCGATATCATTTCAACATATACAGGGTGCTAGAAAAGTCGATGGAGCATGGAGAATATTGCTAGTAGAAGACGAGAGAAAAAAGAACGCGTCGTGTTCGTCCCTCAATACAATCTCCTTCGCTCAAATTCCCGCCAGACANTAGAAGACGAGAGAAAAAAGAACGCGTCGTGTTCGTCCCTCAATACAATCTCCTTCGCTCAAATTCCCGCCAGACATTTGCGTGCCCAAATATTTTAGCTCCTTTATTTTCTGGTCTAACGCTAATCTCACACACGCACACATTGATTCATTGTCTGATTGACCATCAACCTACCATCACTTCTCATTTTCAAATCTCTGGATTCTATATTCGGTTAGGATCAAGAATACACAGGTTTGAATTCATTTCATTCCTATTAGCGCGTGGTGCAACACTCTAAACATTCAGTGGGATCATCATTTAGGGGTTTGGTTGGGATGAGAAACCTTTCTCCATGCTCCATCGACTTTTCTAGCACCCTGTACTTTGAGAATCGAAATTGTATTTTTATTTTAATAATTTTTTTTTTAATAGGAGTATGATTATAGTGAAATCGGATATAGTAAATCCGTTTATAGTAAATCCGGTTAAAGTGAACCCGGTTATAGTAAATCCGGTTATAGTAAATATCATACTATAGTATAGTAAATTAACTATTCAATCCGAATGGAGATTTAATACAAAATGCTTCGCTTATATTGAAATCCGTTTAAGCTGAATCAATCAGTTAGTTTTTCTACCCGTTCACTATAAACGGAGTTCACTGTAGTTCATTGTAGTTCATTGTACAAAATACATAATCTATTTTAAAAAAAGTAATAATTCTTAGCACAATCAATTATAATTTAGTTTCTGATAGTAATAATATAAAAACAAAAAAACAAAAAAAAGAAATACATAGATGGGCGCAAGAAAGTTGCCAACAATCATTTATTTTGTAATCTCCTTACATAACAGTAGAATCCAAGAAAATCTTCATTTTTTTTTTTGTTTTCACTTGACTACTCATGGGAAATTCTAATCTCACAGTTGAATAATGTGCCAAAGTGACAAATGTGAACACCATAACTTTTTTTTACGATATGAATTTTAAATTTCAATGGAGTTTGTTTATAGTAGACTGGAAGAGATTAGAACTATCTGGATTCACTATAAACGAAAAAATTTAGCATGAAAAGTTCCTATTACTAAAAGTAATAGTGAGTAGGATCATTTTTAATTAATATTACTCTGGTTTTCACTGTAAAACGGATTAAATATAACAGAACTCCATTATATTAATAATTAATTACTTACAGTGCAAAGTTAGAAATAAGTTTACAATATCTAGGTTATCATTTAGAAAATAAAGTAATTGAAAATAATCAAAGGAAGTAGGTTAACCAGAGTTCTTTGAAAAGTTAAGTAAAAAAGACAGAGAGAGAAAAAAAAATTAACTTTTTAAAAAAACCGGTTACAAGTTACAATGCGGCGCATTTTTATAAGGAAACAATAGCGGTAGAATTTGAAATCAGAATATTGTTGTTTTTTTAACTTTTTTTCTAAAAACTCTCTACTATGTACTATAAAAGAGCTAACGTGTATAATTACACACCTGTGAGCATTAATATTTCAAATTTACATCCAAATGCTTTTAAAAATCTTTTTTTTTTTATAAAATTTTAATATTATTTAAAAAATAAAATAAAAAAAAAATAAAAATTTTACTATTCTTTACTCAAATATAGACGTCAAATTCAAAAATACAAGGTTTATATTTTAGTCTTTAAAATTCTATTGTTATCTATCTACTCTTATTTCTGACGTTAAGAAAAATATTAATGGATTTCTTAGGTTTTGTAGACTTTCACAAAAGATGATGTGCATGCATTACTGAATTGAGTTTGTGGATTATAAATTTTTTATTTTAAGTAAAAAAAAAATAAAAANGATGATGTGCATGCATTACTGAATTGAGTTTGTGGATTATAAATTTTTTATTTTAAGTAAAAAAAAAATAAAAATTTTTTTTAAATAACAACTATAGATTTATCATTTTTGTTACTACTACTTGTTTTTGTTATTTTTGTATTTTTGACTCTTTTAAAAACTTTTGTTTTTCTGATGATTTTGCTCATAATACAGTACAGGGTGTTTAACATATTTTTGCACCCTAGAAAGCATGACGTCATTTTTTCACACTCTTTTGCTGACAGCAGCATGGGGTGGGTGGAGCTACGATGAAATTGGAGAAAGAAGGTGCAAAAAAAGATTAAACACCCTGTATGTATTGCAATAAAATTGAAAATAAACAACTTATTGGAAATTGCAATCAACGAAATGTTTTATAAAACAAAAAAAAATTTTTTTTCTTACTGAAAATTTGAAAATTTCGTTAATTTTGATTTCCAATAGGTCTATAAATTCTTTAATTTTTAAAAGGAGACTTAGATTTCTGAATCAATGGGTTTNGATGATGTGCATGCATTACTGAATTGAGTTTGTGGATTATAAATTTTTTATTTTAAGTAAAAAAAAAATAAAAAATTTTTTTAAATAACAACTATAGATTTATCATTTTTGTTACTACTACTTATTTTTGTTATTTTTGTATTTTTGACTCTTTTAAAAACTTTTGTTTTTCTGATGATTTTGCTCATAATACAGTACAGGGTGTTTAACATATTTTTGCACCCTANGATGATGTGCATGCATTACTGAATTGAGTTTGTGGATTATAAATTTTTTATTTTAAGTAAAAAAAAAATAAAAATTTTTTTTAAATAACAACTATAGATTTATCATTTTTGTTACTACTACTTGTTTTTGTTATTTTTGTATTTTTGACTCTTAAAAACTTTTGTTTTTCTGATGATTTTGCTCATAATACAGTACAGGGTGTTTAACATATTTTTGCACCCTAGAAAGCATGACGTCATTTTTTCACACTCTTTTGCTGACAGCAGCATGGGGTGGGTGGAGCTACGATGAAATTGGAGAAAGAAGGTGCAAAAAAAAAGATTAAACACCCTGTATGTATTGCAATAAAATTGAAAATAAACAACTTATTGGAAATTGCAATCAACGAAATGTTTAAAAAAAAAAAAATTTTTTTTTTTTCTTACTGAAAATTTGAAAATTTCGTTGATTTTGATTTCCAATAGGTCTATAAATTCTTTAATTTTTAAAAGGAGACTTAGATTTCTGAATCAATGGGTTTTATTTTTTTATTTTTTCTAATTCCCCAAAGTGAAAGTTAACTTTCACGAATGTTTCACGAATGTTACACGAATGTAAAAAGAAACTTTTTTTTTTAAATGTTGAAGAGAAAAAGGTTTTGTTCTTGTCAAAAGAAATTAGCGTAATTGTGTTGTTGAATGGGTTCTGAACTGTCCCTTCTACATGGAAAGGGCCGTAACAAAAGAATTTTCTCCCTCAGGAGACCCCCAACACTTTCATTTCATTTATATCTAATCAACGGTGTAGTTGAAAGCAGTTTTCACTATATAACTTCTCAAACTTTTTTTACTGTTTCGATAGAAATCGATTAGTACTCATGTAACCAGTTGACAATACTAAAACCAAAAGAAAATTTTAATAAGAATTGAAAAAAAAANATCGATTAGTACTCATGTAACCAGTTGACAATACTAAAACCAAAAGAAAATTTTAATAAGAATTGAAAAAAAAACTTTTTTTTTCTTTTTTTTTTGGTCAGGTTCGTGCGAAATTTGTTTCAAATCAAATTGTTTGTAGTTAGTTATTCCTAACTTTCGAAGAATCAAGAAAAATCCTTTGTTATTTTTATAGAGCACAAGTTAATTATATAAATAGAAAAAAAAAATTGTNATTTTTATAGAGCACAAGTTAATTATATAAATAGAAAAAAAAAATTGTGGTCGCACTAGCAATTCGCAAAAAAGAAAAAAATTAATAAATAATACATATACACAACAACAACCGGAAGAGTATTATTGGTTAGTTGGTTGGTATTCTTATTGGTTAGTTAGTTGGTTAGTTAGTTGTTTAGTTAGTTGGTTAGTTAGTTGGTTAGTTAGTTGGTTAGTGTGGAAATTCATTTTATTTTTCTAAGAGACAGAATTCAATTTTAATATTGTCAAAGAGTTATATATACAGGGTGTTCCAACAAAAATGAAACAAAGAGTTTTTTAACTTTTCACTCAAAGTTGTCATACCAAAATAAATCCTAACTTATGTAAAACTCCGTTTTCTAAGAAAATTTCATATTCATACTCTTACAACTATCTCAACTAACCCCATTCACTCTTAATAGCATGTGAAAAACAATAAAAACTTATAATACTCATAAGCCAACCAACGCCACGCTACCATTGAATAATTCTCTTTTTCCACTTTTTCTCTTGCATTATTTCAATCTCAAACTCCTCCAACTGTCTCAACTAACCCCATTCACACTCAATAGCATCTAAAAAATAATAAAACTCATAGTCATAACCCAACCAACGCCACGCTACCATTGAATAGTTTCTTTTCCTCACTTTTTTTTGTGCATTTTTTCAATCTCAAACTCTTGCAATTGTCTCAACTAACCCCATTCACTCTCAATAGCATTTAAATAATAATAAAACTCATAGTCATTAGCCAACATACGCCACGCTGTCGTTGGAAAATTCTCTCTACTCCTAAAATGTTTACATGTAAATGTGTACATTGAGTCACCCCACCTAATTAATTACAAAGAAAAAAACCAAGCGTTTTTCTACAGTTAGCTTTTTGTTTGAACACCTTGTACATATTTAAACTTTTCAGCATATAGAACAAGATAGTGAATTCAGTAGATGTCGCTATGAACCTACGACATTAAAACCCTCTTTATGGATATAAAGTTACAAAATTTAAAATAAGGTTATGTATTGGTTATAATTGATTATCTCCATCAATTTGAATCTAATCTCTCCTTCCCGCGTGATAACTAAATTGTCTTTATTTTTAGTTTGGATTAGATTTAAACTTGGCGGGAAAAGAAATGAGGTTGAAATTGGTACGTAAAAAAAAATTCGAATAAGTTATAAATAATTAAGGGATGAGGAGAGTGTAAAAAGTAATTTAAATAAATTGTTTGATTTTCTTACTTGACTGAAGTCAGGGTAGGCGTTGTCAATGTCATCTAAACGGATTGTTAGATTGACAAAGTTGAAGATGGATATATTGTGTGGGAGATTTAAAAGTTGAGAGGTTTTTTCTTCTTCAATATCACCAATGTCCATACGGTTGAAAAGACTTAGTTGATTTGAAAAGTTTTGATATTTTTCAACCAATTCTGGGTCAGTTGTTTGGGGATACCTTATTAGAAAAAAAATACTATTAAACCTGTACGGACATGTGTCTAGTTGACAAGAATTAAAGAGTAAAGCTTAAACTAAAAGTTTGATAAAATTGATACTATTTAGTAACACTGAAGACAACAAANAAGAATTAAAGAGTAAAGCTTAAACTAAAAGTTTGATAAAATTGATACTATTTAGTAACACTGAAGACAACAAAGTAATTAGATTTATACTTGTTTTCAGTATTTTGCAACACTTTTTAACAATTTAAAACCTAAAAATAGTAAAAGTATAAAAAATACAGTCTGACTTTAAATTATAAGACACATGGAAAAATTTTGGCTTTATATTTTTTACTGAAATAAAAAAGTGGATTCTAAAATTTGTGTGAAATATAACACATAAAAAATCAAGTTTTCAAAGTTAATTGAAGATAAATTATATTTTCTTTGAAAACTAAAATTGTTGAAAATTTTTTTGTTAAAAAGATGTACAAGGTCATCCAAACTTTTTTACCGTATGTAAAAGTCATATTTTCTAAAAAGGAGTCTTGGAAAGTTAATAATTAAGAATTGAGTGTGCGTAATTTGAAATATAATTCAAGTTTTAAGAGTGTAAAAATGACTAATATAAATTGAAACATCAAAGAGATTCTTCAATTTCAAATAAAATAAACTATTCTTGTTTACTTGAATCTACTAAACTTTTTTTTTTCATGTTTTTATGTTATTCTATTTTTATTATCTACTTTCTGCCTTTTCTTTTAGAAAAAGTTTGTTTTTAAGTAGATAAAAGTGATTGAATAACATTGTACTAAGAGATTGTTTTTTGAAAATTAAATTAAAAATTTAAAATTTTTTAGTGTTAATTTGAAATGAATTTCAACAATGGATATGAGTTTTCTTGTTTTTTACACTTGGAGAAAGTTTATGTTTACTCTTATTACTTTTTATCTTTGTAGACTTATTTTTGCAAAAATTTTTTCAAAATTTCTAACGCGAAATACAGGAAATGAGGTTTCCATTTCAACAGAATTTTGAGTAAAAATTTTTTTTTTTTTTTTTTTTTTTTGTAATCGGATAATGCTTTCCATTGACGTTTCAGATTCTAAAGATGAAATTGAGTACATTATTGAATATATTTTTCTTAAAAAAAAATTCACAAAAATGTCTTAAAAAGTCAAATAAAATATTATTTAGAAAAAATTCACTTTTCGTCTGTTGCAAAAACTCAATGAAATATGACGTTTTATACAATTTTTGTATCAATTTTCTCTGTTTTATTTTCACCTTTTACTCACTATCTCTTCTTGTTTGATTCTACATGTCACGTTTTGTAAAAAAAAAAAAAAAAAAAAAAGTGAATTTTTAAATATCAAACTTCATCCAAATTCATACAAAAATAGAAGTTGGATATGTTTTGTGCAACAGACTGTATAATACATACAATAATAGCAATTTGATTCTTAACCGGGTGTTTGTGTTTGTTTGTCAAGGTTTCTTGACAACAGGGCCAAGTTTTTGATAAGTTTACGTCATACCTCAAAAAACTTCAGAAAAATAAATTTTTTTTTTTCAAAATTTTTTTTTTTCAAAATTTTTTTTTTTCGAAATTTTTTTTTTTGAATTAACAGATTAATGATTATAGATTTCATATTTGCTAGCCAACAGAACTCATCAATGAGTGCTCTCGGGATTCAGTTGCACTTTTTACACATAATTTTAATTTGTTTATGATTTATGACATAACCTTATCAAGAGCCGTTGGTTTATTAAAGTCAACAAAACCTTGGGTTTATCAATAGTGATCGGTTTCATAAATTAACAGTTATTGGATCCAATATATTCAAAAAGTAAAAAAAAAAAAAAAAAAAAAAAAACTTTTTTTTTTCAATTAACAAAGTTACAAAAGGCGAAGGTGATAGATTTTTTTTTTGATAGAATTGATTTCTAAAATTGCATAAGGATTGTTAAAGAATAGAAAAATAATTTGAATAGAATTGAATCACTCACATTGAACGAAGTGAATAAGTCGATGAAGAATAGATTGAAGAAAGTCGAGAGAAGACGTTGTCGTCGTCTAAATTTGATAAACATCACAAAAAAAACTTAATCAATCAAAAGTTTACATTTGAAAGGTTTTTGTTTAATTTGAATTTATTTGAATTTTAATAGTATGCCTTTCAACTTCTAGCTTTTCTAAATCCTGGTTTTCTATTTTGTAAAATTTCAAGGATTTTACAGTTTCAAAGTTTCATAGTTTCATAGTTTCAGTTTCAGTTTCTTGGCCACTATGTTGTCATGTTGTGCAAATGCGTTTTGTTGTTCGATTTACCGATTTGATAAAAATTTTGCCAAATTTTTATATTTAAATTCCTTAATTTGGAACCTTTTTCTATAAAAAACTAAATGTGAATTTTGAAGAAGTCTTTTATTTCACTTAAAATGAAACTGAAGATAATGAGAATTTTAATTTGACACTGGCAACGTTGGAATTATAGTTCCAATCAGTTCGTTGAATATATATATATGTATATTATAAATAATAATAAAATTATTATTTTTTTTTTACTTAAATTTGATTTTTAATCCTGCTTCAAATCCTGTAAATACTCATGACAATTATTATTTTTGTTAAAAATGCTTGAACCAAATGATGCATCTATTTAGAGAAATCACCCTGAGTGAAAGTATGTCGTTTCCAACTCCATGTTTTTATAAATAAGTAATGAGTGATATATAAAAAAAAATTTTTTTTTTCGTACCGAATAGCGTGAGCTGTAGTGCTGACTGTACTGTTTTCTGGAACTAGTATTTAATGTACTAAAGTACAAGTATTCTGTACTACTAACTTGCGTCTCATTGAACTAGATTCTTTTTATAAGTTTTGATGGAAACCACTTGTGGAAGAACATGAGTAGTTTCCATTTACTTTTTTTTTTGTTGGAAAACAGAAATGAATGGAAAGTAAAGTTGTGCGTTTGTGCACAAACTTTTCACTTCTATTCAACCTTTCTCCATGAAAAACAAAAAGTGTTGGAAAATGGAAGTCCAACTCTATTTTTATATCTTCCCAACTCTACCTACCCCAACTCTTTTCAATTTATACCACACAATTAATATACTTTTTAAATAAAAAATTTTAGAGCCGGCAACGTCTGTACAGTGCGACTACAAATCTCTAAGGCTATGGAGAGAGAATTTTGGCCCCATGCCATTAGATGATGAAACCAGTGTGCCTTTGTAATTGATACTTAAACAACATTTTGAGTGAAATTTTTTTTGAGAAAAGTATTAGTATCAGTTTCAGAAAGATCATCTAAAAGTAAGTAGAAAAAAGTAAAAAAAAAAATCAAGGCTCTAAGATCACTAGAACAAAAGTTATGATTTTTTTTAAATTGAAATTTTTGGACCTTATTTTGAGACATTGTACTAAGAGTTAGGGATTGTTTCAAAATAAAATCCAAAAATAATTTCAATTTTCAAAAAACCAGTATAACTTTTCATACATTGTTAGTAGAGACTTGATTTTTTCAACTTTGTATCCTATACTTTTCAATGAATGTTCTTTCTCAAACTGATAGTGTTTTCCCAGAAAAAATTAAAACTTGTAACTTTTTCTGTAAAAAACAACAACAAAATTACTTGCTTTCTTCAGCAAAAAGAACATGGGCCAATAGTCTCTTCTCTATGAAACATAATTTATGGTCGGACTGTACTTAAATTTTAGTAGTGTTATTTAAAACAGTAGTTTTTCATAGTCATAAGAGTGACAACGTTTAGAATTTTTTTTTCGTCTTCTACCAATGTAACATTCGTCTGCTCTTGGATTTTCTTGTGCTGCATACTTATGAACTTCGGAGAAAATAACAACTTTCTTTAAATAGCACACTATATGAGACATAAAAGTCCATTTTCCAATCTCTCAGTAGTTTAATGGACCGGAATCAATAGGGCAAATCAATCTGCCGCTTTTGAGATTTTAAAATTTTGAACTTTTGAAGTTTGCAAAGGGTTTATCAAACTTAAAATGAAACGAGCTCTGTGATTGGCTGTTGAGCTTCAAAAGAGATTTTGAAATTTCACATATTCTTCAAGGGTATTTTCCAGTATTTTTTCATTGTCATCATCTTCATTGAGTGCAAGGAATAATTGAAGTGCTTCCCCGCAGACGAAGTTGATTAATTTTAATCGTTTTTTCTTAGACATTTCAAAAATAAAAATAAAAATGAAATGTGAAAGTTTTTTTTTGCAAATTGAAATCAATCAATTTGAACTTTGAAAAGTTCAAAACTGGACTGCGCATGCTCCAAAATTTCAAAAGTTCAAAATTTCAAAATTTCAAAAGCCACTTTGATTTGCCGTAATGTTTCCTAGGACAGTGTCATCGGAACCACAACGGTGAAGTCGTTTCTTTTTATATTGTAGAGGTTTTATAGTGACGTTGTAATTCAAAACTTGTCGTTAAGACATACATTTGCCAAATTTTAACATCAAAGTATATATCCTCGTAGAGAAAGAAACTACTATTCACTACTAATTTCAATCTGACGCAAGAATTTTCTAAACTATTGTTGTCAAGACTTCACTTAAATAAAGACGACGATCTAGGGACAAAAGTCAAGGTTGCCAATGTTGCCAATGTTGCCAATGTTGCCAATGTTACCAATATTGCCAATATCAAGTTGTCAATGGTAATCAAAAGTTGGAAAACAAAGATTACATCTCTATATCTCATTCCAATTGAANAAACTAAAGACGACGGTCTAGGGACAAAAGTCAAGGTTGCCAATGTTGCCAATGTTGCCAATGTTGCCAATGTTACCAATGTTGCCAATATCAAGTTGTCAATGGTAATCAAAAGTTGGAAAACAAAGATTACATCTCTATATCTCATTCCAATTGAATTTTTTATGAAAATAACCAAGTTTTAAACAAAATTGAGTTGAAATCTTAAATTATTAAAAAAATAAAATTAAGAAACCATATGCTATAATATTGAAAACNTATCAAGTTGTCAATGGTAATCAAAAGTTGGAAAACAAATATTACATCTCTATATCTCATTCCAATTGAATTATTTATGAAAATAACCAAGTTTTAAACAAAATTGAGTTGAAATCTTAAATTATTAAAAAAATAAAATTAAGAAACCATATGCTATAATATTGAAAACTAATGAACTTACTTAGTATTGTTGTAAATATTTCCTTAATTCAATACAACAACAACTTGACAAGTAAAAATATTTTTACCATCAGTACATACAACAAAGTGTGACAATTGTCACACTTTGTTGTACTGAAAGTAAAAAAAAAAATTTTTTTTTGTCATCAACACAATCGTTTCAAAACTAGGTTTGATACTCTAGAGCTCTCTAACTTTTTCTTTGTAAAATACAAAGCAAGCTAAAAACTTTCATCCAAAAAAGATATTTTCATCGAAAATATTTACTTTCACTTTGGATAGATGTCCTTCAGAGTGTCTTTTTGTGTAGATTACCTAGTCGACTTCAATGTCGGATGTTCGGATTGGTTGTTGTTAACACCTCANAGCATATGCTATAATATTGAAAACTAATGAACTTACTTAGTATTGTTGTAAATATTTCCTTAATTCAATACAACAACTTGACAAGTAAAAATATTTTTACCATCAGTACATACAACAAAGTGTGACAATTGTCACACTTTGTTGTACTGAAAGTAAAAAAAAAAAAATTTTTTTGTCATCAACACAATCGTTTCAAAACTAAGTTTGATACTCTAGAGCTCTCTAACTTTTTCTTTGTAAAATACAAAGCAAGCTCAAAACTTTCATCCAAAAAAGATATTTTCATCGAAAATATTTACTTTCACTTTGGATAGATGTCCTTTAGAGTGTCTTTTTGTGTAGATTACCTAGTCGACTTCAATGTCGGATGTTCGGATTGGTTGTTGTTAACACCTCAGACTTTTACTTTTGTAACTTTTCAATCACACTGTACTACTACTCTTCGCAAGACTTTCAATCTTGTCTGCCTTATCAACTCACCATCTAAATCAAAATCTAAATCTAAATCTAAATAAATATTTTATATCAAGTTTTTATGACAATTTATGAAAATTTCACTTTCATCATACACAGTAGTACAGAGTATACAGTGGAGTGCAAAAGTCTCAATACATGGATAAAGTTTCAATGGTATTAGAGACTTTAGGAGATTATAAAAATGTCCTACCGAAATGACGAAAACAAAAAAAAAAACAAAAAAAATGTGTACTTATAACAGTTAACCCATGCAGTTTACTAACTGTAAACATGAATGTATTAAATTTTTGTTTTNTGTAAAAATGTCCTACCGAAATGACGAAAACAAAAAACAAAACAAAAATGTGTACTTATAACAGTTAACCCATGCAGTTTACTAACTGTAAACATGAATGTATTAAATTTTTGTTTNAAAAAATGTGTACTTATAACAGTTAACCCATGCAGTTTACTAACTGTAAACATGAATGTATTAAATTTTTGTTTTTTATCTTTGGCTATATGAGTAAAATGAAAAGTAAGTTGAAGTATTGAGTGATGAATAATAGTTGTGGTAGACAAAAGAGAATTTTCTATTCTTTCTTGATGTCGTTTGAGATTGTTAAGTGACTCGACTTACATGAGTTGAATGATAGTGAGAAGAAAAAAAAAAGATCTGACAACAATGGAATATGACGTTGGATGAAAGAAAGCGGAAAGTAAAGGGTATGAAAAGGAGTGGGATCCTGTACAAGAATTTACATCCGGTAGAACTGAAAGCAAGTGTCATGTCATCTTCTGCCAACAAATAGGATAGATTCGTATGATGATGGATTCACGGTTTCAAACTACAAAGGTTTTTGGTTTCTCAAAAGAACCAATAAGATGATTCCTTATTCAATGAACTAAAGTAGCTTGAGAAAAATCAAANCAATGAACTAAAGTAGCTTGAGAAAAATCAAAATGGAATATGACAATGACAGACTCCTGGAAACAAAATTTACCTCTTCAAACTTCCGCCGTACTTTTTTTTTTTGCTTCTTCTTCTTATTCCTGCTGTCACTTTCATCCTGTTAATCTATTCAGTGATATCAACCGAATACTCAAAATAACTCAAACCAAAGAGTACTGATATAATATAAAAAAATATACTACTTTCGTCTCTAGGAACTTATATCTCTATCAAAAAAAAAATATTACTTATTTACAAACCTTAAATTTTCAACTGTAAGGTTTCAATTTCAAGTGAGCAGATACATTAGAGTCGGACTGTATATTTTTATTTTTATTTTATTTTTTTTTTGATTCGTTTACATTTTTTGTTTTTAATCCAATGAAATGAGTGATAGAAAAATTAAGTTAAGTGTTGTTATTAGATTGACTGAATTCTTCTCCTTCTTCATGATGACAATTGAAATTAAGGAGAAAACTTGATGACATAGAGAAAGACATTTCTTGACAGAAAGTTAATTAATATTTTTTTTTAATATATTATATATATATATATATTTTANGATTGACTGAATTCTTCTCCTTCTTCATGATGACAATTGAAATTAAGGAGAAAACTTGATGACATAGAGAAAGACATTTCTTGACAGAAAGTTAATTAATATTTTTTTTTTAATATATTATATATATATTTTAATTTTTTTTTTGACTTTCTACTCTGATCTGCCTTTCACTCACAATCTCATGAGAGGTTTGAAATTTTTTAAGTAAATTTCAAAATTTCTAATTAAAGATAATATGGGTTATGTTGTAGTAGTAGTGAAAGTGAGAGTTGGTGAATTGGATTATAGTTGAAATGATGGTAAATTTCATAGATTTCATACCTAAGGACTTTAAGGATGACTTGGGAGGGAAAATTTACCTTATTTAAAAAATAAAATAGTCTCTCTTACTCAATTTTCGTCTCTCAGGTTTCATTTTCATATATGGAGATGAACTATTGTAATGGGTTTACTATGAAATGAGAAAAAAAAAAAATTATGACATCATGGAAATGAAATGTAGGCTCATAAATAGAAATCCTTATGAAATATAGTTCTAATAAAACTTTAACTTATGGCTGGGCTTTGTGATGATGTTCTTATAAGAGAACCTTACCTTAGTAGTAGTACTGTACTATAAAGCTAATCTCCTTCAATTTAATACTACTTGTTACTTTCACGCCTAGCCTTTGGAAAATTTGAGTTATTTCATTTTTAGATTTCAAAAAAAAAATAAATAAAATAAGACTATATAGTATAAAATTGATTTGTAACTTGATTATTTGCTCAGACTCTGAAATTGTGTGGAAATGGATAAGTGAATTATCTTAGAGAAAGCAATGTGTAAGAAATCCTGGTGTCATTCTTAATTAAATTACGAATGTTGACACAATCAATCCTAGGAAACAATTTAGGTGGTAAAAGTATACTATAAATCATTTCCGTTTCCAAAAAAAAAAAAGAAAAAGAAATGGATTTTTTCAACAGACAAATTCTTCGAATGCAATTGGTTTTACAGTGCGTCTCAACTTTTGAAGGACACTCAAAACTACTTACTTTTTTTGCCCCTAGCTTTTTTGTAAAAAAAAAAAAAAAATCAGCGTTTTTTTTTTTAAANGACACTCAAAACTACTTACTTTTTTTGCCCCTAGCTTTTTTGTAAAAAAAAAAAAAAAATCAGCGTTTTTTTTTTAAATATGAGCCTTCTTAAGAATAAGAGCCTTTTTAAGAGCCTTTTTAAGAATAAGAGCCTTAAGAATAAGAGCCTTTTTACAAATATCTTGAGCAAAAAAAAAAATTTTTTTTTTTTTTTTTTTTCTGGAGAAAGTCTTAACGTTTTCAGAAAAAAACATTAAAAAGCAGTTATTAGGAAAACGGTTGAGGAAAAAAAAAATTAAATCTTTACGATCAAGGGGCGAGAAGTAGTTATAATATGATTTTTTGAAAATTAAAATTAAAATTTTTCCATATTTTTTTTTTAGAATTGAGAGAACTACAGTGCGTTGAAAAAAAATGAGGAAATTTTTGAGAAATAATTTTACGTAAAATAAAAAATTGAAACTATATCGCACAATTTTTTTACACAATATCGTTTGTTGCACAACAACCACAGCAACAACAACAACAACAACAACAACAATAACAACACAACAACGAAAAATCGTTTCTACAAAAGTTTTCTTAACTTTTCTTAAGTAGTTAAATAGTGTAAGATTAGTCTAATTTTTGAGAGTTTTAAAAACGTTATGCCAGATTTTCACCTTCTTATTTGAACACACTGTATATAAGAAATAAAAAAAAAAAATTTCCACCAGACCAAAAATAATACCCGAAATTTAAAAAATTCAATACAAAATACTATGGGATTAATTTAATTTGAAGGACTGTATAAAAAATTTTGATTTAAATTTTATGATTCCAAATCGATTCAGTTAGGTCTATGACCTCAAATGGAGATACCCCAATTTCAATTCTAACTTAACTTTTTTTAAGTATTAACCTAAAATCCTTCTAGTTGTGACAAAATCAAAAAAAAAAAAACTGTTCTTATTACCTTTTGAGTAGTTTTATGTTAGGTAAAGTTTAAAAAAAAAAGGTTGTATATAAAAATAATTTAAGGTTTTTGTCTCATCTGTGGACACCATTTGAGGTATTCCCTTGAGATTAGTGTTCTCAAACTAAAGGACTGAAGAACCTACAGAGAACCTAACAACCTAGGTCGACTCTGTCTCTTCCATAATACATTATTTGATAGTTTCAGTTTCAGTTTCAGTTTCCAAGGGTTACAACCCAACTCATCTTTCAAGAAATATCGTAAAATACACCTCTCAACCTCATTTCATAAGCAAAAGATAGGAGGGATTGGATATAGGTAATAAAAATGTTATAAATCCTCTTGAGGTCCTTCTAAGTGCTCCCTTTCCAGTTGTCCTTAAGCTTCTTTCTCTTCAAGAGAAAGTTGTCATTTCTACGACCATCTTCTCTGGACTTGGAGTATACTGATATCCTTTATAAACAACTTTATACTATATGTTACCACTACTATTTCATCTCGTCCAATAAGATTTCACTTTATGTCTACAATACTACCAAAATTATTAGACACAATGTGCTACTCTGTTTTCTAATATTCAACTACAAAGGGTTTCAAACATCAAACCTTAAGACCTCTATTCATGTTATATTGAACCTGGCAATAGAGCGGGAGATAAGGGTACTCAAAAAAAAAATTTAATCAAAATTTCAAAAAAAAAAAAATTTTTTTTTTAGATCAAGAATTCGATGCTACGACATAATAATTTTGTAACTTATAGTTAAAATTTGAAGTTTACTGCGTGATGACTTAAGTTTGGTAAACTCTGTATATTGGATTCATTGTTTACACTTGAACTTTCTAGTAGAGTTCTAATAATTTCTAGACAATAGGAATTTTGATAGTATTTCCATATTTTCATCTCAAAGGACTTATATACTATTGTTGAAATTTATTATATAAAGTTCATTGAAATTTCTAGATAGTTTGAAGGAAAAGTCAAGTCTTTTGGACATGGATGGGTTTTCTCTGTCAATAATAAATCTAAAGGATAATGATGAAAGTATATGGAGTGAAAGTCATGAAAGTTGTTGTGGTAAATTTTTGCATGACAGATTCCTGCTGGTTATTATTGTTTGGTCTAAATTTGTCAAGAAAGTCTTCTAAACCTCTCTTAACCCTTACTACTCCTAACTCTACTTTTATTATTTTATTATCTACAAAGTCTTTTTCTCTTTTGTCTTCTTAATGAAAATTATTTTTGGTTCAGTTACTTTTTACAATTTCAAATTTTAGATTTCGATTATGAAGAAATAGAAAGGCGCACAGAGTGTTAGTAGAAACAACTTCGTGGTTCTCATGGTTCACTGATTAACTATAAGGTTGAGAAAATTTTTAAAATTGGGTAGCTAGAATATGAGTATAGAATCCGTGAGCTAATGAACGTCGAGTCAGGTTCTTTATAAGCGACTTCAAAATGAAGTCTTTCCAAGTCAATGAGGAGTCCAGAAGAGGTTTCTTTCTACACTAGTTGTTTCATTTCAACAAAATTCTTACTAAAATGAATGAAAAAATAGTAAAAAACTTGATTTTTAGACTTATAACGCTCTCCATACTAAAACAAAGAACTATTCATCCATATTCTTTTTTTTTTTAAAGAACAATGAAGTGGAATTACTTCAAAAAAAAAAAAAAAAAAATTTTTTTTTTGAACTAAATTTTTTAAATTTCCTGTTTTTTTCTTTATAGTAGTATATTTCTCATTTGTTGAAATGGTGTCAACTGGGTGAATAGTTGAAATGAAGAAATTTTTGATATTTTTATTCTCGATGATGAAATGATCAATTGTTGTACTATGTACAGGGTGTTTAATCTTTTTTTTCCCACTTTAGAAAGCATGCTTTCACATGACGTCATTTTTCTATGTCGTGGCTATAGATATCAAATACAATGACAAAATGGAGTATTAGTGTACACAAGTATTATTTATTGATGGACAAATTCAATTCTTTTTATTAGATTTATACAAACTTTGTTTCCTAAAGCAGCAATACAAGTTCAAAGACTTTGAGGTACAGAGCGACACAAGGTTTCACAATACCCCGTTGTTAATTTACTTCAAATGCTTCACAAGTAGGATTTTGTAGTGAGTACAAGTTTGAGTAGTACAGAATTCTCAATAATCCCAATGGAATCTTTGTTTGATTAAACCAATTTTTGTATTTGTGAATAACAACATGAAACTCTTGGTTTTAATTTAAGATTTAACAAAACGTCTAAAATTAAATTTTTGTCATACTAAAAGCTACCTCCATCACCCACCTGGTATGCTCAACAAGAATGTAAGGAGACAACAAAATTCAAAAAATTTATTCTCGCGCGTTTGGGTTAAGTTTTCTTTCTAGCTGGGACATAGAATGGGAGGAGCAACGGTGAAAGCGGAGAAACAAGCGAAGGGTACAAAAAAAAAAAAAACTTTTAACACCCTGTACATATTATATTATATTATGTATGAGAAGTGAACCCATGTCACTCGTTTTCGGTAAAGGAGCTAAGGTTTAATAATACCTTATTATAAAAATGTTTCTAATAGAAATCAATCCGAATATTTTACCTATGCTTTTCATTATTTTTCGCAAAAATTATTTAAAAAAAAAAAAATTTTTTTTTTTTTTTTTTATATTTAAATAATCCGGAGTTGATTTTTTGTTTTATTTCTTTAATCAAGTAAAGTAGATGATCCTGTTCTGAAAAGGATTAGGTAAAGAATGAAACAATTTAAAATGAAATAGATATGGGAAAACCGGAAGTGAGATGAGGTCAACCATCTATCACTTTCAACTAGACTCTTATAGTTAAATTTTACTAATTACAAATACAATTAACCCTCTGTCATCCAGACTATCACAATTTTTAACATTTGGAAATTTTAAACAGTTGGAAAACTTATAGTACCATCATCTCTCATTATTCATCATCTTATTTCACAAAATCTTATTTTTTTTTCAACCCTTGTCTCTACAAACAAATCAACAAATTACTTAGATTAAGTGACTTAATCAAGAAAACAAAAAAAAAAAAAAAATTTNCACAAAATCTTATTTTTTTTTCAACCCTTGTCTCTACAAACAAATCAACAAATTACTTAGATTAAGTGACTTAATCAAAAAAAAAAAAAAAAAAAAAAAAAAAAATTTTTTCTCTATTGTCAACCAACATTTTCATTCTTCATTCATATCCTTTGGTTTCTCGTATAAAAATTGTTAAAAGTTTTTTTCTTTTCTATTGCTATGTATTTTAAAAATCTTTTGTTTCACTGAACAAAAGAATAAGAGTAGGACTGAAGAAGAATGAAAGGAATAATTAATTAAGATTTGAACAATTTGTAGTAATCATAATAATAAAAATAATAATAATAATAATAATAATAATAATAATATTTAATATCTACTAAATCCTCCAAAGTTCCTATTAGGATTTAAGGGATTTATTAAAGGTGTTGTTAGTAGTAAACATGACAGGGATGACAAGTAAAATCAAGTTCCTAAACTTTTTTTTTTTTTTTTCGATCAATTACCAATTTGATCTAAACTTAAGATCTAGTAACTAACCATAATCTAATAACTAAGGATTTAATATTTGATAAAGCTGATGAGGATATGTGAAAATACGATTCATAATATGTCTATATTATTCTTACATTTATGTAATCTTAATTAAGTTTTTTTTTTTTTTTTTTTTTTTTTTTTGTCAAAAAAATTAATTCATTTTGTCATTTGTCATTAAACTAATCCTCATTTCGTATTTTTTTTTAATAATTTGTAATATACAATGAGAGGAATGAGGGTTAATGGAAAATACATGTAAGGATCTTATGTACACTGAGGCGCATAAACATAGGTACATGGTAGTAAAGAGAATGAGATGAGAGGTTGCATTCCTAAAAAAAATTTTTTACATGCTTTTTTGAGTTAAAACTTTCTCCATGTACCCATGTTTATACACCTCAGTGTATTTATTCTCCATAATATGGTCGTTTTGACTTGTGAGTAAGTATTCTCAGATGACCTCTATGTTTACTCCGAAGTTTAAAACTGGGGTCAAGAGGCTCTGAGGTAATAGTAGGAATGAGACTTTCTTCTCCTAACTCATATTCTTTCTTTTCTATAATTTTTCCAATAAAAGTGACAGGTGTGGGTGGATATAGTTTGTAATTGGGGTCATGAGTGGTGGTAAAGTTGTGAATGAGTTGTTGGGTTTTTGAAACAGGAGGTGGTGGGGATGTCATGATGATCTCACTCTCAAGACGACTTTCTCTATTGACATCTGCCTGAAGAAAGAATAAAGATCCTAGGGCAGCCTGCGGAAACCCGTAAATTATCCCTTGAAACTCTAATAGGTTTCTCTTCGGCTCCTCATCATTCCCTTGACTCCGACCACTTTCTCCTGAAAAGAAAAGGACAACATTAAGGTTCTACAAAAGACTTATTGATTCCCCCCCTTTCACTCCCTCCTAACTCCCACAACTTTCACTTCTTCAACAAAAATACTCGCACACTTTTGTTTTACCCCGTACCAACTCCAAAAACTACTACAAAACATTTATTCTTAAAGTCTTAGCAATTCCAATTTCATTCAATTCAGCCTTACTTCAACAAGGAAGGAGAGACCTGTCAAGTCTCTCTTATTCTTAATATGTTACATATCACCCCCATCCGATTTGGCAGTAGGCAGTACCAACTGTCCATTCCACTACATACAATAAGAAAATAAAGTAGATAACTTTCCTTTTATAAAATCAGAAATCATTACATTATTATCAGAAATCATTACATTATGTGTGTTCAAACAACACCTACCAAAGAAAGAAAAAAATTAGTAGAAATAGTAGTAGTGTAAAAGAGTATTAGCAATAGTCACAAAAAGTGGTAGTAGTAATAGTAAAGAAGTATCCTTTTTTGGTGGGGTTTTTATTGAACGCTTTGTATAATACTCATATTTTGAGTTTTCTACCTTCTATATTGAAAAAAGTTGATGAGAAATACATTTCTTGCTTTCAATTGGGTTAAAATTAGAATGAAGTTAAAATTTTGTGACATACTGTAGAATTTTTTTTTTTTTTTTTTTTTTATTAACTCTGGAACGAACATTCATAATGACTTTTAGTATTTTCTTATTTTTGGTATATAATAATAGTTCCTTTTGAAAATCATATATTTCTTAGTTGAAAAAGGTTATAAATGCTCTGATGCATGGAATTGAAATCCATAAGTTAAATTCTTAAATTATGAGTATCACCTTTGGTACTTCTTAATATGGACTGTGCAAAAGGACAATTGTGGGAAATTTTAAGGTAGCCATTAATTAAACTGAAGGGTCATTAAAAATAAAATAAAGAGAAGAGAGAGTATTTTACATGGAAGACTTCTTGCCTCATGGATCGTAATAACAACAAAAACTAAGGGTTTATAATCTCTGGAGTGGTGGTCTTATAATTATAAATCAAGAGTAGTTAGATGGAATATAATTAATAAGACCTTAAGTATAGTTGGAAACTTCAGACTCCACAAAACTAAGGGATTAAATTGACTCTAAAAATGACTATAGAATTTTTAGAAATAATCTTCATAATTTTTTAACACGTTTGAATTATATATGATTTACTATAATTGAACAACCCTAAAAACCTAACAACTTAACCCTTTAGAAGCCTAAGGCTAAAAAAAAATTTTTTTTTTTTTTTTTTTTTTTTTTATAAAAATCCAAACAACCCATAAAAAATTTGATTATTTTGAATTGAACAACAATCTTTAGTACTACTACTACTAACTACCACCAGGTCCAGAGACTTAACATTATATATAAATAAATATATATATATATATTATATATATTACGAAACTAAAAGTTTATACTATATAGAAAAAGAGAAAAGTTAGTCAAAACAAAATCCTTTATATAAATTCCCTTACCCTATTCTTCTGTAAATTTTGTTAATCTCAAAATTTTGAGTGTAGAAACTACTGTAAACTCTTTACTATTCAGCTTGATTACATTTGATAAGATAAACGAATTAAGTGAGGTAGAGAATAACAAAGTAGTTAGTTGTTTTTGTATTATTTTAGAATTTAAATGAATACTCAATGAATCCTAAGGACATTGAGAGGAAACTGAACAATTATAAATGAAATGTCTCAACGGAGTAATTGAACCATTATTGAGATGATAGAGAACATATAAACTCTTCACTCTCACCTGACTGTTTACTCATCATCAGTCAAACTTTAAATTCACAACTTTATCCAACCTAATTTTGACTTTGTTAACTCTTTTCTATAATGAAATGACTGAAGAATGTACTTTTAGGTAGGATGATAGAGAGGAGGTTGATGGGTTAATAGGGAGATTAAAATCAAAGGATAGATTCTCATAGAATTATAATATCTTGTTTATTCCTTTTCATCATTAGAACACTGAATATAATTTTATCCTTACTTCTACAGTGCGTCTACAAATAGAAAATGCTATGGGAAGATATTTTTAGCCCATGCCCTTTCCTACAAAAAAAGAGACTAGGTTTTTTTAGTAGTATAAAAAATTGTTAGTTTAATTATTTTTTGAAGAAGAAACACTATACAGTTTGAGAAAGACAATTGAAAAGTAAGATACAAAGTTAAAAAAAATTAACTCACTACTATCAATAATGTGATCAAAAGATTTTTTGAAAATATAAATTTTTGGATGTTCTTTTCAAACGCCCATCTCTTAGTAGTAGTAGTAGTCCATTGTCTCAAAATAAGATCCAATAATTACAATTTTCAAAAAATCATATAACTTTTGTATTAGTGGTCGTAGAGTCTTGATTTTTTTAAAGTGTGCCACTACTTTTGGATGGTCTTTTTGAAACTGGTAATACTTTCCCCGAAAAAAATTCGAGTCAAAATGGTGTTTGTTGACCATTAATTACTAAGGCATTGCTTTCCTCAACAAAGGACAAAGGCTAAAAGTCTCTTCCAATAGCCTTTGCTATTTGTAGTTGGACTGTACCTTTCTCATGATTTTCTTTTCAAATGGTTAGTTTCAAAATGTATAATGTTAGAATTAGGTAAGGGTAGTAGTGATAGTAAAACAGATCAAACTCATTCAAAGTAGAGAGACTTGAGTGACTGAATAGGACAAGGATTTTGAAACTTTTAGGTAGAGATTAGGTTTTCAAACTTTTTAAAGGGGTTTAGAAGGATATGATATAAAGTTTTTGATATAGACTTTCTTGGACTTTCTCCACTTCCTTTCTCTTCGTCCTTCTTCTGCAGTCATCCATGGAACCTACTTTCAATCCTATTCACTCCGACTATACATATTTTACTATATAAATTTACAAATTTACAAATTCCTACTTTTCACCAAAACTAACCCTTAACCCTCTGTCTACCTCATTATGACCTAATCTACTAACAACCTACTTCAAATTACTTATCTACTAACACACTTTAGTCATGAAACTTTTAACTTATTATCTCAATTACCCTAAAATATCTTATACCGTCCTGGCTTTTTTTAAAATAACAAAAAATTTATGTCTCTTCAACAGCTTTTCTTCTACTCTGCTGTCTTTTTCCCATCACTCTCTCCTAACCAAAAAAAAATTGTCATTTTTAAAAAGCCAGGCTCATATAGTACACTCGCTTACTAAAATTTTTGACTTATTTTGACCATAATGTAGCACACTTACTTTTCCAACCAAAATCAAACTCATTGATTTTCCTTTCATGTTAATAATTCCCAATTGTAAAATCAATATTTTCCTCTAATTCAATCGATGAATAGGTTTTATTGAGTTTTTTGAACTCTACTTGTTATAAAAAAAAATAAAATGGATATAAAAAATATATAAATACACAAGAAACCTAGAAAAATACCTTTTAAATGGAATTGGAACCAAGTGGAGAGTTAATTTCAATTTAGTTGAAGTAATCTGCGATATTATTTTGATTTTGAATTAATGGAAATTGTCAATGATGAAATGGATAATCTTTCTCAGGAATGAGTTTGATAATTAAAAAAAAAGAAGATATTGATTCAAATTATAAGTAGATTAACATTCATATATAGTTTTAAAATTTATAGTTTAAATAAAATCTGGTATTATATAGTAGACTCTACACTCTAGTTGGTAATGAACTCTGGTATTTTTTTTTTCATCAGTTTGTTAGTCAAAATCTGTGGTTAATGTGGAGATTATAAAAAAAATTCAGGGTATTTGACTTTTCTATAAATTTTTGAAATTATTAGTTATAATAATAGTTTAAAATGAATATACTACTATTACTTATATAAAGAAATATAGTTCATATATGTGACTTTTGTTTTGTTCTCTTTTAAAAATCCAAAGTTGACTTAAAAAAAAATAATAATTTGAGAGTGGGTGTGTTTCCAAAAAAGAAATCTAATTTGTAAAAAAAAAAATAATTTTCGGGACTCGTTAGCCCTCTTTTGAATTTAGGATAGAATATATAAAATCGTATAGGAAATCTTGAAGAGTCTTAAGATAACAAATTTAATTTGAGAATTGGAATGAATATAATAGGAAATAATTTTGTAAGCTATCGTCTTGAGTCTTGTGTCTGTAGAAAACGGGGTTAATGGAAATTACAAGTTTTTAATTAAATTAACAGTGGGCGGGAGTTGATTTGGTTGTAGGAAGAAGGTTTATATCTTTAGTTATGATTCAGTGGATTATCATATAAATAGTTATAATAATGAGATAAACCGAGTGAAAAAGAGACTATGGGGAGTTGGTGGGGGGTAAACTCTCCGGGTATCACTTTCTGATTAAAATCTCTCTTACTTGAAGTAGTTGTCTTAAGAAGTTTCACTTTTTAGTAGTTTACCTTGACAAAAGTTCTGAAATGTAATATGAAGTGAACAACCTTGGAGATTCAACCTGGCTCCAGTACCGTCACCGTCTGTTCTGTTGTTTGTTGATGATGAGTTTGTACACTGAACCTTGGATCCATGTCGTAAAATCTTTATTGGGCAACATGAGGGTAAAATGTTTTCACCACTTCTAATTAGTTGTAAGTCTTTCACCGATATTGTGCCCTAGAAAGAAAAAAAAAATAACAAAAATAACAAAAAATAACTAGAGGTTTACGGATATCCGGCGCCTAAAACTCTGCCGGATAGACTATCCGCCGGATACCGGATACTTATAGGTATCCGTGCGGATAATTTTCTGTATAATTTTTTTTTCAGAAATCCTACAAAATGAACCAATAATTTTATTAGATTTAATATATAGGAGTATATATTAAATGTATTAGAGACTTTAAAAATTGACTCCTGCACGTTCGCGTGAAATGAGTCAAAACGGATCTTTTTTTAATAAAAATTATGTGCAATACGAACTTAATTATCAGATATGATATATGATATGATATAGCATGCCGAATATCCAATATCCGGCAATCAAAAAACGCCGGATATCCGATATCCGGCAAACCTGCCGGATACACTATCCGCACAGCTCTACAAAAAAATTTTTTTTTTTTTTTTTTTTCAAAAACCATACTTACTGAAATATATTAGTTACATTTAGGAATATTTTATTTAAAAAAATACTAATATTTTTTTTTCGACTATCTACTTACCCCCTTAGGCGTAGTTTTTTTTTTATTATTTTAAGTACTATGACAATGCTCAATGCCCAAGGAGAAAGTTAGTAATGAGATGAAACAAACCTGAGTTTGATTTTGAATCTGATGGAGCGACAACGTAAGCTCTCTTGTCAAATCATCCTCAACGTAGACCCTGATAATGTAGGATATCCAAGATCCTCTGGGAATTTCCGATGGACCAATAATTTCAATTCTCGGAGTCTTCCTGTCCTACAGAGTCCAAAAAATAAAAGAAATTCTCAAAAAAAAAGAGAAAAAAAAAGAGAAAAAAAAAAAGAAAAAAAAGAAAGTTTGGAATGACTTTCTCTTTTTTTTTGTCAATTGAGACTCTGTAACCATTAAAGGCTTCAACTACCAAATAATTTGTTAACAAACTTTCAAGAACAAGTTTCCCAAGAGTGACAAAGCACTTGAAATTGAATGGTTGATTCTTTATCCAATAGAAAGTAGAAGATCTCATCTGTCATTGGAAGATGAGGGAGTTGAAGTTAACCGGATGGAAGGAGTGATGGTGATTAGCATTAAAGTGGTTTGTAAAGGAAGAGAAAGTTAAAGAAAAAAAAAAAAAAAGTTTCATGATTTCATGATTTCTTGTCCAGAAAACTGTTTGTCTGAAGTAACACTTAAATGGTGACTTTTTTTTTTCTTTCAAAGTGTCATGTTCATCTCTCAGTGAAAATAAACCGGGACTTTTCAAAAGAAACAGGACAAGGGCTTTTGAAGGTGACTTGAAGTGAAATATAGGCTAAAAGCCACAAGTAGGTTTATATAGAAATTTATAAACTTTAAAAAATGTAATAGTAATAGTTTAGACCAGAGTTCGAAAAAATCGGATTTTTATATAAAAATCCAAAAAATCCGATTTTTTGGATTTAAATCCGATTTTTTGGATTTTTTGGATTTTTATATTTTAATTGTCAAAAATCAAAACTATGATGTCTGAAAGGACATTGAAAAAAAAAATTTTTTTTTTAAATTTTGCAGATTACGAATTCTTCTGAAAAAATTTCTTCAAATTCAAAATTTTCAAGTGTTAATGTACTTTAATTCACCAAAAACGAAATTGAAGCTGGGAATCTGAATTTGGATGGAGTGTTAGTGCTTAAATTTATCTTCAAGTTTGTCTAAGTGGGTAAAAATAAAAATCCAAAAAATCACTGATTTTTATTCTTGGATTTAAATCCGATTTAAATCGGATTTAAATCAGGATTTAAATCCGACTTCGAACCCTGGTTTAGACCAATTGAAAGAAAGTGAGAATTTGATATTTGAAGAACCAATAGGAAATGAGAATGAGTGAAAGTAAGGTATAAAAGATGAAAAAGACACTCCCAATTTTCAAATTTAAAAGGATGACCTCTGAAAACAATAAATTATCCTTTTTTTTGTTGTTTTTTTTTATTCTGACTTAAGGAAATACAATAAATCACTTTCGACTCGTTTAACTCTATCTGAGTCCCTTGTATTTCAATTTTCTCCACAGTCTCAATTCAATCAAATCAAATCATCCACAAGATCCGGTGAGAAAGTTTATGTGACCAAAGGGAATTGTGAAAATGAGATTCGGCAACAATTGAAACTTTTTTTTTTTCTTCTTATAGGGTTATATAAGACTTATAATAATGAAAAATGAATATGCTAACCCTAGGTGAAGGTTTCTTTTTTTTTCTTCTTGAGATTCAATTTAAAATTTGAGAAGGAAAAGGTGAGGGGAGGACATAATTTATTCTAAAAAATCCTTTATGTTCCACTTGAATTTTAATGAAAGTTTTTCTCACTTCGCTTCTAAATCTTAAAAAAAGAAGAAAAAAAAAATTTTTTTTTTTTATAATTCAAAAATAAATAAAAATGGTGTACTTTGCAAAGGGATGTAAGAAGTAAAGTACCTGGAGTGAGTCATTACTAATCAATTTTTTGAATTTACACTACTGGACAGAGTTATAGACGAATGAGAAGCTACTTTTGGTCTATTTTGTTTACTGGAGAAAGTTTTGGATTAAAATTATATACAGTCCTACCATAATTTAAGTTTCCTGGGGTGAGACTATTGGCCCATGCCCTTTTGCAGAAGAAAGCATTTAATTTTTTTTTGTTGTAGAGAAAGTTTTAGTTAAAAATTTTTTTCAGGTAAAGTGGTGCCAGTTTCGGATAAAACTTTAGAAAGTAGGATAGGAAGTAGAAAAAATCAAGTCTCTAGGATCAGTAGAAGAAAAGTTATGATTTTTTGAAAATTGAAAGTTTTGGATATTTTTTTGAAATGCCCATCTCTTAATAGTACATCGTCTCAAAAAATTGTCTCTTCCCTAGGAAACTTAAATTATGGTTGGACTGTATCTAATTTTTATTCCCTAAGAAAATATTTTTGATCTAAATGATACTTTTATATGAAAGAGTATGAAAAAATAGGGACACTTGTTCAAAAAATAGATTGTTAGGTTGTTAGGTTGTTAGGGTTAGCATCTCTAGGATCAAAGGGTCAAAAGTTATGATGATTAATTGAAAATCAAAAAGTATTTACTTAATTCTGAGACACTAAAAGAAAAAAGATAGGTGTCTCAAAATTATGTTCGAAAATCATTTGATTTTAAATAAATCATAACTTTTGAGCCCTTGATCCTAGGAACTTGGTTTAAAAAACTGTTACCATACTTTTCAATTGCTCTTTTATAAAAATATATGATTTGGATCAAAAAATTAAAATTTTCATGAAAAACGAAAAACAGAACATAATTTCAATTTTAATCAAAGGATTTTCTTGAGTAGAGTGCACAGAGTGCACAGAGAGTATGGACCAAAAGTAGGTTCTCACTTGTCTTTAAATGTGTACAATTCTGTGGTTATACATATATAAAAAAAAAAAACTTTAAAAAATAAATCAAATTATTGTTATATAACTTACATTTCTTGGAGATTTAACTAGATGAGAAGAAAGTATAGGATTTTCTCCATATCCTTTACTTTCACCAGTAGATTTTTGATTTCTTCTCAAAAAATTTTGTTTAATAGGGAATTGAATAAATTTTTTTATTTTCCCAGCATTGTCTTTGAGGATGATTGTAGATTTTTCTAATGGAAATAAAATCTGAGCTACTACACGTAGTTTCTTGATCTGTTTCAATTCTTTATCTTCATGATCAGGAAAATTTCGCCATTCAACGTAAAGAGTCACTTCTAAATCAATTTCAATTTCTCTCTCCTTTCTTTTATCGAAAGTCCAAATTTGGCCAATATTATCGAAATTCCAGGTCACGGTGTCCGGCTTGAGTGAACAAAGGAAATGAAAGTTTAGTAAACAACAGATCCTTACAAAACTTTTTTTTTTCCACGAAAAAAAAAATAAAAAAAAAAAAATACTGAACACAACAAAAAAAAACCCTGAAGAAGAGAAATTAGTGCTGGGCGTAATTACGTCAAATTTTTTTTTTTTTCTAAGCCTGCCAACTGAGGTTAGCTTATATTCTCAACTTTCTAACTTAATTAGCACAAAAAAGTCTCTTGAAGAAAAGATATCCTTTAAGTTTTTGAGTCTTAGGTCAAGAAAAGCCTGAAGCTAAAGGCTTTAACTACAACATCAAATGCAGTTGAGTTGACATTATTTTTTATACTTATAGAATTCAAAGTTCTGCTTTAATCAAACAAACCAAAAAAAAAAAAAAAAATTTTTTTTTTGTTTTATTTTTTGCCATTTTTTCTAATTGATTTTTAGTAGTAGTACTTACAATTCCGTCTTGTTGACTGGATGAGAATGAGAGAGTTGATAGATTTTGTATTACCATAAAAGACTCAATTTGCATAATTTTGGCCGAACAAATTACGGGAACAAACATTTCCGAATCAATCCTAGACTGAATCTGGAATTGAAAAAAGAAACTCGTTTAAAGAAAATTTAAGTAAGAAAAGTAGTAAAGTTGTTGGTAGAAGATGTGCTGGCAGTACGGAAGCGGAAGAGCAAAGCCACTCTAACGTCCTATATTTTATGAATAAAAATAATATAAAAGTTGAGTCTTCAAAAAATATTCTTTCTCAAGTTTTTTCTATTTTTTTTTTTTTTTCCATATTTGATATGAATGATGAAATGTGAAAAAAAAATAATAATAATAAAAGACTGTATGGAAAGAATAAACTTTCTTTGTGTATAGTGAAAGTTGAAGGAGAAGGAATAGAGAGAAAGTTTGAGAAAAAAAAAGCAAAAAGCAGAACATAGTGAGCATTAATGTAAAAATAAAAATAAAAAAAAAAATAAAAAATACAAAAAAATTTTGTGAAAAAAAAATTTTTTTTTTTTCTGATTGTTTTCACCTCGACACTAAAGTTGTTAGGGAAGACTGTTTTTTTTGGTACTTGGACCCGAATTCCGACCTTAAGTCCTTCACCAGGTGACACACTTCTTAATTCTGATGTGTCGGTAGGAATAAAAGAAATCCCAAACTTCTTATCCTGTCTCCCCACTATTGTTGATCTTCTTAGTCTTGTCTAGAAGAAAAAAAAAAAAAAAAAAAAAAAAAAAAAGTACAGTAAAAGAAAAAATTATAAGAGCACCCTAAAAAAAAAGACTAATTACAACAATCCCCCTACCAATCAACAACAACTCCTTTTGATTTCCTACTAAACTTAAACTTTATAATAGTTAATTAAGAAAGTGACTTTTCTAAACTCTACTAAATTTTACACAACTTCAACTTCATAAATTCTTGATAACTTTTAAAAAATCGTGATATGAATGACAACTTGAAGGACCTAAACAGTCATCATGACTCATGAGTGACTGATTGACTCTCCTTAGTCTATGTAACTTTGACTATGTAAGAATCAAAATGACTTCCGACCTCTCTGACACTTTTGTAATTAAGCTTAAAATTCTTAAAAAGATCACTTTGTCTCTCTCAAACTCTCACTTTGATCATCTCAAACGGAACATTAGACAAGAAATGAAAATTTTATTTTAACTTTTCAAGTTTAAAAGGAGGATTTTCAAATTAGGATTTTTATCACCAAAAGTCCTTTGATACAAAAAAAAAAAAAAAAAAAAATTAAAAAATCTACTTCTTCATCCCTAAGTTCACATTTCGTTGTCATTTTACATAATTTGATCAAATTTGAAAAACTCAAGGAAATAACCAATGAAGAAATCCTCTACCACAGGATATTTAAACAACATAAATTTAAATAAGTTTAAAATTAGTACAAAAATTTAGTCATCACCTGTCGTTTATAACGGATAATTGATTTTGAATCAATTTCATTTCTTTTTGGATTTGAAATTGATACATCTTGTAATTGTTGAGATGAAAGGAATGATGATGAATAATCAAATATTTCTTCTGATATTCCTAAATTACTAAATTTAAGTGACCTTGTAAGAAATTTGTCCATCTCTGCCTCATTGTCATTTTCAGATTTAATGAAAAGTGTTGCTATGATCTCTTCTCTCCAATAATGTCGCTGACTCGACTCATTTACATCCAGAGCTAAAAATAGTCAATTAGTCAATTATTTTCTCATTTTCAACATTTTCTATATATATATTATTATTATTATTATTAATTAATGAGGTCTTCATGATGATGAGGTTATCATGTGATCTCAAGATAAGAGAACTCAATTAGTAAATTAGGATTTTCTTTTGATAAATTACAAAGGTCATAGCGGGCTCTTTGATGTCATCATAAAGAGAGTGACCTGCGTGTTTTCCTAATTCTGTTATCCTCACTTCTCTCCTCACTCCTCACTCTTGACTCTTGACTCTTGACTCTCTTCACTATATGGGTTGAAAGTGAATGTGTAGATTTCTCTGACTGTTGAGAATCCAAGTGTACAACGTGTTGAGTTGAAAGTGTCAGGACGAAAAGGGTCTCAAAGGACTTGACTCAAAACTCATTCACACTAAATATTCAGACGGAGCCAGAATTCCCTCAAGAGAATTATGAGGAGTAGTGTAGTAGTTTTCGTTTTTTTTTTTTGTTTTTTTTTTTGGAGAAAATAGAAAAAAAAATGTGAAAGGCATGTGGGGGGTATAGGGTGTAAGGGAGTGAAAGTGAGTTATATAAAAAATGAGTCCTTAGTAAATGGGATGGTGGTGAGAGTGGGGGGAGTAGTCTGAGAGTCTATGGTTTCACTTTCACTTCATCATACGTTCTTTCCTTACCCACCAACCGTCTTCCAACGAATCTTCATAAGCTTTTCCAACAAACGAGCTGGAGAAACGAATGAAAAGACGGAGAAAGTGTGCAAATCTTTTTATCTCGACTCTGTATAACTGTCTCAGTCTGATAGTACGACTCTTCCTTCCCATCCACTGACTTTACCCCCAAAACCAAAAATGAAAAAAAAAAAAAAATTGGATCTTATTTTGCAGGATTTTCTTCTTCTTTTGACTCAGATACTCTGTCTCTTGCTAACTAGTAGTATGCACTACCACCATAGCAAAAGCCTTAGCTTTCTCCTATCAAGACTCATTTCATATTAGTATAAGAATCCAAAATATTAGAATAACTGGAAGTGACAGTTATGGAAATGAAGAGCATGATGAGTTGGGACATGCGGTTACTTTGACTTGGAATCAAATTCATGAAATGAGTACTCGAGTGACGAATTTAGGCAATCTGAGAAAACTATTAGAATCCTTTTCCCTATGGGATACTAAATTTATTTTGAGATTTCATTCAGATCAATCTCAAAAAGAAAGTAGGTAGGTAGTATTATAAACAGGAGGAGTTAATAATCGTAATAAAGAAAAATTACTTTCATCAACCACTTTTATGATACCACAACCTCAACACTACTTTAGATTATGACTGACACATAGTCACACACAACCCCCACTACTCACTCTAAAAGTGAGTAGTTGGGGTTGTTAGGAAGTGTCTGATTGGGTCAGAGGGTTAGTAGGTGTGGGGTGAGTAGTTGGGGTTAGTGGGAAGTGTATGTTTGGGGTGAATAGTTGGGGTTGTTGGGAAGTGTCTAATTGGGTCAATAGGTGTGGGGTGAGTAATTGGGGTTGTTGAAAATTTTTTGTTTGGGTCAGAAGGATCAATATGGTGTGGGATGAGTAGTTGGGGTTGTTGGGAAGTGTCTGATTGGGTGAGTAGATGTGGGGTGAGTAATAGGGATTTTGGGGAAGTGTCTGATTGAGTGAGGAGGGTGAGTAGTTGAGGTTGTTGGGAGATGTCTGATTGGGTCAAGAGGGTGAGTAGTGTGGGGTGAGTAATTGGGGTTTTGGGGAAGCGTCTGATTGGGTGAGAGGGTGAGTAGATGTTGGGGTTAGTTGTAATTACTGAAACAGATTGAGACTGAGACTGAGAGTGAGGCTGAGGGAGTGTAAATTGTTGGGAAGGGTTTAGAGAAGGATAAATGAGTGGAAGGAGGTGACCCATTTATTCTCTACTTTGGTAAACTACAAGGCAAGGGTGGTGGTGTGAGTGTTAATTAAGTTTCATTAATTTTTCTTACCAGAAACTTGAAGTGTAATAAAATAGTTCATTTTGGATTGGAGTGTATATCCATCACGGAGAAAGACATCTCCTGTCTCCACATCTGTGTAGAACATGACTTGACTTTGTCCAACAACGGTATATCTCGGTGTGGCACAAGGACAAGTGGCAGATGGACCAATTTCACCAAGTTGACACGTAAGGCCTAAGTCATCATCTGAGGACTCGATGCGAAAGAGTGGGACGTGAGCTCTATCATTACTGTAATAACTATTAGTATTGATGAGAGACGATGAGAATTTTGATGAGGTGGATATGGTTCCTGACGACATTCTCCGTACTTTTTCATAATTGAGAATGAAAAATGGTTCCTCTGCCAAAAATCTTGGAGAGAATCTGTCGACTACAGCAAAAAAAAAAGAAGAAGAAAAATCCATTGCAGAGAGCTCTGAAGTTATAATGAAAACAAAGAACAGAAGGCGAAAAAAAGAAAAAAAAAATCATTAATTAGCCCTTTTTGGTGGAGTTATTCAGACTTGAGGCCTTAGTGTTCATTACTATTATTACCACTCCTATTCTAATACTCCATTCCAAAGATTTATTCCTTCCTTTGTCAGCATTAAAAAAAACCCTTCCTAATGGCCTTACTCCTAGTCCCCTTCATGTGTTTTGGCTCACCTTACATATTCAACCCTTTCCATTAATCTCAATGAGACTTCAACCAACAAGCAAAGGTGTACAAGTCTCATCGACAATCTACCATCTCCAACCTAACAATTTGGACTTCTTGGATTCAATTACCTAAGGCTAAGGCTAAGGCTAAGGCTAAGGCTAAGGCTAAGGCTAAGGCTAAGGCTAAGGGCCGAATTTAAGTAAGCCACTCAAACTCAAGTGACTGATTTGTGAGTGATTTGGAGTCTAAATTGGAGTGTGGTGAGAGCTGCTTCGAATCTCCTCAACTCCAAACTCCCATGCCACATCAATGGAAAAACTCGTTTTTGAATACCAAGTCTCCTATCAAAGAATTACTCAAGTTGAGTCAACCCAAACACTCACTCAAGTGGTGTTTGGGTTGGCCCTAAGGCTAAATCCGACCCTAAAGCTAAGACAAAGGCTAAGACAAAGGCTAAGACAAAGGCTAAAGGCTAAGGCTAAGACAAAGGCTAAGGCTGAGGCTAAAGGCTAAGACTAAGGCTAAGACTAAGGCTAAGGTAGACTTAACTAAACTAAACTTAACTTAATCTTTAAGGATGATGGAATGAGGTGAGAAACGGTATGAGAATGATATAATAATAACCATCAGTCAGTTGACTTGGTTTGGGATTTTATAACAAAAAGACCTAAAATTTCTTTGCACGAATCTTGACAAAGTTCTCCTGTCAAGTTGAGTTTGTCAAAAATCTATCGACCTTATAGTTATAGTAGAGAAGGGGGGTCTTGATCTAAGAATAACGATTTCTCAATCAGGTCATATTTTTTTCCACATAATATGAGCATTTTCCATTCGAGATGACTTTTATCGACTTGACTATATGTCCTTGTGTCAGTCTCTATCTCCGATTTCACTTCACTTTAGGGACTTGGGAATTTTCTCATGTGCCGTTGAATGGAAATAGAAAGATTGGAAATAGAATTCTATATGAATGACTTGCTACAAGGACTTCAAGTCTTCTTACTCTACGTTCCATCAAATCTCTACTTTATACTCCCGTCTATATCTAGTCTAAATTCTCACGTAAGAGAGTTCTAAAAAAGAAAAAAGAAAATAAAAAATGGAAACTCGTGTGAAGGCCATTGGTTGGTGTTATAGTGAGTAACTGTGCCAAGGCAGGGCCAGGGTTACCACATCGTTGTGGTTGGAAAGAATCATAGAATTCAAAGAAAAACTCTTCGATTTCTCTCCATTTCATGATTATACTTTCTCCATATACTCCATACTCCTCCATTTCACTTTTTTTTCCTCTTTTCTTTGACTCTCCAGTTGATATAAATCAAATTCCACCGAGAAAAAAGTATAATATAAGATATTGGTCTCAAAAATAACAAAAATATACATATATATATAGTTATAGTATCAAGAAAGAAAGTTCTGCTAGTCTGATTTGCATAAAGTTATTGACTTTGTCGATACTACGTGTGTTCTCAACCTAACGCCACGAACACACCTTTCAAATTGACTACAAGGTTCTGATTCTGAGAGTTTTAACTTCCGGTGAGAGTTTTATTATTATTATTATTATTATTTTTTTTTTTGTAAAAAAAAAAGCGAAACACAGTGCTGGTGTAGAACATATGTCTTGTTGTCACTGACTGTCTAACTACATTCTCTAACCTATAAGATTGAGATGACATGAGTTGACATGAAGCTGTTGGTCATTGAAAAATGAACATAATTTATAATATGACCAAAACATTTTTCTTACCATAATCTTGACATTTCGGTCCACTCCAACATGGATTACACTCACAAATGTCAGCTTCGGTACAAAATCCATGTACACACTCCAACCCACTGTTGAGAGAGAGAGAGAAAAAAAAATAAAGAAAAAGAAGAAAAGTGAAAGTATGTGTGAGAAAAAAAAATAATATAGAAAGGGAAAGTGTGGGCTTGGGATAGTCAGAAAATTATGTTACGAGGCGTAAGGCAAACTCACATTTTGGAAAACCGTGTCGAGCATAAAAAAAAAAGTTTAAGAAGACTGAGAAGAAGAAAAAAAAAATTATATAGAAAGTGGTTAGGTTATATAAGTCCTGGAGGAGCTTACGGAAAAAGTTAAGCTACTGCGGTTACTGCATTTACACCAAACTTTAGTAGGATCGTAGTGAAAGCATTACTATTAACAATGAAACTTTCTCTTCCTGATTCAGACGTTTTACATGAGATTTCAAGAAATGGAGATTTTAGAAAATACAATGTACAGTCATATCTTTCATAGTAACTACTTACTATGTACTACTTGTGTGTGTATAGTCGCATAGTTCTAAGGTTACTTACCTTTCTTCAACGGATTTACAAGATGAGACTTTCACAGCATGGGAGTAGTTGGATTTAGATGAACAAGTAGCCCTCAATATACCTGTTAAAAAAAAAAAAGTGAAAGTAGATGAGGTAATCATAAAAAATGCAACAAGTCAAACATTTATAGAATGCCTTCTGTTCTCTCTTACTTCAGTCTCAATTCTAAAGTTCATGTTTTTAGTTCCTACTACCAAGTGTTAACATGAAGAAAATGAAAGTTTAGAAATACTCAAAATTTCAATTTTTACTTTATTCCCTAGACTTTTGTGTGAATAATAAACCAATTTTGAAATAAATGTGGTCAGGTGGGTCGTTGGTAACTTTACATTGTAAATACAGTGCGATTACAAAATTCAAAGACTATGGGAAAAGAGTTAGAGTTTTGATACTATGCACTTTGTTGGAGAAAACAGTGCCTTTGTCATTGAGGGTTGAATAGCATTTTGAATAAAAAAATTTTTTTTTTCGGGGAAAGTATTAGCATAAATTTCAGTAAGACCATCCAAAAGTAGTGGAACAAAGTAAAAAAGAAATAAAGCTCTACGATCACTAGAACAAAAGTTATGAGTTTTTTGAAAATAATTGAAATTTTTGGACCTTATTTTGAGACAATATACTAAGAGATGGGGATTGTTTCAAAAGAAGATCCAAAAATAATTTCAATTTTCAAAAAATAAATACATATAACTTCTCTCATACATTGATTGATAAGTAGATACTTGATTTTTTTAACTTTGTATCCTACGTTTCAATGTTATTTTTCAAACTGTATATAGTGTTTCCCTAGAAAAAATTAAAATTACCAACTTTTCTTGTAAAAACAATAAAAATTTTACCTACTTTTTGTAGCAAAAGGGCATGGGACAATAGTCTCTTCCATATGAAACATAATTTATGGTCGGACTGTATGTTATGGAGAAAGTACCTCTGCGGGACTTACTCATTCCCATACATGTCTCTTACCGAAAGAGCATATTCTCATTTCAATTATTCAAAGAGTTTGATCATTTTCATCGAAATCTTAACAGAGACGGTCTTCATTACAAATTGAAAGGGTTCAGAATTACCATGAGGTTTTGACTACTGACGTTGACAAGATTGAAGATATAGGCTGAAGGCTCATTTATAACCCTCTTCCCTAGTTCAATTCCATTCTCAATTTGAGGAAACAATAGTCTAAGGATATATTAGAAATACTAAGAAGACGGATATTTTAGAAGAAGTATAGTAGTAAGGAGAAAGTCCTTTGAAAAGTCTCTATCAGTCTAGGAAAAGTCACTAAATATTTCATCCCCTAGGTGGGTGAAAATCCGGGTCAATAATGTTCTCCCTAAACTTTAAACTAAATTTGAGTAATCATTGGTTCTACTTTATATCATTTTATTTCAAGTCCCATTTGAGTTTAATTCGAATCTTTATGATTTGATTCAAAATATTATGAGAATAGTTACCATTAAACGAACAAGAAATAATACCCCAATAGTACAGTTGTTATTATAATTATAGTTTCAAATGGTTTACATTTGGTGCAACTGAAAATGGTAAGAAGCCCTACGGCTCAATTCATGATATATAATAATCTAATACGGCTTTGAAATAAAATTAACTGTGCAGAGAAATTTTGTTGTCAATTTTCTTTCATAATTGGGAAATCTTAATAACCGTATTTGAGTATAAAAAAATTCTTAATTTTACTCTAAGAACGGGCATTAAAATCGGTTCGGTCGACCGACGAAAAAAGACCGGACAAAAAGTCGCCCAAGACGGATTATTTTTCGGGTTCTCCTAGACTGTTTAGAAAATTTTTTTTTTTTTTTTTTTTTTTTAGTTCTGGGGAAGGTGAAGTAAGATGGATTCAACTAGACTTTCTAATCTGACTCTACAGAGTTATATATGACAAAGAATGTGGTTTTGTCATTTCAAATTAATTTTACGTAAAATTCTCTTTGAATTTTCTTTCCTTCACTTTCCAAACTAAACTTCTGCTCCCTTTATGTTTCACTTTCATTTCACTTTCTCCGAATCTTGAATAAATTGAAAGTAAACATCAACAACCGCCCAATTTTCAATGTTTCACTGCCTCTCTAGTTTGAATTTGAACAGATTTGCTATAAAACCAAGAGTAGATATTTATTATTACTACATATTCAGTTTTTAATTGGGTGAGAGGAAGGATTTTGCAACATGCGACTTTCTCATTTGTTCCATGCTTTCACCGGAAGAGAACTTTCTCTTTTTGGTTTAATTTTTTTTTTTTTTTTACTCTATTTTCACATATAAATGAATTTCATAAGCTATCAAATTCAAACTTTTGAAATTTGTATTAGCTAATACAAGTACATTATATAAGGACATTTTTGTTACTTGAAGCTAATCCCACCTATTTTTTTTTTTTTTTCTTAAAAAAAAAAAAAACATACAGGTGTGTCCCATCGATCAGTTTCAAACTGATATTAGAAAAAAACATGTTAAGCAACGACTGTCAATTGGTTTAAAAGAAAAAAAACAAAAAAAAAATTTTTCTTTTTTAAATAATGGATCAAATCTATCTTGTAAACGTCAGTATAAAAATTCATGTCTCATAATTTATCTGGCTCTAAGGCACTTGTGTAATTCCCATACTGTCAAGTTGTTTTATCATATTATATTTTGTTAAACTAATGGTTCTGTATCTCATGGTGTTCCTATAACTTTTGAACAGACTCAAATAGCAATAAAACGAAAGTCAGGACATAAGTATTGTTGATCTGAAGAAAAAATCTATTTTCTAGAGTAAACGGACCGAATAGTTGGAAACATGGTCATTCCATAGACTTATATATGACCTTTTTTTAAGGAAAGGATCTTCTACCAAAAAAAAAAAAAAAAATGGTACACACTTTCATCCTAAATGATCTGAAGAAATTTCCAATTTACTGCTTTTAATCTCTCATTTCTATTTTTATATCCTTCGATGTGATTCTCAACCAAAAAGTACTTTCGTAATTGTATAGCAAGAAAAAAAATTTATCTTTTTATTTTTGACTCCTTTTCAAAAAAAAAAATTTGGAACAAGGCATGGTTTTGAAAGTATCCAGTTGACGACGTCTTTTGTTGTTGAGAGTAAAAAAAAAACAACATATTATAAGGTTTATGAATATTATTACGTTCAATGACTCCAGACTGATAAAAATAGATTTTTATTTTGTAATTTAACCCAAATGTATTCTAAGAATTGTGTTCGAAAATGGAAAATGAACAAGTACTGAGAATGTGAATGGAAAAAAAAAAATTTTTTTTTTGTAGATGACGGATATGTTACATAATTTCTAGAAAAAGAGGAGTCTTTCTCTTTTATTGTCAACCTAAGATATTATTATGTATCTTCCGGTTAGATGGAAAAGATGGGCTCAAAAGATTCTCAAATTTTAGCATAATGTAAAAAGAAGACGTGGAAAATGAAGTCCTTGACATGACATGAATATGGTTTCCTGTCTTCTTTTATCTTCTAGCTCGATTCCTTAACAGTCAGGGAAATGTAGGTTACCCGGGTATGTAAAAAAAAAGATTCATCTTCTTCTTCTCACCTTTCATTATAATGAAATTGAAAATGATTTCCAAAGTGTTAGGTTTTCATTTTTTTTTTTTTTTTTTCTAACCCTGTGGTAATTCTGAAATAGGTTTATTGAGTCTTTTCTATTCTGTCGGTATACTAATTAGAGTTGATTAATAAGGTAAGCCCCAGCAGAACAATACAAGTTCTCTTAAGTTGTTGAACTTGTGGAGAAAAGTTAGGAAATGGTTGAAAGTTTCATTGATTTTATGGCATTGTTCTGGTTGGTGGAGTAAAGCTTTTGTCTACAATATAAAAGAACCAGAGATGGTTTAGGTAATTATTTCTTTCATTGTATAAACCTTAAGTGAGACAATTAGTAGGAAATTCAAGAGATTTTCATCAAAAGAGAAAAGTGAAGAGAAAGTTTTCTCGTCAAAAAACTATTGAGACAAGTGGAAAAGTTGATATCTTACGACAGGTATGAATGGTTCATCGAAAATTTATACGAAAAAATAATAATACTTTATAACAAGAATAATTGTAAGTCAGTATAAAAAATTCAGAATCATTGTTACACACTTTACGATACTAAAAACGTCGTACAGAAAACATTAATAAGAAGTTATATAAATTTTTAATTTATTAGAATAGTTGATTGATAATAATGTATAATTGAATGGATTTATGTGATTGCTGTATGGATCTGTCTTTAAGAATGTAAAACGGATCGTTTCGTTTCGTTTCGTAATGAAACGAAACGAAACGGTAACTTTATTTGTTAATTCGAAACGAAAGGGTAAGAAATCGAAACGAAACGAAACGGTAACTTTATCTGTTAATCCAAAACGAAAGGGTAAGAAATCGCAACGAAACGAAACAAAACGGTAACTTTATCTGTTAATCCGAAACGAAAAGGTAAGAAATTTGATTAATTTCAAGTATAAATATATATATTTTTTAAATCAGTCTGAAGTGTTTATATGGGAAATTATGAAAACGAACCAACTATTTTAGTTCTACTGATGCTTGAGTAATAATTTATATAAAAATTGGTATTTAAATTTTTTTTTTACGGTTTCCGGATCATATCTTTTTTTGGAAAAACGAAAGGAAAGGAAACAACGGTAACTTACCGTTACCTTTATAACTAAAACGAAACGAAATGAAATTCCCATTCTATCCTAGTCTTGCACTACCAACATAACAAATGAGAATAGTGATGAAGTTTAAACTTTCTTTTTTTCCCATTTCATTTGAATGGTAAAAAAAACAATGAAGAGAAAGAGATTGGGATAAAGATTTATGGAAATCAGTTGTAATTCCTAATTCTTGAGTTTGGTTGAGTATGGTAATGAGAATAGAGTATGAAATAGGGTATTTTTGTTTGAAAAGAAAGTAGTAGTTGGGAAAGGATGGGTAAATGTAATCAAATCAAATGGAATGGAAGAGGAAATGACATTATGGGATGGTAAGGTGTTGTAAGCCTCTGAGTCTAATAATACATTAGGACTTTCACTATTGGCTAAGAGACCTATAAACCCGGGAAATGGTTCCTCTATCTTTTTTTTTTTTTGTGAATCAATGTTGTAGGTTATCCATCCATGGACTTGATCCTATACATTACATTCATTTGCCATTCATTCGGAAGGTTAATAGGAAACCCTGACACTTTTACTAGAGCTCTTCCACCTGAGAACACAGTCCTATTAGATTCAATTTCCATTCCACTCAACCGCACTACTCCTGTCTGCCACTTCTCTGGAATCAAACTACCCGCTACACACTCATTCACTAATAACATGGAAATGGAATCGGATTGGAATTAAAAATCAGAAACTCTTCTCATGGTCAACTCAGGATGACCATCTACGTCAAGTCAAACTGCTTAACATTCCTTTAGAGTAAAAAAAAAATTTGACGTAAGGTCAATATAATGAAGAGTAGGAGATTTGAGTAGGATTTTTGATAGGAAGGGGAAACGCAAGGTTGCTATGAGGAATAAAATCCAAAAGTTCTCTAAGAGGACTTTTGGATTATTCCTCATAGCAACCTTGGGGAAACGAGTAAAATAAATTGTTAAAAAAAAAAAAAGAAATTTGGAAGAAATTTTCTATCTTTAACTTGCTTTTCAATAGATCCACTTCTGTTCTTTTAATATTAATTTTTTTTATATTTGCATTAGGAAAATAAAATCAATTTAATCGTTAAAATATATTTATATTTATAAAATATATTTTCATCCCTGAGAACAAATTTCTTTTCGTGCCAATAGCAGTCGAGACTAGTGGAGTTTGGGGACCCAAAGGATTGAACCTGATAAAGAAAATCGGAAATTTAATTCAAATAGCTACTGGTGAACCTCGCTCTACCTCCTTTTTGATTCAGCGCATTAGTTTGGCCTTACAACGAGGGAACGCAGCTGCTATATTGGGAACGTTGCCTAAAGGAAAACAGTTAGATGAAATATTTTTTCTTTAATTATTATTTTACCTATACTCCCTATTCAGTTTTAGTTTCTTTATGAATAAATAATTAAAAAAAAAAAATAAAAAAAAAAATTTAATCGTTTAAAAAAAAAGTAAAAAAAAAGTAAAAAAAAATTTAACAAAATTAAACAAAAAAAAAGTAAAAAAAGTAAAAAGAAAAAGTAAAAAAAAGGTTAAAAAAGTAAAAAAAGGTAAAAAAATATGTAAAAAGGCAAAAGAAAGTAAGCAAAAAAGAAAAAAATAGTGAAAAAATTATGTAAAAAGAGTAAAACAAAGTAAAAAAAAGGTAGAAAAAAAAGTAAAAAGAAAGTAAAAAGAAAACAGAAAAAGAAAGGGAAAAAAAATGTAAAAGGAGTAAAACAAAGTATAAAAAGGTACAAAAATAGTATAAAGGAAGTAAAAGGAGGAAAAAGAAATAGAAAAGTAAAAAAAAATGTAAAAAGAGTAAAACAAAGTAAAAAAAAAGTAGAAAAAAAAAAGTAAAAATAACAAGAAAGTAAAAGGAGGGAAAAGTAATAAAGAAAAAAGTAAAAAGTAAAAAAAAAAGTAAATGGGAGAAAAAGTAAAAAAAAAGTAAAAGAAGAAAAAAAAAAGAGGGGGGAGGAAAGTAAAAAAAGAAAAAAGGGGAAAAGGTAAAAAAAAAAAGGGAAAAAAGTAAAAAAAAAATTAAATAAAAAGTATAAAAAGTAAAAAAAAAAAAGAAACAAATTATGGAAGAGAAAGGAAAGTTGTAAAGATTAGAATAAGGCGAAGTTTTAAGTTCAATCTTCTCGTATTACCCCAGGATCCTTTAAAACAATACTTTTTATTTCTTCCAATAGTTTCTTAATTTATTTTCAGTCTCACTCATTTGAAGACTCTTTTCATAATAATAATAATAATAATAAAAAAAGAAAAAAAAAAAAAAAAAAAAAAATTATAAAAAGTTGGTAAAAATGAGATAAAAATCTAGTCTTGAGAAAGAGCATAATGAAGAGTGATCTGATTGAATGACAGAGTTCACCAAACATTTATTTACTATTATTTCCTCCTCTATCAAGTTCCCAACAAATTTCAAAAATATTCCAGTCAGTTAACCCGAAGAATTGGGATAAAAACCGAGAAAGTCTTAAGAAAATTTTTACTCAACGAATAGAATTTTTTTTAAGTTGATCTCAAGAGAAAAGAGAAAACTAGAGTTTTTTCTCTACTTCCTCCACTTCTGATTTTCTTTTTTTTATACGTAACGTTCCTAAACTTTCTTTTCTTCAGGGTTAATTTCGACTATTGTGGATTTTTCCGGACAATTAAATCAGGCAGAATAGACTTATTACTAAAGGACCAGAGTTGAGAATCCATGTAGTTTTTTGTAGAAACTTATTTTTTATTTATATTCTCCAAAAGAAATTTCCCTTGGCCTCATTTATATTTCTTCGTATATAAATCCTACTCAATTGCCCTTAATTCCTTATTGAAGACCAACGAGCCTCACTCCTTTGCAATTACTGGCGTGTGAAACGGAGTATCCAAGTAATAATACCTAATCTATGAATTTAGTATAATTGGCTCAATTTCCTTTTTCTTATATATAGTTATATCCTATCTTATAAATTTAAAGATAGAGATTTGATAAAAATCAGTCTTATAAAAGCTTAACTAGTTATACAGATATATAAACTCTACTAACAATTTCTTTGGCTCCAAATAACACTCCTGATCTATTTCCCTATTCCGTTTTCTCTATTTTTTTTTATGTTTTTTCCCTTTATTTCCGATCATTTCATTCCAATTTCCAAATTCTTAGATTTTTCTTCGCTCCTTTAAATCTACGAGTCTTATAAAAGACATTAAGGGTTCGTAAAAGAGGAAATAAAATGAGTTGTGTATTCAAATTGAATCAGAAAAGAGTAGGTCTAAGGAACATGTACTTTCACTTTAAACCTTTTACGGAGAAAGAATACCTTCTTCAATATTTAACTCAAATAAAAACAGGAAAGAAAACCAAACCAAAAAAAAAAAAAAAAAATTTTTTTTTTTACTTTCTTTCCACGTATCCAAATTTTACATATATGACTCAAAGTACACCAAAATCAAGAGAGAAAATCAGAGATTATGATGATTATATACTGTACGATGAGATCATTGAACTAAAACCTACATCTACAGTTTTGTACTTATGTTTTTTTCTTTTTATACTCTCTAACTTTATATTTCTACTATTAAATTGAGTCTTTGGACTTTTATTCAAGATGACTGTGTCCAGACTGTCTAAAATTTAATTATTTATTATATCTAATGAATTCATATTCAAAAATTATTTTCTATACTTTCTATATAGTATAATAGATGAAAACTTACTCACTTATAAAAAAAAAAGAAATTCTCAACACCCTGTACAAATTCATAGAAATTCTGGGGATAAAAATATATACAGTGGTCCACAAATCTTTAGGAATGCTGGAAGCTACTTTTGTCCCATGCTCTTTGCTGAAGAAAGGAGCGGCGTTCTTATAATTGGTGCCGTTTATCTTCTAAACAAAATTATTTCTGGGGAAACACTTTTCAAATTCAGAAAGACTATTGAAAAGTAGCGTTTGACGTCAAAAAAAATCAAGTCTCTACGATCGCTAGGAAAGAAGTTATGATTTTTTGAAAGTTGAAAATCTTAGACATTTTTTTGAGACGATGTACTAATAGATGAGCATGATTGAAAAGAATATCAAAAAAATTTAGTATTTAACAAATCATAACTTCTTTCCTAGCGATCGTAGAGATTTGATTTTTTTTGATACTTTTCGATACTTTTCAATAGTCTTTTTGAATTTGAAAAGTGTTTCCCCAGAAAAAAATTTGTTTAGAAGATAAACGACACAAATTTGAAGAATGTTCCTTTCTCCAGCAAAAACAACATGGGACAACAGTAGTTTCCAGCGTTCCTAAAGATTTGTGGACCACTGTATTTTGAAATTTGAAATCATCGGGTTAACTAAACTCTAAATGCTAAACTCTAAACTCTTGAGTTTATTTTTATATCTTTTTTATTATTTTGTTATTCAATTTAAAAAATTTTGAAGTGAAGTTGATACAGTTGGTCAAAGAGGCTCTTAAATCCCTAACCACTTGGACTTGAGTTGTTAAAATAAGAGTATTTTTTTTTTCAGATGGTTTTTCAAATGACACGATGTCCAAATATACGTTGAAATGAGGAGATTGAAGTATAAAAAATAAAATAAAAAAATAACACTGTTGAATCAACCACTTATCATTAATTCACAAGTGTTCATAGAATAATCATATTATATATCTATAAAAAATTTTCATTGAATTTTTTTCTGAATTTAGGACCTTATTATTAGTAACATATATCTGAAGTGTGAGAAGAATGATGGATACTTGAGCATCAGTTATGATATCACTTAAGATTTAATAGTGTTAAAAAAAAAGTGTTTTTTTTTTTTTTTTTATTGATTTGAAATTTTCAATAAATGAACCAGGTTTTGTGTTTTTTCGACCTCTGAGTAAGTATGGTTAAAATGAAACGGGAAATCCACAGAACCATAACTAAAAGCTTCTAAAAACATCATAAGTTTTTTGACATGAGCCTAAATGGTCTTTAGAAGTTTTTTTTTTCTATTTTTTCTTTTTTTTTTTTTTTCATAAAGATGGAAAAGCCTTGCAGCGTAAATCACTTTCGAGACAAAGATTTAAGGAATGCTAGTTCATTTCATAACTTTTCTATCCTCTGGAGCTCTTTGAGGAGTAAAAGGAAATGTAGGGGAGAAAGTAATAATTTCTTTTAAAAAAAAAAAAAAAGAAAAGATCCGTCTAATAACGATAACTCATTCACCCCTATCTTTTAATATAATAATTCATTAATTATATGTATAAGTTGGAAAGAAGTGATTAGACATGGTGGTGGTACATGACGAAGTAAGAAGAGCCCAGACTGTCAAAATCAAAAAAAATTTTTTTTTTTTTTTTTTTTTTTTTTAAATTACACGCATGTTTTTAATGAAATGAGTTGGGTGTAGTGGTGGTTTTTAACCCTTTTAGAGTCTCATGAGATGGATTTATGACAATATGTCCCCCCTTACAACTATGGGAAACGACGTTCCCACTGATTATTCTACATAAAATGGAGTTTAATGACAGTCTTTGAGAAAATGAAAAGTCTTGTTGAAAATTTACATTATTCTTTACAAGACGGAAGAAGATAAAAGTAAACATGATGGGATTTTCTTTACTAAGGATATAATATGACTATAAGAAAAAGACTTGGTTGTAAAAAATTTTCTTTAAAATTTTCTAATGTCTTCTTTCTTCTGACTATAAGGTTGAGATATAAATGTAGGGAAGAACTCCCATTTCTTATTATTCTTGATGAAATGAAATAAAAGTTTACTCTTTATTTTACCCATCCGTTCCAATTTTGATTTATCCATTAAGTCTTTTCTCATCACTTTCAAAAAAGTTTTTTTTTAACCTTTTCCTTTCTCTTTTCAACTTTCACTTTCACTTTCATAACGGCACAAGAGACTTTTTCTAATACTCTCAACAAAGTTTTGAGTAATCATGCTCTCATTATGTATTAAAAGGAATTATTATTGATTTTTAAGTAGTCTATTCAAACTTTGAAGAAAAAAAACTGGACTTACAACTCAAACTCACAGTTAGTTACTAAAAGTGTCCTCTTTTTCAAAGTAAGAAGAAAAATTTTTTTTTTTTTTTTTTTTTTTGCTAAAACTTAGGAAATTTATTTGAAATGTTATGTAGAATTATTATTTTTTTTTTTTTTGGTATTATGTACAGGGTATTCCAAATTTAAGATTTGAGGGGCTTCTCCGTAGCTCTGCGTATGTTATGTTGAAGTTTATAATAGAGCGGGAGCTGAGGGTGGGAAATAGTGTTCCGCATGGCTGTGGCTCAATGGCTCTGGTTTTGATTCTGGCTCGAGCTGGCTCACAAAAATTTTTGAGCCAGAACCAATGCATGGCTCTGACTCATCTAGTAATTTTGAACCAGAGCCATGGCTCACGAGCCAACTCAACGAAACTTGTGAACCATGGCTCAATGGCTCAACTTTTCCCTTAAGTTCTTCCACTTTTCTTCTAAATTCCCATTTTTTTTTGCTTCTAAATCATCACTATTTTTTTTAATTTTCGAAATTTTTGCTCACTGAAAGTCAATTTGCCTTTAGCAAGTTCATAATTATGATTTGTGTTGGCTATTTCTCACTAGGTCATTCTCACTTTCAGCAAAATGTGGATATTAATGGGAATTTTTTTTTGTTGAGCCATAAGCCACGGCTCTGGCTCAGGAGCCAGCTCAACAAAAGTGCGGAGCCAGAGCCATAGCTTATGAGCTGACTCACCGCTCGGGTGAGCCATGAGCCATGGCTCATTGAGCCAGCGGCTCTGGCTCACGCCAAAAGCTGAGCCATGCGGACACTGGTGCGAAATGAAATTTTTTAACAATCTGTGTTTTAACTCTGGTACTAAAGTAGAGTATTACTTAACAAATTAATAAACGGGCATTTTTTGCCCAAGTGCACTATTTTTTGCCTATAGATGGGCATTTTTGAACTCAATTGTAATATTAAACATTTGCATTAAAAAAAAAAAATTTTTTTTTTAGGTTCAAAAATGACCATCTATGAGTGTGCGCAAGGGTAGAAAAACTGGGGAGTTTAGTAACATCCATTAAAGTGAAATAAAATATAACTCATAAGTCACTTTCTTACTCAACCTCCCACTTATTCCTTCAATAGAGTTGCCCAAATCTTAATTCTCCAAAAGTGAATGTTAAGTAGTATACCGCTGGCGCATGCGCATGCTCCATCACTCCTTCGATTTATAATTCACATTAATAATTTTGATTTTACTTCATATACTATGTACTAGTAGAAATGGAAATTATTTTTAATTGGGAAGTCTGTTCGATAAAGAACGATAATTGACCAAGTGTCATCACAAGGTTAATCAAACTAAACTCAAAACCCAAAACTGCCTCTAGGGGAGTTATTTTTTTCTTTTGAATTTCTAAAAACAATANTTACTCAACCTCCCACTTATTCCTTCAATAGAGTTGCCCAAATCTTAATTCTCCAAAAGTTAATGTTAAGTAGTATACCGCTGGCGCATGCGCATGCTCCATCACTCCTTCGATTTATAATTCACATTAATAATTTTGATTTTACTTCATATACTATGTACTAGTAGAAATGGAAATTATTTTTAATTGGGAAGTCTGTTCGATAAAGAACGATAATTGACCAAGTGTCATCACAAGGTTAATCAAACTAAACTCAAAAGCCAAAACTGCCTCTAGGGGAGTTATTTTTTTCTTTTGAATTTCTAAAAACAATTTTTTTTTTTCAATATTTCTTTCATCTTTTCCTAATCCTAGTAAGATTCCAAATAGTATGATGTATATATAAAGCTACGACATTTAAATTTGATATACTCAATTTTCTAAGAAAAAGTCTTAAATTTGGAATACCCTGTAGTAGGAATAAATTCAGTGAACGTATTCTAAAGGATTTAAACGTTGAATTGAAGTTTCCAATTTTCATAACTAGAAATGATGTTGATGATGTAAGAAAGAAGAAGAGAAAATTTGTTTCCTTTTTAAAAGGAATAATAATATACTTCAAAGGAAGAGTTTGGTTTACTTTATGTACAACCAATCAACATCCTGTTTTTGTTCTTTTGATTCATTTTGACTTTCTATACAGTAGTTTCCCACCCTAACTTTCTCTTTCATTTCTCTTCATTTCTTTAATTTTTTTTTTTTTTTTTACCCAATTCCTGAAAAATAGGAATGAAGAAATTATATGACAATTTGGTTATTTCTACTTGCTATACTACAACTATGGCCAAGTTATTCCGGGTCGTAGAAAGTCTCTTCCCACAAAAAAAGATTTGAGAAATCAAATAACGCGAAATTCAAAAGTTGGAGGGAGTGAAGTTGTTGGCTTGTGGTTGAAGAAGAAAAAGTAAAATTGAAATTAAAAATTATTATTAAAAATTATTTTAATAATTATTATTAATTTTATTTATTTAATAATAATATATTTATTATAACTATAAATATATATTATAAATATAATATTATATAATTTATATAATACCCAAGTTCACCCACTCCATCTAAACTAAACAGCATATACGGGAACTACAGTGTGTTCACGAATAAGAAGGTGAAAATTCGGCACTAGCGTTTTTAAAAATCCCACAAATTAGAGTCTTGTGACACTTTTTAAGTTAAAAAGAGTTAAAAAAAACTTTGGTAGAAACGATTTTCAGGAACTTGAGGAGTTCATAATGTATGTAAAATTTTGACATATTACTCAATTTTTTATTTTCCGCAAAATCATTTTTCAAAAATTTCGCGCCTTCTTATTTGAACGCACTGTATATAGTGTCTATGATGACTGGGACGGGTGGGGTGGGTATCATGGCCGCTTACCCCGATTTTTTTATTATAATATATATATAATTTTATATTAATATAATATTATATAATTATATATAAATATATTTATTAATAATAATTATTAATAAATTATTAAAAATTAAACCCGCCGCCTTCCCAATTAATTGTTAAAATGTGTCAGCTAACTTCACTTTCATTTTTTGTCATAATTGTGGTATCTAATACCCTGAACTGATTTTGTTGAAAGTTGAAAGAAAAAGACAACCCAAAATAACTTGACCAAAACTGTACTTCTTTTGGTATAAGTATTAACTCTTTACGTCCTAANATCTAATACCCTGAACTGATTTTGTTGAAAGTTGAAATAAAAAGACAACCCAAAATAACTTGACCAAAACTGTACTTCTTTTGGTATAAGTATTAACTCTTTACGTCCTAACTCCAAGAAACCCACATTTTGAAGAATTAACTCATTTCGTACTGAGAGAAAAAGAGTATTTTCCTTCCTTCCGGTTTGTTGGGTGAGTTACCAAGGACTTTCTTATGAGAGTTAAAAAAAAAAAAATTTTTTTTTCTTTTTCGAATGTTCCACAATGTTGTTGTTGGTTTGTATTTAACTTATTTGAAATGTAGATCACGTTCATCTCTGAGAGAGAATCCCTCTCCCATTTCGACACATCTTTTTAGTTTCAGTTTGTGCGTGTGTTTGTTTCCAATATAGTATATATATATATATTTTTATCCCTCGCTTTTATTTTCCACTCCCTCACCTCATCTCTCTTGAGAATTCTCTATGACCTCTTCTATTGTAAAGAGAACTCAACTTTTGTACTTTCTCTATTGTTTTCCCCACCCAAAAAAAAACTCTAATCCCAATACCCCCTTCTTATTCCTCTACACGACCTCTTTCCAACTAACTTCTCTTCTTAACTCTTGTTTTCTTTCTTCCTAACTCAAAATCTCTCACTAGATTACCTACACTTTCTCTCTCTCTCTTCTAGTTAGTGGTCGTCAGTTGAAAAAACTCAAATTTATAACCATTTTCTCTCTTTACTTTGATGAATTTTTTCCTCTCCTCTTCTAAAATTCAATAGAAAAAAAAAAAAATTTTTATCTCATCAAGGTCATATCTACAATTCCATCATTTTCTCCTGTTTCTCTGTCTTATTGATCTTATAATAAAAAATAAAAAAATAATAATAAAAAAAAAAAAAAAAAANTTTATAACCATTTTCTCTCTTTACTTTGATGAATTTTTTCCTCTCCTCTTCTAAAATTCAATAGAAAAAAAAAATTTTTTATCTCATCAAGGTCATATCTACAATTCCATCATTTTCTCCTATTTCTCTGTCTTATTGATCTTATAATAAAAAATAAAAAAATAATAATAAAAAAAAAAAAAAAAAATTTTTTTTNATTTCTCTGTCTTATTGATCTTATAATAAAAAATAAAAAAATAATAATAAAAAAAAAAAAAAAAAATTTTTTTTTTTGTCACTTAAAGGTCAAATTTAAATTTAAACTCTATAAAATTGAATTGAAATATGATGAAAGGGTTATTTTGAAAAAAAAATTTCTTAAAGAGAAAGTGTAAGATAGTTTTTGTGTTTGTTGGTATGTAAGTATTAGATGGTTGANTTTCTCCTGTTTCTCTGTCTTATTGATCTTATAATAAAAAATAAAAAAATAATAATAAAAAAAAAAAAAAAAAAATTTTTTTTTGTCACTTAAAGGTCATATTTAAATTTAAACTCTATAAAATTGAATTGAAATATGATGAAAGGGTTATTTTGAAAAAAAAAAATTTCTTAAAGAGAAAGTGTAAGATAGTTTTTGTGTTTGTTGGTATGTAAGTATTAGATGGTTGAGTGATGTGTTGGAGTGGTGGTGAGAGTTGGGTGGTAAAAGTGAAAGTGCGGAGAGAGGTGAAATGGNAGTGATGTGTTGGAGTGGTGGTGAGAGTTGGGTGGTAAAAGTGAAAGTGCGGAGAGAGGTGAAATGGAGTGCAGCTGTGGTTCACTCTCCCAAGTACTAGTAGACTCACGTAACATTTTCCTTCTCTTACAATAATTAATAGAAAAAGTGAGAAATTTTCTCTTCTACCAAATAATTTGGTCAAAGACATTTGTTTCATCTTTCTACTTTCTCTTTTTCTCTCATAACCAGCTGCTTACGCCATTTAACTTCTTTTTTTTTTCTTTTTTTTTCTCTCCTCCTACCTTATGGATCTTTGTCTCAATTTCACCACCAACTTCCGCACCAATTTCTTCTGTTTTTGGACTTTGGAAATATAACGAAGGGAGTAGAGCGAGGGTTAATAGAATAGAAGAAGCTTAATAGCATTAGGACATGATGGTTTGAGTTTTTTTTTTTNGGAGTAGAGCGAGGGTTAATAGAATAGAAGAAGCTTAATAGCATTAGGACATGATGGTTTGAGTTTTTTTTTTTTGTTATTATTACACACAAGGAGAGGAAGAACTTTATTTTCTATATACTATTATTATTCTTCTTNTTTTTTTTTTTTGTTATTATTACACACAAGGAGAGGAAGAACTTTATTTTCTATATACTATTATTATTCTTCTTCATCCATAGTGGTCGTAAAAAAAAAAAAAAAAAAAATAGTAAATATACCACAGGAGTAGTCTTCTGTTTCAAAAATTTTGGTACACTAACCGACCATTTTTCTTATACCCTTCACTGATTCCTTGTTGAGGGACAAAAAAGGAAAAAAAAATTTATATATCTAAAGAGTTTGTGTTCCACTAGTAGTAAGTAAAGGGTTCTCAAAGTAATGTATTTTGATGATGATGATGATCACTATGACTGAGCTTTCTTCATGTCGTCGTCGTCGTCGTCGGCGACGTCTTGAGTTTTCAGTTTCAACGGCCACCACTGAGACTGAGACTGTGAGAGTGTTAGAGTTATGGAGGAGTGATGAAGACATTAGTCGGTAGGTGATGGGGGGATAACTGAAGAGTCTAATGGAGAAAGTGATGACGAAGAGAATATGACGATATGGTTCAAGTTAACAAGACACTCAGACACACGCCTACATTCTTAAGTCTAATTAATGACTCTTGAAGAAGAAACTCTTACTGGAATGAACCGTCATGTCGCCACCATCCAATCATCCCTTTCCTTCCTATTCTGCCGACAGAATTTTGAAGTAATTCCTTCAGATTTATGCCATCATGGTTCTTCACACGAACATTCCCACTAATTCCAAAGGGATGGCTCCAACTACACAAACTTTATCTAATACTAAAGAACTTGTTACGAAATAACTTCTTACGAATACACGCACAGAGTACTGGAACTCATAGAGTTAATCATGAAACTTTTACACTTTTGGCACTTTTTTTTATGTCTGAAAATCTAATATTATGTACATACAGGGTGTTTAATCTTTTTTTTTTTGTACCCTCTTTCTCTTAATTTTATTCTAGCTCCTCCCCCATCCGATGCTGCTGCCAGGAAAAGAGTGTGAAAAAATGATGTCATGTGCTTTCTAGGGTGTAAAAAATGTTAAACATCTTGTATAGTTGAGTAAAGAGGATTTTTCCTATTTGTTTNCTTGTATAGTTGAGTAAAGAGGATTTTTCCTATTTGTTTCTACTTAAATATAGATAAGTTGAATCAAAAATTAATTTTAGATATATATTTTTTATATGTTATGTGTAATAATCTTCAATGATTTTTGATTTATTTCTCTAAGGAACTGGAATTTCGTTGTATTTTTTTTTAATTATTAGTAATTTTTGTTATCAAAGGGTTGTTTCTGATCATTTTCTAAAAAAAAAATTTTTTTTTTGGGGGGTTTTTTTTTTTTTGGTTCTTCTAAGGGTCATTGACTTAATCACATTTGAGTTAAGTGAAAAGTGGAGCATTCTTAGATGACAGGTAGAAATCATTCATAATAAGTTCTTTTTTTTTTGTTCCATTACAATAAAAGTTTTTACAATGAACTAGCGGCTGGATATTACTTTGACACATTTCAAAAGTCCTTGACACTTCAAGTGTTAACTTTTGAAAAGAATTTATCCCTTTTCTTCTCATATTATTTTTTTTTTAAATCAACCAAAAAAGTTAACTAAAAGAATTTTTTTTTATAAGTTGTTAGGTTCTTAGGTTCTTAGGGTTAACTCCTAACCTCACCCATTGTTCATATAAACAACCCTACGAATTGATTTTAGTATTGAGGGTTGTTATTATTATACTCTCGGATTAAATAACTGTGAATACTGACCGCTCAAAAAAAAAAATTCAAATTTTAACCAAATTCTAGACATTTGCACGAAGATTATATTAAGAGTAACAGAATATTTTTTTCATAATCCAAAGTAAGTCGAATATTTTGGTAATTAAGCAAACACATTGGTTCTGTTATGAACTTTTGTCAAAAGGTAAGGATACGATTGACTATCACTCCAAAAGGACTCAGGGAATTGAATTTTTTGACCAATCCTGTACAAAATTTTGTGAAATGGCTATGTCTTCGATCAGCTGCTTTTTAATTGACTCGACTAATAAGTAATTCATAATTTTAATCTAAAACAAAATTTAACAAACTAATAATATATTTTATGCTTATGCAATATATATTTTTGACTTGGATAAAAAATTGAACAATTCAATTTAAAAACTTACATGATGGAATTTTTTGCCGTATCACTGGTTAAAATAGCTAATCTTAATTTAATAACCTTTAAAATCATGACCGGAGTGCTCCAACAACCGATTACTTAACTCAACTACAGTGCGTTCAAATAAGAAGGCGAAATTTTTGAAAAATGATTTTGCGGAAAATAAAAAATTGAGTATATGTCAAAATTTTACATACATTATGAACTGCTCAAGTTTCTGAAAATCGTTTCTACCAAAGTTTTGTTAACTCTTCTTAACTTAAAAAGTGTCACAAGACTCTAATTTGTGGGATTTTTAAAAACGCTAGTGCCGAATTTTCGCATTCTTATTCGAACACACTGTATATACTGCAGTATTATAAGTATCACAAAATCACGTGATGAAATTTTGGATATTTTACTAGACCCACTAAAATATAAAATATGTTCAATTAATTAGTGTTTACAAAGAAAATTCTTCCTAAAATGTGCAGAAGTCTAGAATTTGGTTAAAATTTGAATTCTTTTTCGCGGTCAGTAGTCACAGCTATTTAATCCGAGAATATATATTATATATACATACTATTTCCATATACTATTAATTAAGTTTGAGATTTGTCTTTATTTATAATTATTATTCCTAGTACATCGTTCTGTCTAATAAGTGATTTCCATAATATAAAATTTCAAATTAAACAAAAAAAAAAAACTTTTTAACTGTCAGAATCAGTACCTAAAAAATAGAAATTATAAGCTAAAGCTGGAAGCTGGAAGCTGTAGCTGGAAGCTGAAGCTGAAGTTGAAGCTGAATTGAAAAAAATAAAAAATAAAACCACAGAAAGATGTCCATTAATTTCTTTTAAGATTGGTTTTCATCAGAACTGTTAATTAAAATCTAATTCATTAGAGAAACAAAGGACTTCTCCAAGGTTTCAAAAGGGATCATAGGCATGAGTTAGTTAGAAAGACTAGATTTTCTATTATTTTCTAAATGAGTAGTACAACTATGAATAGTAAATCTAAATCATCGTTGAGAACTACTGAAAACTCAAAATTTTACCACAACCACACAACTACTTACTACTAATATAAAAAAAAAAAACTAAAAATTCTCTCAACCAATCCTTATAATACTCCGTTTTAGATTTTCAAGTGGTGAATCCTGTTTTGGGACGTTGTCGTCGTGTTTAGAGAGGGTTAATCCGAAAGGACTAAAAAGTAAAGAGTAGGACTGTACATTTCACTCTCCAGTCTCCACAGTTCTTTAGAAGCTCAATTTATTTGTAAAAAAAAAAAAAAGAACATGGCAGAAATAAACAAAATGTTTTAGGAGTTTGAACTAACCTCATAACCTAACTTTATCTCCTTGAACACATTTCCAAGTAATCCAGTTGGGTGTGGGGAGTGTAATAATATTGTGTATAAGGTGAGAGAAAGCTAGAAGAGGCCAATTCCATAAGACGACTCAAAGATTGAGCACGTAGAGTGAGAAAGAAAGTAAACTTTCTTGTATTCACCCCACTATCACATCACATTCAGACTGTTGGAGTCCACGGTGCTTCATGATTTGTTAAAAAAAGAGGTTGGAAAAAAAAAAAAAAACAAAAAAAAAAAAAGGAAAGAATCCAATAAATATGTAGCTAAGGCTCTGTTCTCTGACCCTTTGNTAAAAAAAATTTTTTTTTTTTTTTTTTTTTTTTTTACTACAAATAAAAACTTTCTCTACTGGATAAAAACTCCTCGAACCTTAAAACTTTCAAACTTATATGTGTATCCCTTCAATATTTCCTTAATTCTCTACCATAGGAGCAAAACATAGCCTATGGAGTAGTATGGAGTCACTGGTGACAGGCGATAGAAGGGAAATATTACAAACAGACTTCTTCGAATAGTTTTTTTTTTTTTTTTTTTTTACTTTTTTTTTTTTTCTCCCACTTTCTCCCACCCGTCAAATCAATTTCATTCTTTTTATCAAGAGTAAATCTTCCAAGTAAAGACGACCTCTTCTCATCGAATTTTTATATCGAAATTCTATATTCTCTATATATATGAGACTCAAAAAAAACTAAGGTTTTGTTAATGGAAATTAACTTTTTTTTTTGTCTTCTATACTCTAAGTTAATTGAAATTTTGATAGAGGGTTGGAGAAAGTTGGGAGTAAAGAAATTTTGAGTTGTCTCAACTTTTAGTCAAGAGTTAGTAGTAGTGTAGTAGAAGACGAAAATTAGACGGTAAACCTTAATACCACAAATTACAACTGTGTAAATTCTGTGGTCAGAAACCTTTGGGAAAGTGAGTCCTATCATCTTTTGAATAATTTAAACACTAATATCAACGGTGAACAACCTAACAAATAGATTTTAGGGTTTAAAAACTATTCACTAGGTCCTTTGGAGGTCTTTTGGAGTTTTTTGATGCAAAAAAAAAAAAATTTTTTTTTGTTTGTTTGTTTGTTTAAGTCTTACAAATTTTTAATAATTATTATAGAATATTATTGTATATTATTGGGTATTGTTGTATATTATTGGGTATTCTTTGTGGACGGGAATGTAGACATGGTGTGTCCACAAAAAAAATTTTTTTTTTTTTTGACAGGCTAATTTATTAAGGAAATTGGTTGACTATGTGTTATATTAATTATTTTACTCAATAATGCTTTCACCCATGTTATGTCATAAATTATATAATACTTTAGCTTTTCTAAATCACAGAACAACTGTTACATGACAATCTTGTTTGGTTTTATCCCACGGTTTCGTTTTGGGATAATCAATCATCTTTTTTTGACTGTAGTCTCTACTGTTAGGGTAATAAATGAAAAAAATTTTTTTTTTTTTTTTTTTTTTTTCGATGAAATTTTAGCTAATGGGTCCTACTCTGTCAATTATTTCACTTATTAATGACAAAAAAAGTAGGAAAGGACGTGGAATTCTTTTATGTCCATGTTTCTTGTAAATATCGATCATTTACTTTCACATTTCATTAATTTATGGGACTTGAGAACTACACATGGGTCACCGAACTTCTTGTACTTTTTGATATTATTGATTCCAATAAACTAAATCTAGAGAAAGTACATCGATGCGATGGGGTAGTTTTTGTCGATGAAAGAACGGATCTTTTGTAGGAAAATATTTTAAATATTTTAAAATTTTAAATTTATTTCAATAAACTACATCATGCACTCTACTTTCACTACTTTATTCCGCATATTGATATTTCGTTTTCAATAATACAGTCCGACTCAGATTCATAAGATACGTCTGGATGTCTACGACTTTTGTCTTATACTCATTCCTATTGAAAGCCACGTTTTTAATAATTATGAGTCATAGCGACTCATAATTATTAAAAACGTGGATTTCGTTTGCCAATTTATGGCAAAAAAAGTTTATTAAGTTTCTACAATGATTGGATGAGAAGTTATAATTTTTTTTTAAATAATTAAAATTTTTTGGATATTCTTTTGAAATGCTTATCTTGTAGAACAACATTGTCTCAAAAGAATATTCAAAAATTTTAATTATTATTTTTAAAAAAATCATAACTTCTCATCAAATGATCGTAGAGACTTGACTCTTTTTATCTCAACTCAAACACTACTTTTCAATGTTTTTTCTAAAACCGTTCAGACTTTCGGTATAAAAAAAAATAATTTTTTTTTGCCTAAGACCAACTTTTTTTCTTCTTTTTGCTCAGCTTTTATTCTGATGAAGGCCGCTTTGCCCAGCAAAGAGATATAAACAAAAGTAGCTTCCAATGTTCTTAATAATCTGAGACGGACTGTATTTAAAATTTTTTCTTTTATTTTATTTTTTATTTTATGGACACAATGACTATCTAAGGATAATTTATGACTATGTAAATATTCTACAGAAAGAAAAAATACAGAATGTTTAAGATATTTTTATATACTTCCAGCTCCAATTTACAAAACTATCACCAGATACTCATACAGATACATATATACTTCTCCCAAAATTGACTTTAAAATTATTTATTTAGTAGACCTAAAATTTCGAATCTTACTGTAAATGTTTATAGTTTAAATCTCCACGACTGGTTGTATAGAAAAAAAAAATCATTGGATTGGAAATGGCATTCGTTCAACTCTACCACAATGGAATTGGATCATTTAGATTTGGATAAGAAAATTTTTCCTAAATCTCTCTATTTTCTAGTTTATTTTTTTTTTTTTTCTCTATAGCAGTATATTATTTTGTCCTATAGGTGTTTTGGCAGAGAAAGTCTCTCTTTATCTCCATATCATTATTATGGACGTTGTTTGCCAAAGTAGTAGTGATTCCATAAGTCTCTCTAGTAAATTTTCACTTAGCTCTTTTCTCTATTTGACTGGTTAGGGTAGAGAAAAGAGAATTTTGAGAAAATCCATACAAGTAGAAATAAATCCAAAGTAAATTTAGAAGTAACTTTATACAACATTTCCACTTCCATTTCTAATCTTCTGTCTTATTGAAGAAACTTTGTGTAGACCCTGTTAGTTGCTTACTTTGGAAGAAGATCTCGTCCTTCCCTTGAGGACTTTATGATTTCCTTTTACAAAATCATCCCAAAAGGGACTCAATACAAAGAAAACGAGTCTAAAAAAAAATAATAACTTTCTCTATACCAATCAATTTCCTCCGGTGTGAAAGTTTTAAACCAATCTCATTATTTTGACCATTCATTCCAAGTCTAAAAGAGTAAAAATATGGAGAATGGAGAGAAAGTCCAGACTTTCACTTCACATTGGACTCAAAGTCCAAAGAGAGAGAGTATGAATGGACATGAAGGATTTATCTATGTAAAGTATTGACCAATTCCAATTTCATTCAAGAAGTTATACACTCAGTTTATTTACTTTGGAAACAATGGATTATTTCTTCTAACCAATGTGAAAGCCCAAAGCGAAAAAAATTGATGTTTGACGACTCAAAAGGAAAGAAGTAAGTCTTGAGTGGACTACTGGCTACTGGTCCCCCTCAAATTTTTTTTTTTTTTTCCAAATTTTCTCTCTATGAACTAATAATATCTTATTTTTCCAAACGACTTTGGTAAGTGTTTTGGTAGGAAATGAAGGGAAAGATGGATGTATCTTAAGATCAATGCTCCAAGTCTCAAACGCATGTCAAAAAAAAATTTTTTTTTTTTTTTTTTTTTTCAATATAATCCTCCCGCCAAATTGACCATTTCTTTACTTTCTCTGAGTCTTCACTTTCTCCATTTTTATAGTTACACATGATTTCCTTCTAGGTCCTCTCTGTCTAGATGAGACAATGGGATTGGTCTATATAACTATGGTTGGAGTAAATGTACCAAAAAACAACGGATAAAGGAGGTGGAGAGAGACCAAATGTCTTAATACTCAACTCGTAAACAAAAAAAAAGAAGAAGAGAAAGGCTAAAAACACCCCGTATGTGCTAAAACTAAACAACTTTTTTTTTTATTCTCTTGTAGTAAAAATTTAAGTAGGTAATAATGATGTTGAAGGAGAAAGGTTGGTAGATGTTATTCTTTTGGTTAGAAAAAAAAAAATTTTTTTTTTTTTTTTTGTTTTTTTTTTTGGAGAAAGTTGACCTGGGTAATTTCCGTGTGTCGTGTTTCCGTTGGTAGATTTTTATCGTCTAGGTACTATATAATTTGAATGTTTTTGGTAAGGAAATTTAAACGTGAAGGTGAAAGTAGGTACCTAACAAATAAATAATGATGACCTTGAGTTAACCCTCATGTCATCTATTTAGAAGTGTGGATGGTAATGTATTTTTTTTAAAGAAATCAATAGAAATGAACTGTGAGAAAAAAAAACAGGATGAGTTACTAATAGTTGTGCTAATGACAGAGAGGTTTTTTTGGGGGNTTTTTTTTTTTTTTTTTTTTTTTTTCTGTGTGTGTGTGTTGTTGTTGATGAGTGAGACTTTCCCCATACTTATGGGAAAGACTGTATGGGAAAGTGAGGCTGATTTGGAGAGAAAGTCCAACTCCAGTTTGAAGAGTGTGAATAAGAAGAAAGTGTATAAGAATCTCTGTTTCTTTGGTATTGGTTCTAACTACCAAGACAAAGACCTATGACTATGACTGAGTCCAACAACAAAACTCTAATCCAATTGTTCACACGGGATTCGAGTTTTTTTTTTTTTTTTTTTTTTTGTGAAAAGAATGAAGATTATAGGCTAGACTAGTCATGGTCATCCCTCCTTGTTTCTCTCTCCTCCAATTAAATTAGGTTAAGAGGAGAAAGTAGAGTGAAAGCTGTTCTTAAGACTCAGGAGATTTCCGTCTATATGTATCAATATACTCCAGTTCAAATAAAATTGGTGGGATTACTTACAAGTTTGAAGAAGATGCTCTATTTCCCACCAATTATATATTCTCTACATGAATTTTACATATAGTGACTCATTGAGCCGAAAAGAAGCTCCCGCTTCCTTAATTCCTTTCATGTAAATTCAAACTCTCTACTCAGGATTTTACAATTTGATTTTTCTTTTTGGAATTTTATATACTTTTTTTTTAATTCAATTTAAGTCTCAGATTTTCACTTTTTTTCTTTAATTATTGATGAAAGTCTGTATTCTTTATTAGTAAATTTTAAACTAGAAATCGGTCCATTTGAGTGACCAGATTTATAAAACATTTTAATTCTTATTTGATCAAACTCGCTCAAAGTTTGTCTTGATCAAACTCGCTCAAAATTTGCCTTGATCAAACTCGCTCAAAGTTTGATTTAATCAAGCTCGCTGAAAGTTATTCTAGATCAAACTCGCTTAAAGTTTGTATTGATCAAGCTCGCTCAAAGTTTGTCTTGATCAAGCTCGCTCAAAGTTTGTCTATATCAAATTCGCTCAAAATTTATCTTAATCAAACTCGCTCAAAATTTGTTTTAATCAAACTCGCTCAAAATTTGTCTTGATCAAACTCGCTCAAAGTTTGTTTTAATCAAACTCGCTCAAAATTTGTTTTAATCAAACTCGCTCAAAATTTGTTTTAATCAAACTCGCTCAAAATTTGTCTTGATCAAACTCGCTCAAAATTTGCCTTGATCAAACTCGCTCAAAGTTTGATTTAATCAAGCTCGCTCAAAGTTATTCTAGATCAAACTCGCTTAAAGTTTGTCTTGATCAAGCTCGCTCAAAGTTTGTCTTGATCAAGCTCGCTCAAAGTTTGTCTATATCAAATTCGCTCAAAATTTATCTTAATCAAACTCGCTCAAAGTTTGTCTTGATCAAGCTCGCTCAAAGTTTGTCTATATCAAATTCGCTCAAAATTTATCTTAATCAAACTCGCTCAAA
>NIPM01000012.1:265332-299710 GCA_002738285.1 Holacanthella duospinosa | reverse complement strand
ATCAAGCTCGCTCAAAGTTTGTCTTGATCAAGCTCGCTCAAAGTTTGTCTATATCAAATTCGCTCAAAATTTATCTTAACCAAACTCGCTCAAAATTTGTTTTAATCAAACTCGCTCAAAATTTGCCTTGATCAAACTCGCTCAAAGTTTGATTTAATCAAGCTCGCTCAAAGTTATTCTAGATCAAACTCGCTTAAAGTTTGTCTATATCAAATTCGCTCAAAGTTTGTCTTGATCAAGCTCGCTCAAAGTTTGTCTATATCAAATTCGCTCAAAATTTATCTTAATCAAACTCGCTCAAAATTTGTCTTGATCAAACTCGCTCAAAATTTGCCTTGATCAAACTCGCTCAAAGTTTGATTTAATCAAGCTCGCTCAAAGTTATTCTAGATCAAACTCGCTTAAAGTTTGTCTTGATCAAGCTCGCTCAAAGTTTGTCTTGATCAAGCTCGCTCAAAGTTTGTCTATATCAAATTCGCTCAAAATTTATCTTAATCAAACTCGCTCAAAATTTGTCTTGATCAAACTCGCTCAAAGTTTGACTTGAGCAAGTCTATATCCAATGACTGGATATATTAATTATACTCAGACTGTATTTCCATACACAGTCAAATTATAAATTAAAGTTTATTTTATAATATTATTAAAAAATTATGAAAATCCTTAATTTGATGTTCTTTCATTCTATAAAAGTTTACTACAACTCTGATACAGTCGACAATTTTAATTATCTTACATAATATCTCTCTTTTTACCATTAAAATATAACTTTTTGTAAAAAAAAAAATGGATTTTCATTTTTCTGTTTGCAAAACTAAATTTCTAATTAGTAAATTTGAACAACTCCAATTACTCACATCCGCCTTCATCTACTCATAAAATCTACTCAAATATTTATTACTCTCCTCAACTTAGTCTAANTCTATAAAAGTTTACTACAACTCTGATACAGTCGACAATTTTAATTATCTTACATAATATCTCCCTTTTTACCATTAAAATATAACTTTTTGTAAAAAAAAATATGGATTTCAATTTTCTGTTTGCAAAACTAAATTTCTAATTAGTAAATTTGAACAACTTCAATTACTCACATCCGCCTTCATCTACTCATAAAATCTACTCAAATATTTATTACTCTCCTCAACTTAGTCTAAAAGTAGTAATACTAATAATAATGAACAGAAACTTTCTCTGAATGAAAAATTATGCAAAAATTATATTTTTCCATATTCAAATTATTTCCAAGTTTCTAAATTTCTTATGATTTCTAAAGAATTTTTTTTTATAAAGTTATTAACTATCTAATTAATTTGATTTAGTTCAATTTCCAAACTCTAAATTTCTGTTTTTATTATAATACCCACAACTCCAACTCCATCTCCATAGCGGGTTATATACAGTTGTTGAATCCGCCTGTCATAATTTAACTTTAACAAAATTTGGAGTATTCATAGTGATTGGAAAAATATTTAAATAGACTATATTATCAGACTTAACTCCCACACTCTACTATATATTTTATAATATACAATTTTCTACCAATGTGTGTATCTTTCACTGATAAAAAAAAAAAAAAACTACGAGAAATGGAGATATTCTCATAATAACTACTACTATGCCTATAGGAACCACAATTTATATTTATTTTTATCAGTTTTATTTTATCATTCTTGGTAGCCATTGAATTTCCGATTTAGTCAGAAAGCACTTGATATGTTAGGTATTTTCAGTGGCTCCATACATATAACTTTACAAAGTTTCTTGAAGAAGACTCCGTCTTCAAATATTCTTGCTATATCTTTATCTGTCTGGACTCCAGACAGAAAGAATATGCTCTCCTCACTCCAAAGAATTCTAAACACGAAAACGAAAGAAATTGGAAAGCTGCTGAGAATGAAAAAAAAAAACTATTATTTTCTTCAAGAAATAGTTTCCTGAAGAAAAAAAATACAACTAGAACATCACACTGGATTTTTTTTTTTTTTTTTTATAAATATTAGAGACCGGGGGTCTACTTATGACACCACTATACATCACTGTCATAATAAACTATCTCGTTATACTCCTCATTCCTAATTTAATAAAAAAAAAATCAAATATCAAATCATTTCAAAAAAAAACTCTTATCACTCAATTAAATTTAAATTCAAGAATTATTCGAAAAAAAAAAAAAAAAAAAAAAAAAAAGTGACAAATGTCACATTTTTTTTTATTTCAGTCGGGGGAGAGTTTCAATTAAAATATGTTTATGTTATGTAATAAAAATAAAATACTACTACAATCACAGTAATAAACTTTACATAATTTCCTATCCAATTAACCTAATTAATTAGTAATTAGTAATTAGTAATTAGTAATTAGTAATTAGGTTATGAAATAGGTTGAGTTAATAATAAGTAGGTTGTTAGTTTATTGAAAAAGTGTTAAAGAAAAGTAGTTTGCTTTCACATAAAATCTCGTTAGTGTGTATAATACTACATAAGAAAAAAATATATATTTCTATTCTTCTCTCACTATAATTAAGAGTCTGAATTATATTATTTTTTTTTTCTCTATGATCTATGATTCTAAAAGCAACTTGTAGAGAATAGATAACTAGAGTATATAGAATAGGTTATAAGGTTTTCAAAATTGATTATGAGTGATTGGTTGTTAGAAATTTGAAAAAAGAATGTTGAGAAGATTTTTTCTAGAGAGACTGTCACCCATTACTCGAAGTTTGTTTTTTTCTAAATAAGATATAAAATTTGAACTTACCTGGAAGGCAGAGTGAGAGCCAGAGTACAAAAAATATTTCCTTTCGTCTTTGACTCATTTTCTTCATAAATCCTTAATAAAAGAAGTAAAAAAAGAGAAAAAGAAAGTGGTATGAGAAAGTAGTTTGACCAAGAGGTTGACTATTTAGAGGTGGTAAGTAATGTAGTAGCAGTCGGGCTAAGGGCTCTCTATTATCTTCACCCTGGAAACATAAGAGAAAAGAGAACCACCAGATAAGCACTTTCCTTAATGATTTACTTCGTCATCTAAAATCCTATCTAACCGCTTTCTCTCTCTTATTTTTACTCAACTACTTTCACTCACAATTCAAAACCTTTGAACATAACACTTCAATGACTATCACTTCATTTTATTTCATATCCCGACATTAATTTTTTTTAATTTACCTACAATTTTTAATAGACTTAATTTTATTATTAAACGTTATTAGAAGAAAATTAATCACAGAGACTGTAATATGAGTTTATATTTTTATTAATGATTTAGTTAGGTTAGTTAGGTTAGGTTAGGCAGGTTGATAAGTTAGGGTTAGTTACGTTGATGAGTTAGGTTTGTTAGGGTTAGTTACGTTGATGAGTTAGGTTAGTTAGGGTTAGTTACGTTAATGAGTTAGGTTAGTTAGGGTTAGTTACGTTAATGAGTTAGGTTAGTTAGGGTTAGTTAATGTGAATGGGTTAGGGTTAGTTAGGGTTAGTTAGGTTGATGTGCTACAGCACTGGTCGTAATTCTAAACCAATTGGAAGTTGTTACTTTTGGCCCATGGGGTTTGCTGGAAAAAGTAACTGTTTTATAATTATGTCCAACGTATCTCGTTAAGTAAATTTTTCTCGGGTCAANCGGTTTGCTGGAAAAAGTAACTGTTTTATAATTATGTCCAACGTATCTCGTTAAGTAAATTTTTCTCGGGTCAAATCTTTTGATTTTATGAAAGAATATAAAAAGTAGGGAAAGATGTGTAAAAAATTAAGTCTTTAAGATGAAAGAGTCAAAAGTTATGATTTATTGAAGGTCAAGTGTTTACGAACATAATTCTGAGACAACAGTAAATGATAAGCGTGTGTATCATAATTACATTTGAAAACAGTTAGGTCGATGAGTTAGATTAGTTAGGTTGATGAGTTAGGTTAGTTAGGGTTGATAAAATAGGTTAGTTAGGTTGATGAGTTAGGTTAGTTAGGTTGATGAGGTAGGTTAGTTAGGTTGATGAGTTAGGTTAGGTAGGTTGATGAGTTGTTAGGTTGATGAGTTAGGGTTAGTTAATTTGATGAGTTAGGGTTCGTTAGCTCGATGAGTTAGGTTAGTTATCTGTTCCAAGTTGTGCAATAACCTGGGGTATTATTTTCAAATCCTTATTCCCGGTGCAATTAGGGTTAATTGTGTTTTATAAGGGTTAATAAAATAGTTAAATTTTTATAAGAATTTGATATCAGTCCCAATAATTTTATTTTTGTGTTCTATTTTATATTTTCTAACTTCTAATTATTTTATTCAATTAATCCTAAATAACAGCAGTTTTTTTTTTNTGTGTTCTATTTTATATTTTCTAACTTCTAATTATTTTATTCAATTAATCCTAAATAACAGCAGTTTTTTTTTTGAAAATGTGATGGAAATGTACTTGTGGTAAAACTTTCACCGGAAGTGAAAGTTAAATTTTTTAGNTTTTTTTTTTGAAAATGTGATGGAAATGTACTTGTGGTAAAACTTTCACCGGAAGTGAAAGTTAAATTTTTTAGTTCCGACGCCGGTAAAAGTCTAACTCTAAGAAATTCAATTCCAGAGTTATTAAGCTCTTACCTACGTTTTACATGGTTAGATTTAAAGTTACAAAGTAGAGAAAAATATCTAGTTTTAAAAGCTTAAATTAAGGATTTAGAATATAATTATTTTTGTTGGATTAATTTTTGCCTAACAACATATAGGCGGAATTAATCCTAAAATGTTTCATAGGAGTGGTTCCATATGCATGAGGTGAAGTGGGAGAGAAAAGAGAGGGGAAAGTGTTTTATTAGAGTCATTTGTCTTAAACTAATGGTTTCTTTTGGCTAAAGCCAAAAGTACCCTCCTCTCAAATAAACTATGCAAAAATACAACTTTTTTTTTTGTAAGTAATAATTGACAAAGTTAGTAACAAGTTGGTGTTAATATTTAAAAAAAATTTAAAATTAAAAAAAGGAAAAAAAAAAGGTTAAAAAGGGTTAAAAATGAGCCAGGGTTGAAAAATTTCAGAGTCGGATGAAAACGGAAGACGGATTTCGGTTTTAAAATCAAATTTTTATTATTTCTAGTAGTTGTTTTTGATTTTTTAGGTTGAAAATGTTTGTAATTAGGGAGATGAAAGTGGAAAGGTGTTAGAGCTAAAGCCTTTTGGAAAAGAGAAAAGAAATAAAAAAAAAGTTGTAAATCCTACTTTTTCTTCTTCTTTGTCTATTGAATGAAAAAAAAAAGAAGAAAAAAAAAATTAGAAAAGTACAGGAGTAACAGTTCCAAAATCCGACAGGGCAGGAGCTTTACAAGGAATTAACTTTTTTTTTTNTTAGAAAAGTACAGGAGTAACAGTTCCAAAATCCGACAGGGCAGGAGCTTTACAAGGAATTAACTTTTTTTTTTTCTACACAAATTTCAAACCTCTTCGTCTTTCTTTTTTTTTCTCTTTTTTTTTTTCTTTTTTTTTNCTTTTTTTTTTCTACACAAATTTCAAACCTCTTCGTCTTTCTTTTTTTTTCTCTTTTTTTTTTTCTTTTTTTTTTCTTTTCTCTAGTTCCCATTTTCTTATTCAGTATGTGTAACAAAATGGAATTTTCTTTTCTCGTTTNTTTTTTTTTCTTTTCTCTAGTTCCCATTTTCTTATTCAGTATGTGTAACAAAATGGAATTTTCTTTTCTCGTTTTTTTTTTCGCTCCATTTAAAAAGTCGTGCCGGTGTCTCAAGATTTAGAGAAAGTGGTAAAATGGAGAAAGTGAAAAAAAAAAAAAAACTTTGATCGTCAATTCTGAACGTCTTTCGTATGCTTTATACCATTCGAAATCATTCCTTTGGGTTGAAAATTTAACAATTTGTAAGGAATGCTCTAATAACATCCCCTACTTTCTTTGTATACCAAACAAAATCCGTAGGAATGAAAACTTAACACTCTCAATCCTAAAAAAAAAAAAAAAAAAAAAAAATTTTTTTTTTCAATTTTATTTTTAGGCGACTCAACTAATTTTTCTCTAGCTTTCGCTACAAACAAGAACCACTTCATTAATTCTATCCAATTTCTTCCATAATCAAAGTTTTTTTTTTTTTCTCAAATTAATGAATTAATTGAAATTCTTTAGCTTAGAAAATTCAAAATTGAGATAAAGCTTATACAAAGGGAGTGAAGAGAGAAGAAAATAAATCTAAATTATCTAAAAAACGAGAGAAAGTAGACTTTCTCTTTGCTCATCAGTTTTAATAAAAAATACTTAATTAAAGGGATTGACTTTTTTTTCTTCTTTTTTTTGGAATTTGGAAATTAAATTTCTTTTTTTTTTTTTTTACGTTTTTCAGTTTATATTTTATTTTAGTTTCAGTACTATACTTATATATATATTTTGTTTGTTATATAAACTTAAATATAGAACAAAAAAGGCGCTTCATGTATAGTAAAATTATATCCGTAAAAAAAAAAGTGTATAAATAATTACTTTTATATGTGATTTATCTAATATTAATAAGTTTATAAAACTCTTGTTAAATTTTGTCTTATTCAGAGTGATTTCTTTTAAAATTTCATTTTTACTTAAAAAAAAAATTTTTTTTTTTTTTCTTTTTTTTTTTCGTTTTTATAAGAAGTGCGTCAAATATTAAGTTGAGTTGTGAAACAAGGGAACAACAACAATAGCATCAAGTTGTTGACTGACATTGGTATATCACTGCTTCTGTCATGTCACTGGCAGATGCTGTTTTCTTTATAAAAAAAAAATTTTTTTTTCTTCTTCTTACAACTTAGTCTAGTTATTAGTTTATGAACATTTTTAATTACTTATTCTTTTCCCTCTGTCTGATGATGAAAGGGAAGAAAGTTAGAAATTTTACAAAAAAAAAAAAAAACTTTCACCCTCACTGATGAATCACCTGTCTGTTTTGCTTTATAGTTAAGAAATTAATCATAAGTAGACTTTCTAGACTTTCTAGACTTTCCAAGTATTTAGATGTTGAGAATTTCAACAAAAAAAAATTGATTTCATGTTGTCAATAATTATAAAAAAAAGTTTCCAAAAATATATATATATATATACTTAAACTTTGGTTTTGAAGTGGAGAAAGTGAGTATGAAAAAAAAAAGTTGTTTGATGGTTCTAAACAAGTATACAACAGATGAGATTGCATGGGGATTAAATTGAATGAAAACGAAGTAAAACTTTTTTTTTTTCTGTTTTTTTTTTTTTTTTTTTTTTTTTGGAAACTAATTTTCTCTTTGACAACTTTCTCTTTTTTTTTTTTATTTTTTTTTTTTTGCTTTCTTTGGTGGATTTGGCGTATGTGATGTATGAGAAATGGACTGTAGGTAGTAGCCTGACTCCAATGGTAACTGACCCAGAGGAATGAACGTTAATCACACACGCAAATCACTTTTGTTCATAGTATATGACCAATGAGAAATTTCCCATGGGACTTTCTACTTTTGAAATCAATAGTATCTTTAGGAACTGAAACCATGGGTTTATATACTATAGATTTATATTATATATAAATTTATATATATAGATTTATATATATATATATATATATATATATATAATTAATTACGAGTTTTGTCGGTCCAACACCACAACAGTCTTTCTTTTATTTTTATTAATGATACAACTTTCTCCATCTCACACCTAAGTCCCTTAGTTATTGTCCTAATTTTCAAAAAAAAAAAGTTTTCTTTAGACTCCTGCGCCCTTAAAATGTCATAGTAATGAGGTCACATATGGAAAACTTTTTAATTTCTTATTTAAAAAGTTGATTCAGACTCACAAGAACGACTTTTCATATTTAAGCACACAGGTAATAATAACCAAAAAAAAAAAAACTTTTTTTTTTGGGGGGATTTTTTTAGTAAAACTTACTTTCACTAAAAACGAGCTAGAGGCTATTAATTGAGCGTATGTAATTTCAAGTGTAAAAGTTGACTCATATTACATCTTACTACTACTACTCAAGTTTCAAATGAGTAAATTTTTAGAATTAAAAAATAAAATTTAGTGTTGTTGACTTAACTTATTTTTGAATTTATGTCTTCGTATTCGTTTAGTTATTAACTTGAGTTTTTTTTTTTTTTTTATATATATATATATATTTTTAAGAAAAAGTTGGTGAAAGAAAGGATCTAAAAGTTTAGTTAGTTTTGTACAACAGCTCTGTTGTTATTTATTTATTTATTTATTTATTTATTTCAACATATTTTCTTTGTTCAAATCCTAAAAAAAAAAACTTACAAAATTTTATAAGAAAAGAGGAGTTTTTGTTGAAACTTTAACTTGAATTTTTCAACCATGCTTGAATTTAATTAAGAAAATCAGGTCTAAAAATCTAAAAGTCAGACTGGCATGTTTTTATAATTTTTAATTAGTCTCAAACCCGCCTCACTTTTTCATGGTAGTTCATGTCGTGTTAATTTTTTTTTTTTTTTTTTTTTTTTGATACACGTAGAGATGTGTGTAGTATACCAATAGACAAAGTCTTGTATAAATTACTTCTGAAAAGTGATGGAAACGGATGAGACTAAAAGAAAAATCGTTGACTTTAAGTAAAATCAAAAGTGGAAAAAAAAAAATAAAAAAAATAGAAAGTTTTTTTTTTTTTTTAAGATTCATAGTTGTAACTTTTTAACTTTTTGAAACGAAAGTGAATGACTTACACTATGAGAAGAAGTCCAGGCTTTCAGTCAGATTACTTTCTCGTCCTTCACTTTGAATTTGTTTATGTATTCATACTGAGAAAAACAAGAGCTCAAAAGTACTCATCACTACTTTCAACTGGAAAATCCATTATGAATTTCCATAGAGTTGTTTGAAGAACTTCTAAGTTGATTAGTCCTACTACTTCTCTTACTTCCTGATGAATTGATTTGAGCCAATTTCCAAAAAAAAAAAAAAAAAAAAAAAAATTATGGAGCGGAAGAATAAAAATGGTAATTCCTAGAGACTACTAGGAATAGGAACTAAAAAATATGGAAGAAACTCAAAGAATGTTTTTTTTTTTTTCGTTTAATGAATTTCACTCTGGAGAAAGTAAGAAGAAAAAAAAAATTTTTTTTTTCTTCTTCTCGTTTTGATGGATGAATCAAGTGGTATTAGAGGAAGTGAAAGTGTGGAGAAAGTCCTGACTGAGAAATGGAAAGTTTGAGGTTTGAGAAGGGAATGAGGAGCCTTGGTTGAGAAAACGTGGTCTTTCTACTCCTACTTCCAAAAATACTTACAAGAACCAAACCTTACTTTTTTTTTCTTTTTTTTTACTTTCTCTTCCCACCCAATTTATATTCCGTTTCTCTTGCTTTCTCTCACTTGCTCAGGAAATTGGTAGAGAAAATACGCAACTCTCCATTACCTCTCTTTTCCTCATCTCTCATCTTCTCTCCTAATTCATATGAACACAATACAAACCATTCTATTCAGAATATACAGTACGTCTCATATTATTAACAACACTGGAGAATCTGGTTATAACAAGATAAAAATACGACCGGAATGGCAAAAATGCCGGAGCCGATGTTTTTCTAGTCCCGGTCGACCGTTTCCTAGGTCTGGCAGGCGTTTTTCTAGATCCTGTCGGCGTTTTCCTAGGCCCAGCCAGCGTTTTCCTAGGTCCGACCGGCGTTTTCCTAGGCCCAGCCGGCGTTTCCCTAGGTCCGACCGGTATTTTTGTAAGTCCGACTAGCGTTTTTGTAAGTCCGACCGGCGTTTTTCTAGGTCCGACCGGCGTTTTTCCAAGCACGGCCGGAATTTTTCTATGCCCGGCTGGCGTTTTCTCAGCCCCGGCCCCAGGGATTTCTTCGGCCCAACCTATTTTCTTTTAGAAGAAAAAATGATGGTCAAAATCCAGATGATAGAATTTCATATATTTTTTTTTGTGTTAAATGAATCTTAAACACAATCTACGAGTTTCTACCGTAGGGTTTCATGCTATGTTGTTTAGTTGTCGAGTAATAAAATGTCAAACTTTGAAAAGTGAATTTATCCAGTACTTTGACATTTGTCATCAAATTTAACCCAATAAGTTAAAGCATCGTGGGGCTTTTACCGCGGCCCTGCTGGCATTTTTTCCACCCCAATATGCNATTTAACCCAATAAGTTAAAGCATCGTGGGGCTTTTACCGCGGCCCTGCTGGCATTTTTTCCACCCCAATATGCAGGAGGAAATACCATCCCGGCCGGAGTTTTACCCGGTTGGAACCAGAATGCTAGAAGCTACTTTTGATTCAATGCTCTTTCCTGGTAAAGCAGCGTTTCTTAGAATACAAACCATTTACCTTGGACTAAAAAAAATTATTTTTTTTTCTATTGAAAGATTTAATAATTTCAGAAAGAGCATTGGAAGTAGTAGTATTTGACGTAAAAAAAATCAAGTCTCTACCATCATTAAGAGAAATTATACTTTTTTTGAAAATTGAAATTTTTGGATATTTATATTATTTTGAGACCATGTTCTAAGGAATAGGAGAGTTTCAAAAGAATAATATCCAAAAATTTCAATAATTTTCAAAAAATTCATAACTTCTCATCTAATGACCATAGAAATTTTATTTTTATCATCTCAAACACTACTTTCCAATGATGCTCTTACTGAAATCGTTACGACTTTCATCATAAAAATAATTTTTGTCCAAAATAAAGGACTTATATTCTTAAGAAGCATTCTAAGCTTNATTTAACCCAATAAGTTAAAGCATCGTGGGGCTTTTACCGCGGCCCTGCTGGCATTTTTTCCACCCCAATATGCCGGAGAAAATACCATCCCGGCCGGAGTTTTACCCGGTTGGAACCAGAATGCTAGAAGCTACTTTTGATAAATTTCAATAATTTTCAAAAAATCATAACTTCTCATCTAATGACCATAGAAATTTTATTTTTATCATCTCAAACACTACTTTCCAATGATGCTCTTACTGAAATCATTACGACTTTCATCATAAAAATAATTTTTGTCCAAAATAAAGGACTTATATTCTTAAGAAGCATTCTAAGCTTTGCTTTTGCAAAGTAGAGAATGGAACAAAAGTAGTTTCCAGTGTTGTTCTTAAGAATCAGAGGCGCACTGTATATATGTATATCATTAAGCCCAATTTATACTTCCCATAATTAACCCTCAAGTCTCCAACTACTTAACTTTTTTATTAAGAAAACCAATGAAAAGAAAGTAAGTAAAATCGATTTCTTTTCAATTATTAGAAGTAATATGGCTAGAAGACAATTAATGAAATTGTATCGTGCTGGTCTACTACCATGTTTGGTTCTTTATTTAATTTGTTCCCCTTCTTCACATTTTGAATTATAAATGAAACCTTCATGTCTGACTCTTGTTTTTGTAAATTCATTTCATTACTTATGTAACTAAGGTTCATATAAGTTGTATTATAAAGGAAATGGATAAAGTGCCTGTGGGTTTTGTTTCTATAGCTACATTATTTAATCTACTATTCTATTCTCATATGTCATCTACAGGTAATCGTTTCATCTGTAGCTCGTCAAAGTAAAAGATTCAACTTCTGAAGTCATGGTATATGGATACCAGACTTTGTTAGAAATTTTGACGACAAAGAGTCAAGTCAGAATCTTTTTTGATATTATACACTAAATCCAACCCATATCTATACTTTATTAGCCGAATAGAAATATAACATGATTTTACTAACTTTTCTATACTTTCTCTACACTTTATACTCTCTATTTTATAATAATAATAATAAGAAATTTTTTTTTTTTAATTTAGGCAATATTTTTATCAAAATTCTNTACTCTCTATTTTATAATAATAATAATAAGAAATTTTTTTTTTTTAATTTAGGCAATATTTTTATCAAAATTCTCATAAACTCTTCTCTGTCATAGTATCAAAAAATTTTTTGGAGATTTTGAATACTTGCTTTCACTCTCATTATTTAATTTTAGACTTTTTTTTTTACTTAAATTAACTCCGTAGATTATAGCCGAAAATGTAAATTGAAGATTAAAGTATAATGAGAGCTTAACAAGTAAGTTTAAAGTAGATGATCAAAAATAAGAAAATTTTGTATAAAAATAAGATAATTCAAAACAAAAGTCAAGGATGACATTTTGCGACAGTACTTTTCGTTGGAAAAAGTAGGGTTAACTTCTTACTTTTACAAATTGTAAAATTGAACCTAAAATATAATTTTAATTCTAATTCTACGTATTGTTTTCACTTGATCTAAAAATTCCGTTTGAAATATTAGAATAGAAATATACTTCTTAAAAACAGTGTTCGCCCAATCCCCCCCACTTTTCACACTAATCCCCTGGGGACCTGGGGGAATCCGGGGATTTCTGGGGAATGTGGGGAACATACAAGGTGCGCATGGGCCGATTTCAAACTAACCAATGAGAAACAAAGACCTGACTGTAGATATGTAGTTTCAGTCTTGTTTTTAAGAGCTGGACTAAAGTGAACAATTGGGATATTATGTTATTGTTTTTAATGTAGAAAAAAGTTAAAAGTTTGTGAAATTTTGTCTCGAGTTGAGCGAACAATTTCATTAATTTTTTAAATTCCCCCTTTCCCCACTTTCTCCAGCGCAGCCGCAAGCCATTTCTCCAGAGTCCCTCAGATTCCCCATCCCCACTGGGGAAGGACGAACACTGCCCAAAAACATATGTTTTTTTTTTGTTTTTACTTTCTCTACCTTCAAATATTCTATTGTTCTAGTTATAAACCTGAACATGATGAGATGATACGAGAAACAAAGAGAGATATAAATTGAACACATATCCAACGTTGGATCATGTATTGCTGGGAGACAGAAATGAGGCATTGGATTGGCATTGTCAACTGAAAAGTCCAAAGGGCTTTCAAAATTGTCACACGAATGAAATATGTTAGCTGTCTCAGCAAAGACTTTTACAAAAAAAAAAAAAAAAAACACAAAAAAAAACACAAAAAAAACTAAAATAAAATAAAAAAGCTATTCTGTAGGCAGCGGAGCGTAAAAATCATTGTTAGTTTTATTCCCAAAACTCATTAATTTCATATATAAGATAGTATCCCACCCGAGGAAATGCATTTTTTTATAAGTAAATACATATAAATAAGAATTTTCTATTGTTACATTTTCGTACAAGAATGAAAAGTACAATTCTAGGTTAAAAAATTGTTAAAAACTTGTATCTAAATAAGATAAAAAATAATGTTAAATTTTAAATAATAATTGGTGAAAGTACATCATTCTCTTAAATTTCTATTGTCATAAAGTGAAAGTACTTTTTGAATTTAATATTTAATTATTCCTTTCATTTTTACAACTAATACATGTGTGTTATGCTAACTAAAAAAAAATGAAAACTACGCCTATATTTTATAAATTTAACATAAAAATCCGAATTTGAATTGTTGAATGAAGAATTCAAATTTTTTATTTTTATTTTAAGTCTCTCTCATTTTATGTATAAACTTTTAAATGGATAGGGTCCAGTTTAAAATATGATTCTCATGGGGTTAAAATATTCGAATGTTAGAAAATGTAATTAGTTTTAAGTAAATATGTAAATAGGGAATTTTTTTTTTTTTTTTTTAGAGAAAGGCCCTTACTTATTCTGATGATTCCGACGTCTGTTGTAAATTCAATTCTGTAAGAGTGAAATATAGGGCCTTAGGAGTTAGGACTAGGATCCTCATATCAATGACATGATAATCCATTAATCATTCAAAAATCCATCATTATGTGACCAAAAATTCAATTTGATACGTGTCATAAGTGTTCCTGGTGGATGTTAAATTTTTGGGCGTTTTCATCTTCTCTCTATCTTACAAGAAAACAAAATGGGAATGAAAGTCTTCTTGGCATAACAAGCTTTGGAGAAAGTTACTTTCACTCTCAACGTACCTACGAAGTGGTTATTTTACTATNGAAATGAAAGTCTTCTTGGCATAACAATCTTTGGAGAAAGTTACTTTCACTCTCAACCTACCTACAAAGTGGTTATTTTACTATACAGACTCTTCTTTTGTCTTTGAATAATACTAAAATTTATTATTTTACAACAATGNCATAAGTGTTCCTGGTGGATGTTAAATTTTTGGGCGTTTTCATCTTCTCTCTATCTTACAAGAAAACAAAATGGGAATGAAAGTCTTCTTGGCATAACAAGCTTTGGAGAAAGTTACTTTCACTCTCAACGTACCTACGAAGTGGTTATTTTACTATACAGACTCTTCTTTTGTCTTTGAATAATACTAAAATTTATTATTTTACAACAATGNAAAGTGGTTATTTTACTATACAGACTCTTCTTTTGTCTTTGAATAATACTAAAATTTATTATTTTACAACAATGGCACAACAATGGTACATTGTTAGAAAATAGTTCAATTATTAGTAATGGTGGTGCTATTGACTTGAATTTTTAAAAACACATAACATAACATAGAGACTATTCAACTATTCAAGTTGGTTATTGGTTACATTACTACTACATGACTTTTTTTCAAAGTGAAAGGAAACTTCATAAGAAAGGAATTTTTTTTAAAGTTGTTTGTTTGTTGTTAGGTTGTTAGGTTGTTAGGTTGTTAGGTTGTTAGGTCTCTCCATCTATGGAAGAAAATGAAAATATTTTGAATTTTTTTTTTTTCAATTTTGGTTATTTTTATTGTCAAATAAAGTTTCTTTTTGTTGGGAGAACTTTCTCCATCTTTGGAGAAAGAAATGAGTCTAAAAATATATAGTTTCAGTTCTTTTAAATAAGACAGGTGGAGCCACAGTGTAGTTTTTTGTTTTGTTTTTAGCGATTGGTTGATATGAATTATTATTATTTAGTTGTATTTTTTATTATTATAACAAGTAGTATTCAAATATAATAATGTTTATAAGATGATAAATTATAAATTAAAAGAGAAAGTGACTTTATTTAATCAATTATTTACTAGAGGTGAATTCAATTTAGAAAGCTTCAATTTTTAACAATAGTTTTTTATTTTATTTTTTATTGGTAGGGTATATTTTTCTTTAGTTTTAAATTTTTTTTTGTTTGTTTAGACAATTCAATTAGAGATTGAACTTGTCATAAGATGAAATCAATTTTAGGTTCAATTTATCAATATTTTTTAATATAAGGGTGTAATTTATGTACTGTATTTATTCTAATTAAATCCACACTCTAACAACCCGGAATGGATTTTCAAATTTTGAATTATACAGAGGGTTATTTTTGTTTTATTTGGCCAGACAAAAAAAAAATTTCTACACGAACAATTTTGCGTTGGTGAATTTTTTTTTGTGTGCTCAATGTGTTGTCCATGCGATTCTTTAACTAACAATAAGCGCCGTTTCCATGAATCGTAAACATTTTGAACCATTTCATGGGAAAAATTATTCCATTCCTGTTCTAGTATTTTCTAAACTCCAGCCATGGTTCTTGCTCTTCGTAAATGAAACCTCCGTTTGAGGAATCCGAAATCGAAAAAGTCGATGGAACTAGTATCAGGGTTTTTTACAAATATTTTTGATTTCGTATTGATGGTCATTCCAAGTCTCGTCTTCAAATCTACTGCGTAAGCCGTGGTTTTTTTTTTTTTTGAAGTATGCGATGAAGCTGTGTCGTGATGGTCAAACACTTTGTCCAACTCATCAGGGTACAATGAAGCCACAGATTCTTCAAGTAAAGGTTTCAAAACATGTTCAATATAGTAGTCAGAGTTTACANGTTTTTTTTTTGAAGTATGCGATGAAGCTGTGTCGTGATGGTCAAACACTTTGTCCAACTCACCAGGGTACAATGAAGCCACAGATTCTTCAGGTAAAGGTTTCAAAACATGTTCAATATAGTAGTCAGAGTTTACATTGACTTTTTCTTGGAACTTTTATCAAAGGCATAGTCTCCCGACCAGTCATTACCACCTACAACCATGAATCTGTCACCAAACTTTTCTTTCTTGTGACAAAAATCTTCGGGGTCTTGTTTCGATAAACTGGTGTAGTAAATCCGTCTGATATCTTCAGAGTCTTGAAGAAATAGATACAATCATTGGGTGTAAATGGAATAAAATTTTATATTTATTAAATATAATATAATTGATAATTTTGAGCTGAATTATGTAGTCAAATAGTATCAAGAAGTATAGATAGTAGTAAGGAAAAGTTTAATTTAATCTATTTAAAATTATTGAAATTTGAATTTTTGAAAATTTGAAATAATTTTTTAGCGAATGAAAACTACTATTTTAGCCATAATTTTGTAAATTTTTCATTTATATAAGGTTAAAATTAGCCAACATTATCCATAAATGGAAAAAATCTTGTCAAAATTAAACAGAACCAAGGGGGTTTAATTAGGATAAATACGATAATTATATATATATATTTTTTGGTATTAGGAGGGTTAATTCAATCTCTTGAATTATTTAAATAATAAAAATTCAAATTTATCAATTTGCACAACTTTGAAACCATACGGTATGAGTTTATTTTGTTCGTAGTTAAACATTAAATAATACAATACGAAGAAATGTGTACAATTTCACAATAATTAATAGAAGAAATATTCTGAAATTTTTTCGATAAATTATAAAAAAAAAATTTCTAAAAAAAAATCTTTTTTTTTTCTTTTTTTTTTCTAAGGATGTTAAATTGAAGGAATCTAAATGAATATTTACATTTATTAGCTTTATACTATTGAACAATCAATTCAATATTTCATCACACAATTCAATAATTTATAGAAGCATTTTGAAGTATAACCTTTTACCGTTTCTATAGGAACCTTACATTCTCTTTAATAACTAATTATTAATTTAATTAATTTAATTTATATATATATACAATTAATTTTTTTTTTTTTGTTTTTTTTTGAGAAGAACAAGATTTTAACCCTTTGATGACTATTTTAATTGACACAATTTTTATCTCTTGTGAAAATTTTTTTTTCAGTAACAAAGGGTTAATAAAATCCATAATATATAATTTAATTTAATTAATTTTAATTTATTAACTACATAATCCATCCCTATATAGCAAATTAAATCCTATATAAATTATATATTATTTATTAATATTACCCCCCCAAAAAAAAAAAAAAAAAAAAATTTTTTTCATTCACCAACACAATTCTAAAATTCTAACATTCTTAATCTTGAAATCCTTAAAAGTAAAAAGTAATAATAATTTAATATCCTGTTTTCTTACAAACCTGAATACATTTTATGTGTTATAAAGCTAAAATTTTTAAAATTTTAAAATTTTGAAAACATTTATTTAAATTAATAATATAATTTCAATTAGTGAGACAACCGTCAGAGTCATCCAAGTTTAATTTATGACTTACAAGTATTGTCCAAATTAAGTTCCTTTCACAGCGAGTTAATAATAATTATAGAACAATGAGTTACCCTAAGAAACAATTAATTAGGCTTATATAATTCAAAAAATTTTTTTTTTTTTTATATAATTTTTTTTTTTCTTAATATCAAAAATTTGATAAAAGAGGTTCCCCTTTTGAAAGGTGTCGTGCTATTATTGTCTGCCAAAGGCATAATTTACAGGTTGGAATGGACTCTTTTGTTAGGTTAAAATTCCCATGTCAGTGACAGGTACTCTAAAAGAGTTCTAATTAATAACTCAAGAGAATAATCACTACCAACTAATCCTGATGAAAATTTTAATTTTTTATACATATTTTGACCAATTGAGTCATGCAGAAGTATTGTCCTTCTGTCACCAAAATGATCCTTATGTTGTCAATAATAGTTGGAGTATATCAACTCCAACTCTTTATCTTGGAGAAAGTAATCATAATATTTACATAATGATAATCCATACTTTCATTTTCATACCTTAAAACTCCTCATATCTCTCAATTAACTATTCTTTCATTCCCATCACAAACAGAAACATTTTAGAAACTAGAAGATCTAACTACTACCACTTCATAAAACCTATTCTAAACATTATAATATCTCATCATCTCTATGTCAGACATCAAAAAAAAAAAAAAAAAAAAAAAAATTTTGAAATTTTTAAAATTTAGGCAATTAAGGGCTCCGAATTGCCTAAATAATTTCTAATGTGTTATCTCAATGTTATCTGTAGAGAAAGTCATTCAATGAGAAGATGGTAGGGACTGAAGAGCCATATGTTACTCCCACTCCCACTCCCACTCCTCACTCCCCACCGGAACCCAACAATCCTAATCCCACGCCACTCCACTCCACTCCCCTGATTCCACCCCACTCCACTCCCCTGATCCCACCCTCACATTCCACCCTGATTCCTCCCCCCAACTCCACTCCCCACTCCCACCACCACCACCCTTACTCCATCAAATTAATCTTATTTCTTAATTTAGTTCATAATTACACCACTTACACAACTCTTTTCCCATTAGATTAAATTATATTATCTAAAATATCTAACAAGAGTTCATTCATCTCCCTTAATCTTTCTTAATCTTTCTTAATCTCTACGGCTCGTTTCTTCTTTTCTCCAAGTAGTACTGCTCCTATTGGTACAGAACCATCTTCCCAAACACCCAATTCAGAACTTTCCAATGGTTCCGAGTGCCAAAATTCTCCATCTTCTCCTCTCTCATCAGACTCTGAAAGAGAAGAAAGAAAGAAAAAAAGGAATATAATTAGTTTAAATTTACTAAATTCAACTAAATTTAAATAATTCAAGAAAAAGAAGAAAAAAATGACTAAAAACTGTGAAAATTGAAAGTGGGTATTCTGAAAAATCAATTAGGATAGGAATATGTAGTACTTTTTTTTTAACTCTTTTTTCTTAACTCTTTTTTCTTAACTCTTTTTTCTTATTAGTATTTTTTTTTATATACTATTTTACCTTATCTCTTTCGTTTTCTCTTTTCTAGACTCTATTCTGAGACATAGCCTTTCCTGATTTAATTAAATGAGGAATAAGAATAAGGAAGATTGTTTCCTGATTGAATTTTAAGTTGGAAGTGAAAAAAAAGTATGAAACGAGTCTGCCTTGACTTGTGAGTTAAAATCTATATTAGGTCTTTCCTCTCAAAAATTTTTTTTTATCGAAAGTGTGGAGAAAGTTCTTTAGAATTTGTAAGGGAAAAAAAGTGAGAGTGGGCATAATGGGATGACGTCACTCCCTGGTCCTATATTTAGATGAGAAGACTTTGTAATATATCCTAGGTGTGAATATCCAACCACTTTTTGTCTACAAACCACAACCTACTTATTCAAAAGTCAAAAAATAAAAAAAATAAAATAAAAAATGAGAAGAGAAAGTCTTCCTATAATCTAAATTTAAATCTCCCTCTCAAATTTAAATCTCCCGCTACCTAGTCAATTGGATTAGGATTACGTTGTCTGTGTATACAGATGACTCAATAATAATAATGATAAATATCCATACTCTCTCATCTTCAACTTTATTTTTCTCTGTAGAGGTTTTTTAATTTTAAATTTAAATTTAAGGAGCTTAAGTCAACTAAAAGTATTACTCTCATTGCCTAATAAATAATTCAAATTTTTAGAAATTGAATAAAAGACGTTTAATTCAATTCTTTCTTAAATTAAAAGTGAAAAAAAAAAGTTGAGGGAAAAGTTTTAAATTTTAAATTTGAAAAATTTTAAATTTGAAAAAATTTTTTCTTTTTTTTTTTTGTGGTTAGTACTATAAGGCAGGGTACAAAGTACAAAATTAGGAAATTACAAAATTGATTACAAAATGGATTACAAAATTGATTACAAAATTTTTCACTGAAAAATTTTGAAAAAAATTAAAAAAAAAAAATAATTTAGAAAATAAGAATAAATTAAATCTCACTTTCTCTCAGGAAGGATTTACGTTTGAAATTTACAAATTTGAAATTTCAAAACTAAAATTTCAATTTCTGGTAATAATTTGAGAGAGTTAATTTGAGAAAGATTTATTATTTGATATGAACCAGGACAGTTAAAGAAGACAATTGATTTAATCAAAAATTGAATTTATTTTACCCAACTTAGGGTGTGATAACAAGGGTTTAAATTAATCTCCTTTTATTAGTTAAATTTCGTGTGATTCGTAGGAAAATAACCTTTAGTAAAAATAAAAAATGTAACAAACTAAAATGGAAATTGAAAGGATATAAAATAGAAATTTGAAAGAAAAAATTTAACTATTTTTATTGAATTTTTAGTTCCCTCCAATTCAATCTTACAAAATTAGTTAACTTGTCAGAAATTTAATTTACCTAGTTATAGGATTAGTCTGTAAATTAAAAATCTGACAAGTTCTTGATTTTGTACAAATTGATTTTCTAATTTGTAATTCTGTACAATTTTATTTTTTTATTTTGTACAATTTTATTTTGTAATTTTGTACAAATTTATTTTGTCATTTTTTGCAATTTTATTTTGTAATTTGTAATTTTGTACAATTTTATTTTGTAATTTGTAATTTCCTACAATTTTATTTTCTAATTTCTAATTTTGTACAATGACAAAAAAAAAAATTATTTTTTAATTTTTGAAAAATTTTGAACACTGGTAGAAAAAAAAAACTACTAGTAAGTGATNCTAATTTCTAATTTTGTACAATGACAAAAAAAAAAAAATTATTTTTTAATTTTTGAAAAATTTTGAACACTGGTAGAAAAAAAAAACTACTAGTAAGTGATTTAGATGTTTAGAAAGACTTACTTGTTCCAGCCAATGAAAGTGTTTGACATTGTCTAGCATAACATCTGTAAAGTCCATGACCCTTACAGGAACATTCAGCATTGTTGGAACATGGTTGATTTTTTATATCCGGACAAAATGGAACTCTTGTGTCTACCTGAAAGTATTACAAACCGGAAATAAGAGGTGAATATCTTCTGAGAAATTGTTAAAAAAAATAGTAAGAAATTCATTATTTTATTTATTTTTAATTGTGGTGGTTTTAGTTATAAATAACATCTCACATGTCACACTGTGTGATATTTTTTTTTCTTCACCATTGTTACCATTGTTACCATTGTTCTAGAACTCTCAAAGACTCACTACTTGTATGATTAATTTTATTTTTATTTCTTTCGTTATAGAGTGGAAAAGTCTCGCCTGGAAATCCTAACTTCCGGATTATTGATGACAAAGCTTTTAGTTGTTATTTTTTTTTGTGTTGATCAGCTGGAAGAGAATTCCCAAGCACCACCACTTAATCCTAGCTGGAGTTCAGAAGGACCAGAACTGAAGGTTTGTAGTCCTTAAATCCCTTGCTAGATCTAATGAATCCTTTAGACTTTTCAAGTACTTTAGTTCAGACTTGAGCTCTATCAAATCCTTTACAAAAACTCCAATGAAACCGCTAATAACTCAATTCTTTCTACTAAGGAACTCAACTTGTAATCAGATACATTTTCTAAACTTCCCCAGTTATTATATTTTTTCTCTAACAATCCCAGGTATTATTTTGTTTTCTTTTGTTTCTTGAGTCTAGGTAACTAGAAATCAAATGAGGTAGGTAGTTTTTTTTTCCCAAATAATACAAATAGAGTTATAAAAGTTGATAAGTTTTAGTTGTTCTGAACTTGTACAGAGTTCATATTGAAAGTTAGTTCTATTGATTATCTTCTACCTTGAGTTCATTTCCCTTAATTGAAGTTCTAACTATGATGATGGAATAGAATAAAAAGTAAATTGATGTGATATCAAATAACATTTAAATAGTAAAAGTCTGAAACTCTGAGAGAAGAACTAATTAGTAGAAATTTTGTATATAATTTAAGGACTTACGAAGAATGATGATTCTTTTTGTAAGAGTAGATCAATCGGATTATTATTTTCAAGTTCATGTTCCATCATAAGTGAAACCAAATCCTCATTACTGATTTCTCCAATTTCCGATTGTTTAGATTTAATTTGAGATGAAAGTAATGGTTTTAGTGAATTAATTTCAATTCCTAAACCTTGACCATTTGGAATATTAGGGATAATGATTGAATCCTCAAATTTAGATTGAATGAATGGTATTTTTTGATTATTTGTATATTTTTCTGATGGAAAGGAATTCCATGAGGATGATGAAGAGTGTGGTGGTAGTGAATTGAGTATGGGAAGTGTTAGAAATCCATTTTGTCTTTTTATTGGAAATAAATGTGAACCACGTCTACGAATTGAGTCATCATTTCCGTTGAAGAGGTCATCAGCATGTCCAAATCTTATTCTTTCGTAAGGTGTCATAAGTTCTCTTGGTTTGTTAGCCACACGACCATCTTGTCCATTTGGTGGAGAAAGAATAACTTTACCATATTCTTGACCTTGATTTCCGGTTGTTAGAGATGAGTGTGGATTAATAATATCAGCTGTTGATTTGATTCTTTCATCACGAAAAATTTCTTTTATTTTTTCCAAACTTGAAGTAGGAGTTGGTTGAAGTGATGGAGTTAAGAGAACGATTGGTTCATCAGACTTTTCATTAATAGGACTTTTATTAGCCAATGAAGATGAAGAAGGCATTCCAAATATTTGAACAACTTGTTCCATTGGACGCCGTCCAAGTCCGGATTCTGGTGGTTTTTGTTGTTTGTAAAGAATACGACCATATAATGAATCTTTTGAACTTTTTGATCGAAAACGTGGACGATTTCGACCTCTTAGTGAACCAAAACTTTTTGGTTCACCGGGAGTACTCATACCCCAAAATAATTCTGGTAATTGAAATTGTGGTAGACGATTTGTTAATTCAGCAGCTCTTGCATGACGACGATAGTAACGCCACATTGCTCTCAATTCTTCACAATTTGGTTCTTCAGAAAGAGTATTGGTAGAAATACTGTTTCCATTTGGAAGCATTTCCAAACCTAAATTTATTAAGACTTACTTAGTGGTCATTTTGATAATTTTAATTTTAATTTGTTTTTTTTTTAGAAATTTCATCTAAATATATGAACATGATACTATACTTCCGGTTTTGTGGGGGTTTAATTATAAAGAGAAAAAGGTCTCATTTAGACTTTTTGTTATTAATTATTATTATAACTTTTTCCTTTTTCAACTTATGCCCGTTTCATACTTTTTCCAAAATCAGCTTTTTTAGGAAAATTTTTTTGAAAAATTTTGGAAAATCAATCCATACTTTTTTATTTCGTTGTCATTGCGGTTGACCGTCAACCCGTTGTTTGAAAAAACAATATATAGTTTTTCTTTTTATTGCAAACTCCGATCGTTGTGGGAAGTTGAACCGTCTCTACTTTTTTGGAAAAAAGTNTTATGCCCGTTTCATACTTTTTCCAAAATCAGCTTTTTTAGGAAAATTTTTTTGAAAAATTTTGGAAAATCAATTCATACTTTTTTATTTCGTTGTCATTGCGGTTGACCGTCAACCCGTTGTTTGAAAAAAAGTTTTTTTTTTTTGAAAAAAAAAACGATACATAGTTTTTCTTTTTATTGCAAACTCCGATCGTTGTGGGAAGTTGAACCGTCTCTACTTTTTTGGAAAAAAGTANATAGTTTTTCTTTTTATTGCAAACTCCGATCGTTGTGGGAAGTTGAACCGTCTCTACTTTTTTGGAAAAAAGTATGTATTGCTATCCAATTTAGAGTACGGCATGACAACTTTATGAAAAAAGAAAACATGACGATTTGAAAAAGCATGAAACGGGTATTAGTCTAATTTTTTTTTTATTAAGGCACTGAAATATTTTTATGGTATAGAGATGACAGGGTTGGAGTAATTTTTATGATTAATATAAATTAAGTAAAAGATAATAATTTATTAGTAAAAATGTACGAAGGTTGCTATGCTAGGAGATTCTTTTTATCCTAGGAATTTTAAAAAATATAAAAAATTAAAAAAATTTTTTTTTTTTTTTTGTTTTAAATTATGTAAATAATTACCTTTAGCCCTTAATCGGCGGAGTTCTTTGGGTGAAATTTGGAGACCATTTTCTCCATGATTACTATCCATTGTTGCTATGACGACGCCAAACATTAAGTATATGACTACTGAGCACCAACCTGTAACTTGACAAAAATTTGTCCACCGATTTTCACCCATTCTTTCCAGTCTCTTCAAATTATTACTATTTCCTTTTTCTTTTTTTTTTTTTNTGTCCACCGATTTTCACCCATTCTTTCCAGTCTCTTCAAATTATTACTATTTCCTTTTTCTTTTTTTTTTTTTTTCGTTTAAACTGGTCACAATGTTGTCAAATTTTTAGGATATTAATTCACTTTTGTATCATCTGAATTTTTAATTTTTTTTTTTTTAAATCTTGATTTTTTTTTTGAAAAAATCTTAATTTTTTTGAAAAAATCTTAATTTTTTTGAAAAAATCTTAATTTTTTTGAAAAAATCTTAATTTTTTCTAATTGTCTCTTTGGATTATAGTTGATTGTTGGTCAGGAAGTTCTCATACGGATTTACGTTGGTCGGATTAAATTTATTGTTTTCATAACAAGGAACTCAAGTGATTTTTTGTAAATTTTTTTTTGTTTGTTTGTTTTTGACTTTCACCGACAGGCTCGTAGAAACGGTTCTCCTACGATGTGATTATTGTCAGTTTTTATTTAGGTTTTGTTCTTTTTTTTTTTTTTTTTTATTCTGGAAGACGAAGATTCGAAGATTTGGCAATTTCTTATTTCTCTTTTTACTTCCAATTTGAGATGAAATGATTGATTTCGATGGCTTAGAGGATTCTGTAAAGACTCATTTCCATTATTGAGTTTTCTTCAAAAAAATTGATACGTTTTTGTTTTTTGATGGAATAATTGTTTTAAATATGATATATTCTTGTAATATGTTGAAGGGATATGCGAAGTCAGTTTCACTTTTAAAGATGATAATGAGTAAAGATATGATTGATTTTCATTTTTGTTAAATTATCAATTTTTTTTAATTCTTGAGAGAACAACATATTTTTTGACTATTCTTCCAAATCCAATTCAATTCATATACCTGAAAATATTAAAAACTTAAAATAATTTTGATAGAATTAGAAATTTTTACATTTATACTACCTTTTTATCTACTTTACATCAATTTTGGATATTGAGAATGAAATTTTAAACCTTTATGAATCTTTTCTGTTTTGAAAAACCGGAATTTCTTTTTTTTTAACTAAAAAGTGAAATAAAGGTTGTTTTTATTTTTTTTTTTTTTACTGAATCATTACTGTAGGAGTACTTCAACCATTTCTAAGAGAAAAAAAACAACAACTAAGAACTTTTTTTTTTTAAGATGTAGTGGAAATGTTTATATATGTGTTTTAGGGTAGAGAAAGTTAGTAAACAAGAGGATTTTTTTTTGAAAGTGAAAGTGAAAGTATTTTACTATAAATTTTTTAGACTTTGTTTCAAGCGTGATAAATTAGTTTCTGAATGTACAGTCTGTTGCATTATAATAAGAGTCCCAACAATATGCCGATTTTTAGTAAATTTGTGTGCTTATTTATTTTTATTTTTTTTGGTTTAAACCANAAATTTGTGTGCTTATTTATTTTTATTTTTTTTGGTTTAAACCATGTATTGTTGGATGATGATGTGGATACTCACGAAAAAGAGTGGTTTCAATGACTCATTATGGAGAAAAAAAAAATAAGTTATTGAATTGAAACCAAAAAGAAAAAGAAAAAAAAAGTTGAGTTTTTACATTGAATTGAAAACTTTTGANCATGTATTGTTGGATGATGATGTGGATACTCACGAAAAAGAGTGGTTTCAATGACTCATTATGGAGAAAAAAAAATAAGTTATTGAATTGAAACCAAAAAGAAAAAGAAAAAAAAAGTTGAGTTTTTACATTGAATTGAAAACTTTTGATTTTTTCAAATATTTATTTTACAAACAATTGGATTTGTCTAGATGAATATATTATAAGTTAGTAGGAACTCTTTGTTGAATATAAATAGTTTATTTAAAATTAAATAATTTAAATTTTACACAGAAAAATATCAAATTCGAAGAACTTGACGCTACAGGTGTAGAAATGAGCGGAGATATTCATAAAACAGTTTTTAAAAAAAAAAATAATTTTTTTGTAGCAAAAATTTTATTTATTTACTTTTATTTATTATTTTCAGATTAAAATTATTGCTTAGAAAGCTTTAACTTTTTGGATTTGTTTCCAAATACCCTAGTAAGTTTTGTAGATTTTTAAAGACCAATAATTGTACCACGAGTTTTTTTTAATCAAACTACCCGAATTCGGATTTTTCTACTTCAATTCGGTTTATTAAATTTTAATTAGATATCATAGCTTCCATAATCAACGAATAACTCCCCTGACCTGCGTATGTTATTTTCTTAACAAATCCAATTGATTTCTGAATGTTTATGTATAAAAAAGGGAAAAAAAAATTCTCCAAAAACCAACTGGTTTTTATTTCATTGTAATAAACTTTCTCCTACATTTTTTCCCTTTCACTTTAATAAATTTTTTTTCTATAAGTTACATATTATTAAAAAAAGTTTTTTTTTTTTTTTTTTTTTTTGCTAAATCCACAACACTAACACTAACATACTACATATGACTAGATTTCAACAATAATATAAAATATGTAATATTAACTTTTTCACTTGTTAAATTGTTGACTTGAAAAGAGACTTTTGTAGCGGTTTCATTTGATTGCAACAGACTGTATATGGTTTCTTTTCATACAAACTTGTAGAATGATTGCGTAGATTTATCCGCCCTTCTTTTCAACCTAACAACCTAAGTTTCTAAAGATTACCTATTAATTTTACTACTGAATACTCCTTTCTAACAGTATTTTTTCACAAGTATAGTGATAGAATTTAAGTTAAAATTTTTATTTTTTATATATATTTTTTTAACATATATCCTACTTTTTTTTTTAATATAATTTTCATTTCAATGTAACATGCCACATGACTTCATCAACAACCAATAATGTTCTATATAAATGAAAAAAGTAAATGAATTTTCAATAATAATATGGAAAAAATGACAAGTACCCCCTAGGAACATGTTGCTCTTAAGTTTGTTATTACTTCCAACTGTTGTCATCAATTTATAAGACTTTTTTTTGGTAACATTTAACTAGTAAATTGTTGAAATATGAGTTGGTGGTGATAAAAGTGAAAGTTAAGTATCACAGTGGGAGAAAGTGGAGTTATTGATAGTAAAGTGAAAGTAAAAAAAAAAAAAAAAAAGTTAAGTATCTTGTCTTGTGTCTACTCAGTCTCGTCGATTCCATTACTCAATCACAAATAATTGTCAAAAAGTCATAGGTCAAACATTTTATCTTGAAAATACTTCTAATATGTCAAAAGAGTCAACATTTTTGACCAGTCATCTATTATACTCTCAACAATCATATGTGTCACAATGCCTGCAGTCTTCAAATTTGTGAAAAAAAAAAAAAAAAAAAAAAAAATTTTTTTTGAAATTTAGAACCAACAAAAACGTAGTAAGTAATAACTTCAAAAAAATTTCCAAAAAATGCTGGTAAAACAAAAGGTAACATAAAAATTTAGTAAAAATTTTTTTCATGTAAATGCTCTTGAAGATTATTTTTATAAATTTTTTTTAAGGATACCTATTTTATAAGGATAGATTAAAAAAAATTTTTTATTAATTTAAGTGATTTTTTTTTGTTGTTGTTTCTCAATTTTTTTTTTGTTGTTTTTTCAAAAAAAAATTTTTTTTTTGTTGTTTTTCAATAATTTTTTTTTGTTAAAATGGACATGATTGGATGAGGACTTTCTCCTAGTTGTGTGGCCACTTAATGTGCCTTAACCCTGACATAAATTGAATGACAAAAGAAGCTTATAGTAGAATGTGTAATCTCTTAGGATTACTGTCAAACTATAAAACTTAACTATACTTGATCTTATTTTATGTTTTTTACTATACAATTTTCAATATTTTTTTTTAACTTTTTTCATACAATTTGTTTTTCATATTATGTTGATGGAATTGAAAGTAAAAATTTACTACAAGTAAGAAGAAAATTAAAAATTAAAAATTAAATCTACTAGTTATGAAATAGAAATTATAAAAATAAGTCAATTGTTTTGAATTTTATTTGAATTATATGTAAAAATATATATTTTTTTTTATAAATGAAACGTTTTTATACTGTTCTAAATTTAGAAAATGTCTAATTTGTATATTTTATATACTTTTTTTATAGATGATAGACAAGTGTTACAGTATCACTTTCTCTCTGTTGAGTTTTCCACTTTTCTCTAAACGAATTCCCCCCTCATGGGAAAATTATTCACAGATGCTTGAACAAAACAAATAAAATTTTTGGCAATATTACAACTTTCACCTAAACTGTTATTGAAAGTATTGTTTCAATTTTCTTACATCTCTTCATGGTATATGCTATGTATAATTCAAAAAAAATACCAAACGAAATCCAATCACTAAATTTAATATAACTTTTGAATTTTTTTCAATTTTTATAAAATAAAAAACATACACTGGTCCACAAGTTCTTAAGATCACTAAAAACTACATTTATCTCATGCTCTTTACTGATTAAAGTATTGGTTTAAAGAATTTATAGAATTTATAAAATTTATGAAATTTATCTTCAAAACAAAAAAAAAAAAAAAATTTTTAACAATTTCAAAAAATTGACGTCAAAAAAAATCTAGTTTCTACAATCACTAGATGAGAAATGATAATATTTTGAAAATATTTAAAAATTTTGTATATTCTTTTGAAACATTAGAAACATTTTGAAACATCTCTTACAACATTGTCTCAAAAACATATCCAAAAATTTAAATTATTTTCAAAAACTCATAATTTCGGATCCAATGATTCCAATAATTGATTTCTTTTTATACTTCAAACACTACTTTCCAATGATCTTTCTAAAACTATTAAGACAAGAAATTCTCCCAAAAAATCTTTTTTTTTAAATACACTCCAAAAATTTTTAAATCCACTACTGCTTTCTTTGCCAAAGAGCATAGGCATAGGATTAAAAGTAACAATTTCTAGTGGTCTTAATAATCTGTAGACCAGTGTACACATAATAGTTGGAATATATAGAGTTAATCTTGAAATAAAATCTAGAAAACAAAAAATTTTAATTTTCCTCTACAAATTTAAAATAAAGCTCTCAGATTTTAGTCTTTTTTTTACAAAAAAACAAAAACAATAAAATTGTTAAATTACACACACAAAAAAAAAATAAGATACACAAACTGAAATTTAATATGCAGAAAGTATAAAAAAAAACAGAAATAGGAGACTCTGCTAAAAAGTTATTTATTATCCTCAAAGGAGAAATTAGTACAAAAAAAAAATTAATTTACTCCAAAAACTTAATATTCTTGTTGTTCGAGATGGTTTAAAAAAAATCTTTATAATAAGGAGCTTATTGTTAGTAATATTATCAAAAAAAATTTTTTTTTTTGTTTCACCTGTGTCTTTTTGGAAAGAAGTGAAGGTGTGTGTGGAAGCTCCCGCATTCAACTGGAGTAGAAACAAGATGAAAGTGTAGTTTAATTGGGAAGTGACACTTGATAAAACAAAAAAAAGTTTCACACCAACTTTCTCTCTATGAAAGTTTAAATTGAAATAAATTTGATAATAGAAAATAATAAGTGAGAGTAGTGATAAGTTGTGTATTTAAAATAAGTTAGTGAAGAGAACTGAATATTCCTATTGTATCCGAATAATGAGGAGTCTGTAAAAGTAATGAGGTTCTCTGGAGATTCTGCTAAGTTTTTATAACGAAAACCCAAGGAAATCCTTTCTCTTCTCTTACTTTCTCCAGTTTTTGGTCTCACTGTGGATTGGTTCGTGTAGCCACCCACGCAAAACCCATAGCCAAACTATCATAAGAGACAGAGTAAATTTTGGAATTCATATGGGAGACAAAGCGAGGGAAAGTCTCCCTCCCTCAGAGTCAACGCCACCAAAAAAAAAAAAATGAAAAAAAAAAAAAAAAAATAGAGAAAGGACTCACTTTTCAAAACTCCAACCAGAATAGGGGACTTTGCCTTACAAAACGCATTGCTCACTAACCGACACATTTACAGTATGTTCCACATTAAAGTTTACTGTGCTTTCTTCGTCTTTTCTCAAAAATGGCTAAGGTGACTTAATGCACGCGTAGAATCAAAAAAGTGGAGGGAACTTAGCCAACATGGAACAAATCGACAATAGCTGAGAAGTTAAAAGAGGGGGTTCGGCAATGAGTATTTATTTGATTTAATCACTACGTCAACCATTGATTGATTGATCCATGATGATAAATAAATTGACCAGGATTTGGATTAACCTCAAGACTTAATAAGATCTTTAAAATAATAACTCACCGAAGGTTCGTTTTCATAAATTTCTGATAATGAATTTAGTTTGCTTTAGACTCTAAATATTTGTATATTAATAAAATTTCTTATATTCAGAACTCAGCACTACAGTTATGTTTATGTATCACTGTCCTTGGGTAAGAATAAGAGTACAAGCATTTTAAAAATTAGTACAAAGTTTGGTTCATTTCAATTAAGGTTAAAAAACTTTAATCTTACCCAAGTACTAGTGATGGTCCATCACGTCCACATAATCTGCAGTGGTGAGTTCGAATAAAATCTTACATTACTAATCTAATCTTAAGAGTCCAAAATAAATTAAATTCATTATCAGAAATTTATGAAAACGAACCTTCGGTGAGTTATTTTCAAGATCTTGTTAAATCTTGAGGTTAATCCAAATCCTAAATAATTTACTTATCACTATGGATCAATCAGTTGTTATTGGTTGACCAAGTCAATGGTTGACCTAGTGATTAAATCAAATAAATACTGATTGCCCAAACCGCTCCCTTAACTTCTCAGCTATTGTCAATTTGTTAAATGTTGGCTAAGTTCCCTCCACTTTTTGATTCTACACGTGCATTAAGTCAACTTGGTCATTTTTGGGAAAAGGCGAAAAAAGCACAATAAACTTTAATGTGGAACATTCTGTACTTGCTCATATTCAAACAATTTTCTCCAATACAATCTCTTTGCAGTATTTTAACCCTCTTACAACCAACACTTAAACACAAAAAAGGACAAAAACGTTAAAAAAAATTTTTTTTTTCTTTTTCTTTTTTATGCTTTATAATATTTACTGCTTTATAAATATTTTTATTTTAGTTTGAATATCTTCTATTTTCTATTCTACTTGACAGAGAAAGCACTTTGCTCTAGTAAGTTTTAGTAGTAGTTTCCATTTGTCGTCTTTCATCATTTCTAAGTTTGAAATTCTAACTGTATGAATTAAACACTCCAGATGGTTTCTAAAACAAACTTCTGTTGTAAAATTTAGATTGTTAGAAACTATTAGTAATACTAATTTATTTCATAAATTCACTCTGAAATAATGATGAGAGTATGGAAATTCATATATATATATAAAGCGTATATATATATATTCGTAACCTGTAGATTAATTTTTTTTTTACTATATTGTTTACTCTGACGTAAAGTAATAGAACAAAGGGAAGAAAAAGTTTACCTTTATTTAAAATAAAAATTCTAATGGTTTCTAATAGTAACATTAAGTATCAGGATTTTTATTTTCCAATCTCAAAAATTTTTTGAATTTACTATATTTTCTGATTAACCCTGAATACTCTGCATTCGCCAATGAACGCTTAAGAGACTGAAAGTTCTTATTAGAAATAAGTTTATTAAAATAAAAGTACTTTTTAGTAAATTCAAAGTTATAATTTTGGTTTGTTGGAAACAACAATAGAAACAGAAGATATAATAATATAAGGCTGGTATAAGTCTAATATAAGTAGTAGTTATAAGACCTATCAACAGGATCTCGTTTGCTATTATAACAAAAAGGAAATCCTTTTTAGCTTACTCTTCCAAAATCTTCTTGTTTTCATGACAAACCTCAAAATCAAAAAAAAAACTATAAGCTATGACTCAAAACTTTTTGACAAAAGTTTTGAGAAAGTTCTACTTTATTCTTGTTTTTTTTGTCTACTTTTGTATACACTCATTTGGAAGTAGGAGTGTTAATGAATGAGGGATGTGGAGAAAACACAAGTGACAAAAAATCCACATCTTTCTCTCTCTCTCTCTTTTCTTACTGCCCATATTTGTTGTTATTTTTTACTTTTCAATAATTATAAACTTTCTCTTTATAACAAATTTTGTTAAAAATAATGTAAAAATGTAACAAAAAAAAAATTTTTTTTTTTACATTTTTTATACATTTTAACTTAAAAAAAAACTTAACTATTCAAGTTGTGTGTAAGTGGTAATGAAAAATGAAGACTTGGGTGGTGTATTGATCTTAGAGACAAAAGTAAAAAAAAAAAAATCTAACTTTAGATTTTTTTTTTCTATTTATATTTTTATTGTATATTATGTTTCTATTCTTCTAGTAAGTGATGGGTTAATGTTTTTTTAGGATAAGGGTGCGGGAGGGGAGTGGGAGTGGGAGTGGGGGTGCGGATGGGTGTGAGGATGGGACGGGATTGATCAAATTGTCATTTGTCTATCCTCAAGTCTAATTCAACAAGTGTGTCGTCTGAGATGAGATTTAATTGAAGAAAGTTGTGAATGAAAGACTTGAAGATAGAAATTGTTGATGAGACTTTATTTTTTTTTTATTTTTTTATTTTTTAGCTCTCAGCCTCAGTCTCAGCTAACTCCTAACCATACCCTAAATCTTTAACTTAAGTGACGATTAATGATTCTTGTGTGACTCAACATGAAACTTCTCTTAAGTACATTGGAGTCAATAGTAAATTTTCTACAAGTCTGATAAAAGTGAAAGCCAAGAGCAACCTTTTATGAGGATTCTTGTGTAAATATTTGACACGATAGACAGTATGAAGAGGCTTTATCTTATATCAATGAAAACCCATCTTATATTGACTCATACTGTTTCCAACGTTTACATCCTATTTTTTTTATTTTACTAAAAGACACCACCAAATCTAAATTCTACTACTCAGACTTTCTCTATTATAGATTGATCTTTTTAATTAAAATAAGATTTCCATAGGTGGGCATATTTTTTTTTTTTTTTTTTTTTTTTTTTTTTGAATAAATCTATTTAGAGAACCACCCGCGGAATAATCGGATTCAGTTCTTACAGTTCTTAACATTTCCTTTCATTCATTAATAAAGTAGAAGGTCCTGTTTTTTTTATTTTTTTTTTATGAAAAGAAGACGGGAGAGGTGTGGGTTGCAGTTGGAGTAAGGCCGTGTGAGGGTTACAAAATACTCTTCAGAACACATGGATAGAAGATGAGATAGAGTCTATTGAATTTTAGAAAAGAGAAAGTGTCAATAGAAAAACTAGCCAGGCATCAGGTAATTCAATTTATGTTGACATGATCTGCATAACATTTTCATTATATTATTCAATCAACTAAGACTTTTTTTCTTCTTTTTATTATTAATACGAAACTGTCAAATTCAATATATAAATTTATAAATTTATAAAATAAAAATATAATTCAAAGACTTTTTTTTTATATCATAGAGACTCTTCTTAGAAACTAGAAATAACTTTTGAAAATCAAAATTGATTAAAAAAATTTTTTATTTTTTATTTTGGAATATACAGTTTGGTGAAAATTTATGGCCGCACTTTATTTTTGTTAATAACTCTTTATTTTTCAACAAAAATAAAGTGCGGGCATAAATTTTCACCAAACTGTATTGATAATGTTGTTGTTGTTGTTGTTGTTTTTTTTTTAGTGAAAGGAACAGTGTTGAATAATTGAAATTGATATTCAGGATATGTTGAATAATTATTTAATAAATCAATAATAATTAATTTTAATTTCAATTTCAATTTCAATTTCATTATGGGTTCTTAATTTTTCTTTAAGTGTATAAATCAAAAAAAAAAAAAAAAATTTATTTTGATTTTTTGATTTATACACACTTAAAGATCAAAGTTTTTTTTTTTTTTGTTGATGGTATTGATATAGTAATACGTAAGGGAGTAATTATATAAATTTCATTTGTTTTTTGAAAAGTGTTTTTTGAAAAGTATTTTATATCAATTGAGAGTGGGATTATTTGAAGAAAATGCCTTAGTAACCATAGTCAACTGTTGATATTTAGTAAATTTGTGAATGACTTTTNCCTTAGTAACCATAGTCAACTGTTGATATTTAGTAAATTTGTGAATGACTTTTGAAATTTAATTAAATTAAATAGTAATTAATTATTAGAATAAAATAGAATGATATTGAGTTTTTTTTTTTTTTTTTTTTTTGGAATCAAAGGGTAAGTAAAGTAAAGTAAAATTCATTAGTAAATTTAGTAAGAATAATGTGAAAACGTTGTCAAGGAAAGTCGTGTTTTTGAACTTCTTTTTTTGCTCCTTCAATTTTGAATTATTTCTTGTGTCATCTTACTTACTGGACCATTTGTTTAATTGGGAATCACTGGACTGAGCATTCCTGTCATCGAATCCTGTCGAAGCTGTTCCTTTACGGTCATCATCTTTACTACAAACCTTGTCAAAGT
>NIPM01000012.1:203478-263138 GCA_002738285.1 Holacanthella duospinosa | reverse complement strand
ACCCAAAGGTCTGAACTTGATTAAGAAAATTGGCAATTACATTCAAATCGCTTCCGGAGAACCTCGTTCTACATCGTTTCTGATTCAGCGAATAAGTCTAGCTATTCAACGAGGAAACGCCACTTCCATTTTGGGCACTCTTCCAAAAGAAAAGCATTTGGAAGAAATTTTCTATCTTTCACTTGCTTTTCAATAGATCCACTTCTGTTCTTTTAATATTAATTTTTTTTGATATTTGCATTAGGAAAATAAAATCAAGTTTGTATTTAAAAAAAAAAAAAAAAGAATAATGTGTAATAAAATGATAGTAAAGTGAAAGTAAAAAGAGTTTGATTAAAAAGTTTGAATTTTACCACTATTATTTTATAAAATTAAAAAAAAAAGTGAAAGTTTGGTGAAAGGAATTGAAATTGAATTTTTACTTTTTGAAGAATCAGAGAAAGGATTAAAGTAATTAGGTGAAGGCTCAAGGGAATCAAAAATGGTACAATTTAGTCTAAAAATAAAGAAAAAAAAAATTTTTTTTTTAGTCTAATGAAATAATGAAACAAAAAATACTTTTTTGATCTTAGAAACGAAAAACAAAAAAATTTTTTTTTTTTTTGGACATTTATTAAAACTGAAACAGTGACTGAGTCAAGTGCTGATAAGTTAGAGCCTCCAGTTAGGAGACATACAAACCAATTACAATCCTGAGAGTTTAATTATAAGAATTTCAATTATATTTTTTCAAATTTAAACTCTTAGAATATAAAATTTCATTTCTAATGTCTAATATAAATACTAAAAAAGTGAAAGTTTTTCTTTTCATCTCTGTCCATCTCATCTAACCTAATATTACTTTTTCAAGAACCCAATCTAGGCCAGTCTACACGTGTGTGACGTAAAGTAAAAAAAAAAATTTTTTTTTTAGTGTAGTGGAGAGAGCACTTAAAAAAAAAAAAAAATCCCAGTTGATATTTGGAACAACTTTTTTTTTTTTTGGCTACTTTGAGCCTTAACAATTGACTTGAGAAGTAGTCTAGAATTGAAAACTTACTACTATTCTTATTTGTAAAAAAAAAAAAAAAAAAATTGTAAAACTTTTTATTACTTACTTTCAAGTGGTACTTTACTACTAGGAATTTATTATTACAAACTACTACTTACTACTTAATGCTACAATTACACCAGAGAGCAAAAGTTGCGCAACTTTTGTTCAAAAATTTTATGCAATTTCTTGTGCAAGAAGTTGTATGAAACTTTTGTTTCATTATTGATTACACTAGTAACTAAACCTATGAAATTCACCTATTATCGCTTTCGCTCAACTTGCCTCAAATGATTTATATTTGAAAACCTGCCTCGGATTTTTGTCAAATTGATGTTTTTTCAAAATAAAACTTGTCCCGCATTAACTGTTTTTTACGAGATGGGGCTATTTGAACCAAAATATTCAAAAGTTGTAAAGTTTCATGATCGAAATTGCATTCAATTGCAATTTCGGATCTTGAAATTTTTCTTGCGTATGATGACGTTGTGCAAGAGAAATTGTAAGATTTCATGTGCGATTACACCAAAAATTTCAAAATTTCATTAAAACTTTCGAATAAAGTTGCCTAGTGTAATTGGAGCATAATACTACAATTACACCAGAGAGCAAAAGTTGCGCAACTATTGTTCAAAAGTTTTATGCAATTTCTAGTGCAAGAAGTTGAATGAAACTTTTGTTTCATTATTGATTACACTAGTAACCAAACTTATGAAATTCACCTATTATCACTTCCGCTCCAACTTGCCTCAAATGATTTATATTTGAAAACCCGCCTCGGATTTTTGTCAAATTGATGTTTTTTTTTTCAAAATAAAACTTGTCCCACATTAACTTGTTTTTTACGAGATGGGGCTATTGGAACCAAAATATTGAGAAGTTGTAAAGTTTCATGATCGAAATTGCATTCGATTGTAATTTCGGATCTTGAAATTTTTCTTGCGTATGATGACGTTGTGCAAGAGAAATTGTAAGATTTCATGTGCGATTACACCAAAAATTTCAAAATTTCATTAAAACTTTCGAATAAAGTTGCCTAGTGTAATTGGAGCATAAGACTCCAATTACACCAGAGAGCAAAAGTTGCGCAACTTTTGTTCAAAAGTTTTATGCAATTTCTAGTGCAAGAAGTTGTATGAAACTTTTGTTTCATTATTGATTACACTAGTAACCAAACTTATGAAATTCACCTATTATCACTTCCGCTCCAACTTGCCTCAAATGATTTATATTTGAAAACCCGCCTCGGATTTTTGTCAAATTGATGTTTTTTTTTTCAAAATAAAACTTGTCCCACATTAACTTGTTTTTTACGAGATGGGGCTATTGGAACCAAAATATTGAGAAGTTGTAAAGTTTCATGATCGAAATTGCATTCGATTGTAATTTCGGATCTTGAAATTTTTCTTGCGTATGATGACGTTGTGCAAGAGAAATTGTAAGATTTCATGTGCGATTACACCAAAAATTTCAAAATTTCATTACAACTTTCGCATAAAGTTGCCTAGTGTAATTGGAGCATAAGTAGTACAAAAACAATTTTCAAAAAAAAAAAAAATTTTGGTTAAAAAAAAATTTTTTTTTTCATTTTATATTATTAGTATATAAAATAAGAAATGGTTACCTTTACCTACCGTAGTGAAGTCTAANGATTTCATGTGCGATTACACCAAAAATTTCAAAATTTCATTAAAACTTTCGAATAAAGTTGCCTAGTGTAATTGCAGCATAAGTAGTACAAAAACAATTTTCAAAAAAAAAAAAGTTTTGGTTAAAAAAACAAATTTTTTTTTCATTTTATATTATTAGTATATAAAATAAGAAATGGTTACCTTTACCTACCGTAGTGAAGTCTAATTTGAACTTTTTAAATTCAGAATATATCCTTTACATCCGTAATTTTAATAGAAAAAAAAAGATTTCAACCAATGAGAGAAAAGTTTTTGTAAGTATTGTTTAGTTAGTAGTAATTGTGTCGATGAAAAGGTAGATGTTGTAGACATTGTGATGGTTGGGTGTGGAAAGTGTGTGAAGGTGATTTTGGCTTCTTTTTGGTAGAGAGTATTACGAATGGTGAAAGTAGGAGAAAGGAATGAATGGATTTCTACTATCATTCTACAGTCTCTACCATTTCATCGACTATAGTTCATCGACTATACTTCATCGACTATAGTCTCTCCACCCACGCAAAAAAAGATCCTATATACTTTTACTTTTTGGCAACCAGCCACATTTCTCGGCCCAACAGTTTTTTTCATCTGTCACCCTCAGCAGGTTCAGAATAACAACATTCGATAATCGAGTCCTCCCCAACTCTAGACCCATCGTCTCATGACTCCAACAACCGCCTTTCCAACCAACCAATCACAATCTAAATAGAATAACGACACTCTCACTACTAATTAATTATCCACTATAAACCAAAAAATTTTAGAATTAAAATCAACTTTTTAGATTTATTAAATTAAAATTTTAACCCTTTACTTTCTCTTTCGTTAAAAAAAAAAATTTTTTTTTTTTTTTTGCTTTTTTTTTTCTTCAAATCTTATAGTTAATATCCCATAAGGATTTATCATCTCCACTGGAGATATTTCATTGGCTGGAACATAAAGATGTAAAGAAAAAAGGAAGGAAAGAATTATATATATATATATATATATATTATTTTTTAAAAGAATCTCAAGTAGCTTTGTTGGAAATTGGGAAGAATGGAGAAAGCGAAGAAAATCTCGATAAACAAGGGCTAAATGATAATGGTTTTTGAGTATATAGACCTTATAAGAAGAAGTGAATGTCTCTGCTCATGCGTGGTTTGAGTTTGGTGGATTTTCATGAATGAAATTCTTTCTACTTTCTCCAAACCCATTGTTTTGGCATAAATGATAGGACCCTGTGCTCTTTTCAATTTTCTCAAGGAATGAATCCTCTTCCTATTATTCTAAAAAAAAAAAAAAAAAAAAAAAGCTCATTTCTACCAAAATTTCATTCTCTAATTCCATTAAAGTACCACTCTGCTTTTTTTTCTTTTTTTTTTTTATATTTCCTAATCTTTTCCAACCTAATCCTCAACTTTGGTAATATAAACAGAAAAATAAATTTTTTTTTTAACTTTTTTTTTTGATTCGTAAGAAAATATGAAAAAATTTATTTTCAAGAAATTTTTATACTTTCTCCAAAATAAAAATAAATAAATAAAAATAATATGTAATGTATGTTATGTAAGTAGTTATGAGTATGAACGAAAAGACTTTCCTTTCTGGTTGTCTTTTCTATCAATCTAACCAAATTTTGAAATTTTTCTTCTTTAGTTTTTATTTCTAGTTTTTTTTTTTTTTTTTTTTTAGTCTTCTTCTTTTTTTTTGTGGTCATTGAAATTCATGACAAGAGATTTTTCATAAAGCCTTTTAGCTTCGTAATTTTTTTATTATGTATATAAAAAGAAATTTTATGCTATGACATGATTCAAATTGTTATACTGTTAACTTTTTGTCACGAAAATTGATCAAGAAAGTCTAACCTGATAAAACCTTTAGAAGATCCATCATTCATGACTTTTCTAACGGAAATAAGAATAGTAGTATGTTTAATATAAGGAATGAGTGAAAGTTAACACTCTTTTCTCTTTTATATTTTCTTCACAGATACCATCATTTCTTAACTCGATATCAAAAAAAAAAAACTCTTATGTCTATAAAAAAATAATAATAATTCAAAAATTTTTTAACAAAATTTAAACATTCAATCACTTTTTTAAATGATTTGAGACCACTTTTTGTCCTTGGGATTATGAATGATGAAGGATTATGCAATCATGTTAGAAAAATTTTAAAAGTTGTAAAGAAGGGCTCAATTGAGTGCGTAAAATGAAAATGAAAAAAAATTTTTTTTTTTTTTTTGGTTTTCCACCAATCACCACCCCCTTACAAGTTTACGACAGGGTTAAATTAGTTGTGAGACAATTTGTATCCATTGTTTATAAGAATTTGAGTCAAAATGATATTTTTTCTTTTGGGGAGTTAATTTTAAACCAATTTCCGGTTTCTGTACTCGTCGTTTTCATTCTCTGACTCAATTTACTCAACATCTGACTTTGAACTTTAGTTGAAATTTGTTCAATGAAGAAGAAATGATGAAGACTTTTTTNTGGAGGGACTTTTCTTTTATCTGCGTTGAAAGGGTTTATGGAGTTGAGTTCATTTTGAGAATGTAAAAAAAAATCGAGTGATGTCAACGTCAGCAAATTCTACGGTTTTCGTTTTTTTTTTTTTTTTTTTTTTTGGTAGTCGTAACAAAATTTTGTAGAGTATTATGATTGTGAATGATAGGAGGAGAAAGTCTCTCTTTCACAATGAATTTTCACATCTCTTTCTCCTCCTTTCACTTTTTACTTTCACTACTTTCTCCACCAATTTTTCGCCTTTCCATCAAGAGAGATGAAGTGAGTTGTATTAAATGTGGGATCCTGTCCTTCACTCCATCGTAAATGTTTTATGTCTCACCAACATATAGTGGGACGACTCAAAATAGCAACTGTAGACTTTCACTAGAGAAAGTAAGGTGCTGGACAAGGTTTTTCATTTTTTTTTTTTTTTTTCATTTTTTTTTTACATCTTTTAGTCAAATGGAAACTCAAAATACATCAAATTTCAACTCTTTTCAAATATAACTGTGCGTTCACATTTTTAACTCTCCACATCCCATTTTTTTTCCTTTTTGTCACACTTTCCTCAACTCTTTTTAGTACGCATACTACACTCTCACATTTTGAAATTTGACACTTTTATTATTTATTTATTTATTATTTTATACAAAATATAAATAGTAAAAGTAGTAGTTTCTAAATGTTTAAAAATTTTATAAATTTTATATAAATTTTTCAAAATTTTTGAATTTATAATGAAAAAAATTTTTTATAAGATATTTGTATTTCTGCTCAAGTATCTGTAGTTCTGTACTATCAACAGTTCTACAACCGTCAATTTGATTTCATTGGAAAAAGTAGAGGTTAACAATTAAATTACTATTTGTAAATAATCTCAGACTATCTTCTTACCATTTAAAAAGAAACAAAAGTAGTTTTATTCTTTTGTTAATAAAAAATCCAAGGATATATGTACAAGTGATAAAAACTTTTTTTTTTTTCTCTCTATACTTTCACCACAAAAACTGAGAATGACAAAAAAAGATGTTAATAAGTACAAAGAGGTGGTGGGGAATGAACAAGAATTCAAAAACAGTAGAGTCAATAATACTCACTCAATTTTATTTTCATTTTATACAGGATTATAAAAATTATTATTTTACTTTACTTTTTNCAAGAATTCAAAAACAGTAGAGTCAATAATACTCACTCAATTTTATTTTCATTTTATACAGGATTATAAAAATTACTATTTTACTTTAACTTTTTATTAACTTACTTCCAAAATTTAGTAAAGAGTAGCTAATGAACAAATTAACAATAATTAATCATCAGTTAGTATAAAATTAGCTAACAATTTTATTACTCTGTTAACACTTCAACTACTACCGAAATCAAAATATAATCAATTCTACTAAACCCAACCCAATTCATAGAATAGCCCAAGTACTCACAAAATTTCTACTATCTACTTACTTTTAACTTCCGTCTCCTTCTACTTTTAGTAGTGACTAGTGAGTGGTTATTTTATAAATTTCATCAGTCTTCTAGTTTGAATTTAGGTTCTTAGGTTCTTAGGTTCTTAGGTTTGTGTCATTTTTTGATGTCCATAGATTTGACATCCAGAAGATGTCAACATTAGGATCTGATTGGATGACATTTTTGACACCCCAATGTCCAAATTGACTTATCTATGTTATAACTTATGAGAGTGAGTGTGATGTAGTGTACTGTGGTGAGCCAACTTTACACTAACATAACATAAATTTAATTTTGAAATACCCAGACTCAATTTTTTAATTTTAAGTTCCCCAAATTGATTTTTGAGAAACTGAGTTTGAAATGGGTAAAATAATTTTAAAAACCCTGTATACTTTATTTGCTCATTTGAGTCTCATTTGATATTAATGTAGTAAGTTAACTTCACTTCTGAAATAACATGAGAAATTAATTAAATTACCTTAGTAGCAGCATGTAGAAAATGGAGCTTTCAATATGGTTAAAAAAATTTGATGATCCCTGTAATTGAAACTTGTAATTTGAAACTTGAATATATTCTTTTTGTTTTATTTACGTATCCATTGATGAAACTAAAGAAATTGTTAAATATTATGAAATAATTTTAATAAAATTAAAAATTATGAAATTTTGTTCAAAATATTATCATTATGTCATCCTATCAGTATCCCTTGGAACAAGCACCAATTTTCTTGTTCTGGATTGAATTTCTACATTTAAATTTTGACGACGCAAGAAACTTCATCTGGAAATTCAAACCAATTTCATCATTATTATTATTATTATTATTATTATTAGTATTATTATGCGAAATCTAACAATCAATATTTTTGATATGAAACCTTTCAATTTTCTTATAATTCATATAATAGCCAGACAAAGTTTGAAACAAGGATTAAATTGTTTGAATTTAAAAAAAATAATTTTTTATTAACCCTGGGGAGATCTACTGGGTTAAGAGCTAAAAAATAGAAAGTTACTACTGGGTTAAAAATTTTTAGTAAAAAAATTTTTTTTTTTTGTCCAATGTCTCTGCATTCTTTGTTAGATTAGTGAGGTTAGGGTAAGGTATTGTAATCAAAATTTTGAAATGTCTGTAGTCTGTAGTCTGTAGTCTGTAGTCTGTACTGATAGTTGTGGTTGAGTGTAGGTGGCTAGGGTCAGTGATAAGTCGGATGTACTCTGGTCATGTTTCAATTTGATTGAAATACTAATAATAAAATAAAATGTAAAATACCATCTAGTTTCCACCCGGCAAACTCATTTGTTTTCAAATTCTCTATCTTCAACCAATCGTAGAGAGGTTGAAAGTATTCCATTATTGCTGAAGCATCCATTTCTCTCTGTCCAGTAATTTGTTCCATTGCATCTGGCCAGGGACGTGAGGAACCGAGTCTTAACATATCCCTATTATAGTAAAAAATAACAATTTCATAAAATATATTAACCATATTCAATTTAAACTAATAAGTGTAAGTATTATAGAAACTGTTTACAAGAAAAAAAAAAAAAAAAAAATTTTTTTTTAAACCGTTCCCCTTTAGGAACGGTTTCAAAAAAGAATTTTTTTTATCCGTTTCTTCATAGAAATGGTTTGGAAAAAAAATCATAAAAATATAAAAAATAAAACGGGAACGGTATTTTCACACACTGTTCNAAAAAAAAAAAAAAAAAAAAAAATTTTTTTAAACCGTTCCCCTTTAGGAACGGTTTCAAAAAAGAATTTTTTTTTATCCGTTTCTTTATAGAAATGGTTTGGAAAAAAAATCATAAAAATAAAAAAAATAAAACGGGAACGGTATTTTCACACACTGTTCCCCTAGGGAAACGGTTTTTTTCACAAACCGTTTCCATATGAGAACGGTTATTTTACAAACCGTTCCCATGTGCGAACGGTTATTTCACAAACCGTTCCCTTGGGGGAGCAGTTGTTTTCACAAACCGTTCCCATATGCGAACGGTTTTTTCACAAACCGTTCCCATAAGAGAACGGTTTTTTTTTTACAAACCATATGCAAACGGGGGAGCGGTTTTTTTTTACAAACCATATGCGAACGGGGGAGCGGTTGTTTTCACAAACCGTTCCCATATGCGAACGGTTTTTTCACAAACCGTTCCCATAGGGGGGAACAGTTTTTTCACAAATCGTTCCCATAAGGGAACGGTTTTTTTTTACAAACCGTTTCCATATGCGAACGGTTATTTCACAAACCGTTCCTTTAGGGGAGAATTTTTTTTTCACAAACCGTTCCCATGGGGAAACGGTTTTTTTCACAAAACCATTCCTATGGGAAAACGGTTACTTTTTTTCGAAACATCCCCAACTGCTCTTTGAGTAAGAAAATAGTAATAATTAATGTAATGTAATGTAACCATATAAAGCAAAGTATACAGTTAGAGAAAGTCATAATTGCTTTTTAAAACCCTGATTCTAAGATCCTTGAGATCCCTTCAAAGGAAATAAAAATTAAGTCTATAAAAAGAATAGAAAAGAAGAATGAAAAATAAAATTTATTTCGTTACCATAGTTTCACTTTACTTTAATGATTAACCTTCCTTACCCCAATTTATTTCCAGCTTTGGTACTTTTGTAAATATCACACTTGTGAAGAGGTTTCATAGGATCCGCAGGGTCGTACTGATTAGCAATGAGACACAAAGCCTTATGAAACTGAAACTGAATGATATAACTCACAAAGTATCTAAAATAACAACAAATAAAATAAAAGTTATAAAAAATACAACAATTAAAATCAAAAAAAATTTTCAACTTTCCCTCAACTCAATCTAAATAATTTAATAATTTAAATATAAATCTACTAAGGATTAGTTCAATTTTTTTAGAATTAAATTAATTCAAATTTAATCAGAAACATACCTGATATATGGGATATTAGCTGAAAAGAACAAAATAATATTATTATTCTTTAGTATTAACTAAATACTACTCAAAATTTCAATTTTTATAAAATCTATTAAGAATTAAAGTAATCTTAATTAAAAGTAAGAAGTAAAAGTTAGAATTTTTTAAGTACAGTCCAACCATAATATAAGTTTAATAGGGAAGAGACTATTGGCCCATGCCCTTTTGCTGGAGAAAGCATTCAGTTTTTTTTTTATTGTAGAGAAAGTTTTAGTTAAAAAATTATTTCAGGTAAAGTGGTGCCAGTTTCGGATAAAGCTTTAGAAAGTAGGATAGGAAGTAGAAAAAATCAAGTCTCTAGGACCAGTAGAACAAAAGTTATGATTTTTTGAAAATTGAAATTTTTGGATGATATTTTTTTGAAACACTCATCTCTTAGTACATCGTCTCAAAAGAACATCCAAAAATTTCGNGAAGTAGAAAAAATCAAGTCTCTACGATCAATAGAACAAAAGTTATGATTTTTTGAAAATTGAAATTTTTGGATGATATTTTTTTGAAACACTCATCTCTAAGTACATCGTCTCAAAAGAACATCCAAAAATTTCAATTTTCAAAAAATCATAACTTTTGTTCTATTGATCGTAGAGACTTGATTTTTTCTACTTCCTATCCTACTTTCTAAAGCTTTATCCGAAACTGGCACCACTTTACCTGAAATAATTTTTTAACTAAAACTTTCTTTACAACAAAAAAAAACTGAATGCTTTCTCCAGCAAAAGGGCATGGGCCAATAGTCTCTTCCCTATGAAACTTATATTATANACTTTTGTTCTACTGGTCCTAGAGACTTGATTTTTTCTACTTCCTATCCTACTTTCTAAAGCTTTATCCGAAACTTTACCCACTTTACCTGAAATAATTTTTTAACAAAAACTTTCTTTACAACAAAAAAAAACTGAATACTTTCTCCAGCAAAAGGGCATGGGCCAATAGTCTCTTCCCTATTAAACTTATATTATGGTTGGACTGTAAAACCTTGATCGAAAGGATAAGTTTAACAATACAAATGAGAAAAGTATTATGAAAAGAAATACTCTCTTCTCATTGGTTGATTATAAATTTCATTGTCTTTCGACCTTCATTGTTATCCATAAATAGGTCTTGTGGTTACCTGGGATGTGAAACTTAGCACCTGGATCAAAGTCTTTTGAAGTTCTTGTCCTTGGGGGTTTCACACCTTGAAACTTTTCCCTAAAATATTAATTAACATTTTTTTAACTCTTTAACTTTCACTTCCCTAGGGTTCACAATCAAGTTTTAGATCTAAAAAGTATTAAACTTGGAAGATTTTTATAATAATGAAAATGAAAAAAAAAAAAAAAAAAAAAAATTTTTTTTATAGTAATCGTATAGTCCCTTAGCTTTTTTTTTCTTTGTTACACTACTTTTAGANTTTTTTTTTTCTTTTTTTTTCTTTATGTAACAATAATGTAAAGAAATTGAATAGTAGAGATCAAAAAGAAAGTTAACTTGACCTCCTTGACTTTCTCTAGTTTTTTTGAAGAGTATGTAAAGGGTTAAAAAAATATTTTTTTGTTACATAATTTGACTATGTGAGTGGTTTTAATTGAGTATAATTGTTGTTGTGTATGAGATTGAAAGTGAAAAGTCTGACTTTCACCAGTGAGTCTAAGGTGTTTTTCATTTTCTTTTGATAGTTAAGTTTCCCTTTGAGAATTAGCGTTAATATCAAAGATGAAAAGACTTTGAGTTGTTGTTGATTCATCATTTTCTTGAGTTGCGCCTGATTTCAACAATGGGTTTGTAAGTATATTAGTTTTTATTTTCTAAAGCTCTTATTACTTCCTGTCTAATTCATCTTCTTCTTATTCTCTTTTACTTTCACTCAAGCTGACACAACTTTCACTTTCTTAAGGATTACATTTACTAGAAATTATGACAATGGAAGGAGTTGGGAGGACTAAATACTCCCTTTTCAACCTTATATTAAATAATACAGAGTCAAAATTTATGTTTTTAAAGTGGTTTATTCACCAAAAATTTTCTAACCCAGGTATATGAAAAAATTTATTAGAAGAGAAATTAATAATATAAAATTGTGATTAATAATATAAAATTATAATTTTTTTTTTAAATAAAAATTTCCATTTATTTTTTTCCCCAGTTGTTAAAGGGTTAATAATGCTTTCTAAAACTTGAGAATAAATTTTAGATCTCAAAGTTTCTCTATAAATAAGGAAAAAATTAAAATTTTCAATTTCGTCAATTTTTTGTATTTATTAGTATAGTACATTGTTGTGGTTGAGATTTTTAACAATGTTGGAAACTACTACTTTTGTTCCATGCTTTTTGCAATTATTAGATGAGAAGTTATGATTTTTTTTTTTAATAATTGGAATTTTTTGAGATATTCTTTTGAAACATCCATCTGTTATAACATAATCTCAAAAGAATATCCAAAAATTTCAATTATTTTCAAAAAAAAAAATATCATAATTTATCATCTAATTATCGTAGAGACTTGATTATTTTTTACCTAAAACACAAATTTCTAATGGTTTTTCTTAAATGGCGAAAAATTTTCCTCAGAAAAAAATTTTTTTTTGCAAAGATAAATACTTTTTATTTAACTAATTAACATCAAAGAGGATGGGACAAAAATAACTTTTAGTGTTCTTAAGAATCTGAGACGCACTGTATTATAAAGCTAATTTTTTATTAAATTATAATTGTTTATTGTTTGAAAACTGTGTAGTTGAGTTAAGGTAGGTTTTTAGTTTACTACAGAATTTAATATTATTAGAATTGAATAGAAGTAGAATTTTGATGATTATTAATTTTTAAATTGATTGAAAAGGAAAGTCTTTTATTTTGATTAGTTTTCAAAAAAATAAAAAATACAGGCGTGGTGTAATAAATCAACTGTTTGAACAAACTGCTCAAATAATACTTTCTTAGAGAAAGTTTTTTTTTTTATAATAAAAATTAGGGATTTATTCAAGCTGTCTCTTGACTTTGATTTACGTTTCTCATATTTTTCACAAATGAAAAGAAATAAATTGGATGTGTAACATCTCAAGTAAACCAGAGGGTTTTCCCTTTTACAGTCGGTTAATTTTATATTATCTTCCCTAGAGTAAAAGGAAGACTTTCCCTACACCTTGACTTTCTCTTTTTACCAACTATTTTTCAAAAAGTGAAACTTTATCAGGAAATTCTTAAATATACTACCAATTTCTTCAATTTTTCAATACTTCCTTTCACTTATTTTTTCATCATTTTTCACTTTTTCATCATTTTTCAGTTTTTCATCATTTTTTCAGTTTTTCATCATTTTTNTTTTAACAATGTTGGAAACTACTACTTTTGTTCCATGCTTTTTGCAATTATTAGATGAGAAGTTATGATTTTTTATTTTAATAATTGGAAATTTTTGAGATATTCTTTTGAAACACCCATCTGTTATAACATAATCTCAAAAGAATATCCAAAAATTTCAATTATTTTCAAAAAAAAAATATCATAATTTCTCATCTAATTATCGTAGAGACTTGATTATTTTTTACCTAAAACACAAATTTCTAATGGTTTTTCTTAAATGGCGAAAAATTTTCCTCAGAAAAAATTTTTTTTTTGCAAAGATAAATACTTTTTATTTAACTAATTAACATCAAAGAGGATGGGACAAAAATAACTTTTAGTGTTCTTAAGAATCTGAGACGCACTGTATTATAAAGCTAATTTTTTTTTAAATTATAATTGTTTATTGTTTGAAAACTGTGTAGTTGAGTTAAGGTAGGTTTTTAGTTTACTACAGAATTTAATATTATTAGAATTGAATAGAAGTAGAATTTTGATGATTATTAATTTTTAAATTGATTGAAAAGGAAAGTCTTTTATTTTGATTAGTTTTCAAAAAAATAAAAAATACAGGCGTGGTGTAATAAATCAACGGTTTGAACAAACTGCTCAAATAATACTTTCTTAGAGAAAGTTTTTTTTTTTTTATAATAAAAATTAGGGATTTATTCAAGCTGTCTCTTGACTTTGATTTACGTTTCTCATATTTTTCACAAATGAAAAGAAATAAATTGGATGTGTAACATCTCAAGTAAACCAGAGGGTTTTCCCTTTTACAGTCGGTTAATTTTATATTATCTTCCCTAGAGTAAAAGGAAGACTTTCCCTACACCTTGACTTTCTCTTTTTACCAACTATTTTTCAAAAAGTGAAACTTTATCAGGAAATTCTTAAATATACTACCAATTTCTTCAATTTTTCAATACTTCCTTTCACTTTTTTTTTTCATCATTTTTCACTTTTTCATTTTTCAGTTTTTCATCATTTTTTCAGTTTTTCATCATTTTTCAGTTTTTCATCATTTTTTCAGTTTTTCACCATTTTTCAGTTTTTCATCATTTTTCAGTTTTTCATCATTTTTTCAGTTTTTCATCATTTTTCAGTTTTTCATCATTTTTCAGTTTTTCATCATTTTCATTGATAAAAATCAACTTTATTTTAAAATAATCTTACATGTAACTGATGAAAGTGAAAGTTACTTTACCTAAGTTTCCACCAATGACAATTGTATTCTTCTGGTTTTACTTTTCCATTGAAAACATCCCATCTCCATTGATCAATCACAAGTGCCGAAGGTATAAACGCTACCTATGCAAAATAATCATAAATTTTTTTTATAATTTTTGATTTAATTTTTGATTTAACAACCTATAATTTCCTTACTTTATCTAGTGCTTGTAAGAATAAATAATTAATATTGAATGCTTCATTTTCTTCTATAGTAGTTTCGAGTAAACCGATTTCCTTCAAATGTTTAGGTGTAGAGACAGAAAGTGCTAATAAATCACCCACAGCTTCATGAAATCCTATTAAAAAAAATGTTGATTTAAGTTAAAAAAAAAACAAAAAAAAAAAGAATCAAAAAAAAATTTTTTTTTTTTTTTTTTTTTTAATAGACTATTTTTTAATAATAAAATTTATTGAAAAGAGAGAAAATTGTGAATATATAGTAAGAATTTTGTACTAGATGGTTAGCATTGAAAGATGCGTAGAGGTAGGTCTATCTCTATCACCATGTAAGAAAGAACGTTTTGTTCAGAGTCATTGAGTAAGAAGGTCATTGACCCATATTTTCAACCAATGATTCTCTAGGACGTGTAGTTTATTATTGTGAAGCCAATGGAAGAAGACCATTCAATTTCTAATAAAGGCTTTACAGAAAACTTACGGATGTGGTATGAGTAGATTGTTAATTTCTTTGGGCTCATTTTTTTTCTTATTATTATTAGAGTTACTTGCGTTATTCTTTACACGTGCAAAAAAAAAATTAATGAATAAAGTTCAGTTTTTTTTTACCTGGATTTGCACCTTCTCGAAACATGATTGGTTGATCCTTGTAAAGTAAAAAGTAGATAACATGTCCCATTTCATGGTGTGCCACTATTAGATCACTCATCTTCACTTTAGTACACTGCTTAATTCTGTAAATTTAATTATCAAAGAAAAAAACCGGGGGTTTCAAATTAGTCAACTTATTAATAATAATGAGCACGTGGAGTGTAAGAATTCCAAAATTCCAAAATTCTGAAATTCTGAAATTGTTTCCAAAATATTTCCAAAATTTTAAAATAAAAATTATCAAATCATAGTTTCTCCAAGCTTGTGATATGAGGATAATAATTAGTTGTAGTTGCAATAAAAATTTAAAATTTGATGTGGGAGCAATTAAGATGGAACATAAAAATTTAAAATGTGATGTGGCATAAAAATGTAAAAATGTGGCATTAAGATTAACATGAAAATTAAAAAAAAAAAAAAACTGCAACATATTAAAATCAAAATCAAAATCAAATTTCAATGCGTATTGAACTATTGTATTATAAATTTCAATAAATAAATAAATATATTTATTTATTTATTTTCATTATTATCGCTTTGTTGTTGATGACAAATATGATTGGCTTTCCGGTGTACCACTTTCCTTTGGCTATTGTTCTCAAAGGACATTGTTCCAAATGAAAGGCATTGTTCTAAATGATTCTACTTGAATTGTTTATGTTGATAATAAAAAGAAAGTTTAGCTTAACAAAAAAAAAAAAAAAAAAGTTAATCAAAATTCAACAATATATAAAAATTTTATTTATTCTTAACTTTTGGATATGGAATTTCTATTTTGTAATTTAAAGTAGTGTTTCTTTCATTATTGAAATTTACCTAAGAATAAAAATCAACTTGCCACATTATAGCTTACATGTAATATCTTAACATAAAATAAAAAATATAACAAGTCGTATTTTGGAAAAATTTATTTCGGAATTTCAATATTTCAGACAATTCCAAAATAAATTTCGATTTTTTTTCCTTTTTTTTTGAAAATTGAGTACACTAAGCACGTGAAATCAAATCCAATTGACTTAATTTAGAACTAAGCCTTCAAATTTATAAAAAAAAGAATGAAATTATTACATTTCATTTTCACAATGGTAATCATAATTCATAAACCTTATAACTTTTTCCAAGTAATTAGTTATTATATAACATTAGATAATTATTGACTAAAGTTTTAATTGTTAGCAGCTGCATTAGTTGATTCTAAATCTCATTAATTGAGAATTATCCCTTCAAATAATTACTTTTGAGAAAAGTTTGAAACTCTTATTCACTAAAAACCTAAAATTCAAATTAGAAAACTTTAAATAGCCATCAAATTTCCACAAAATAGGTTTTTTTTTTCTCTTTAATATAGAAACTTTCTCTTAAAACCTCTTTCATAACCGGGTACATCCCATTTTTTTCAAAAATCCTTGCTTTCACTCATAATTTTTGAGACTGAACACTACCACTGTTTCTAAATGGCTTATATTCCCAAGAATTACTCTGATTGGTGGATTCTGTCAACTGACATTAGAATATTAGATTACCACCATTAATGGGGGGAAATTGGATACTTTATTATGAAAAAAAAAACGAACAAACAGACAAATAGTGGATAATATAAGCTCCTCCAGCTCTTAAGTCTCTAGTTTTGACTTAACAATTCCTATCTTTCAAGAAGATTTCTTCAATTTTCTAAATGATCGAACATCTCAATTATCTAGATTAAAAGGAAAGGCCGTCAAGTCCAGATATAAAGAAAATGGTGAAAAGCTTCTTCATAGAAATTGCAAAAAAAAAAAAAATAATAATAATAATATAATAGGTAGGAGAATCTAAGATAGGTTTTCTATTTTCTACAATATAAGAGAAAAGATCCATTTTTGAAGCCAAATATTGTTAGGAGACGTAGGTATTTTTTTTTTTTTTTTTTTTTTTTTAAAAAAAAAAAAAAAAAAAGNCTAAGGCCTTTAGTCCTTCTTTTGATCTTTAGAAAGCTCTAGCTTCCTCTGGGAATCATTTGACGATGACGTCGTCGTTGTTGTGTCGGAGAAAACAATAATAAAAAGCTAATGACAGTGAGTCCTTATGGATGATGGGTCCGAGGACAACAAGACCCGAATTCCAATGTATCCAAAATACACAAAAAAATACAAAAAAAACAACTTAGATATGAGGGAAGAGAAAGTTGTCGAGAGTTTCTCCACTCAAAATCTACAGTTTATCCCTTTTTTTTTTTTTTTTTTTTTTTTTTTTTTTTTTTTTTTTTTTTTTTTAAACCCCCCCCNCATACTTATAAACAAGATTAAGTTCATATTAGAGTCATTTCATGTCATCTTTGAGAAATTTTAACCCTAGAACGACTCAAGAAAACATGTTGACAAAATTTTACTTTTAAGAAACTTTTAAGAAAAAAAATTAAGAGAATTTTTTTAAGTAAAATTAGAAAGTTTAAAATTAACTAGGAAAATCAGTAGTAAAGATAAAATGAAAAAGACAAAATTTATGGAAAAAGACAAAATTTATGGAAAAAGACAAAATTTATGGAAAAAGACAAAATTTATGGAAAAAGACAAAATTTATGGAAAAAGACAAAATTTATGGAAAAAGACAAAATTTATGGAAAAAGACAAAATTTATGGAAAAAGACAAAATTTATGGAAAAAGACAAAATTTATGGAAAAAGACAAAATTTATGGAAAAAGACAAAATTTATGGAAAAAGACAAAATTTATGGAAAAAGACAAAATTTATGGAAAAAAACAAAATTTATGGAAAAAGACAAAATTTATGAAAAAAATGAAATGAAATGAAAGTTTCTTACCTGTAATCAACTCCATTACAAAAGTCCCAACTATAAAATATAATTTTTAGTATTAATTTAATTAATTATTTATTTTTGTTTTGAGAAGAAAAATGTGAAAAGAAAAAAAACTTTAAATTTTCATTTTTCATTTTTATTTTGTAAAATAAAAAAAAAATTTTTTTTTTTTTGTTTTTTTTTTTTTCTTTGAAGCGATTATAAGTTGAACATGATGAATCCATTATAGGCTGAAATTTAATACTTAAGTTAGTCTATTAACGTGTTAACATTTTCAATATAAAAAGAAGACAGATTGGATATTAAGTTTTCTAAACTTCAACAAAAAAAAAAAAAAAGACGCTGTGGTTCGTTTAAACAAAAATTAAAAGTTTTTATAATCTTTTCAAAATTCAATTTTCACCACTTGTTGGTGGTAAGTTTAAGTTTTGGTAATAAGTTTCTAAAAAGATTATTTTATATTATATAAAAAAAAAAAGAAGAAAAGACTTACGCAGAGGGATGGCAAACGATATTTCGATCTAAAGGTTTCTCTAAAATTGATCCAGACCAAAATTCTAAAGGTAACTGTGTAAGATTAATGGAAGTGAAAAATTCTTCAGAAACTTCAAACATTTTGAGTGCTGTATAATTCTGTCAAAAAAGAAAAGAGTTAAAAAAAAAAGTATTACTGAATTTTGAATTTTTTTAAAATATAAAAATATTTATTCACTGTGGAAAAATCAGGGTTAATGGAACCGCTGCTGGTTTATCAGGTTGGGCAAATTTTAGTTTTTTGAAAAAAAAAATTTTTTTTTTGGAACGGGGAGGGAAGGGAAAGGGGGGGGGGNGTCATGGAAACAGTATGTGGTACTCTAATCATCTTACATTCTTGATCATATTTGGCGTGACGTCTACATTTGTGAGTTGAGGGTAAGGAACTGTAAACTCCAATAGGTCAGTCCATCGCTGTGCCCACATGTCACCGAGTAAGTGAGCAGGAATTGGACCTGCCTTGGATACTTTATCATACCCATACATCAGACTTAACTTTCTACGAACGTAGGCATGTAATTCTTCATACAATGGAGAAACTTTCTCCCACAGTTTGTAAATCTCTTCCTTCAAACTCAAACTTTCAGACTCATACGGCATTAACCACTCGTCTGCTGCAGTATCAAAACCTAATATAAGAAATGTCAGAAGAGATCAAAAAAAAAAAAAAAAAGTTAAAAAATGGCAAATTAAATTAACAATTTTGAATTTCATTGAAAAAAAAAAAAAAAAAGTTATATCATACCATTAATCTGAGCGCCTTCATTCAAAAGTTCAACATATTCGGGGTAATGAGGAAGAATTTTCCTACCCGTAGCATCCCGGTAGTTTAGCCATACATGCTCCAATTCTTCATAATTACGACTTTTCCCTAATATCTCGCTTAAATCTGTCAAAAAGAAAATTACTTACTCACTTTATTAAATAAAACATTATTAATTATAAAAAAAAACTTTTTTTTTTAATTAACCCTGCTGATCCGAACAAAAAAAATTTTTTTTTTTTGGGCTTTTTTTTTGGAAGATACAATTTAGTAGTGACTTAGTAGAATTTTGCGTATTGACTATCCAGTTATTAAGATTGGATCAGTTTATTCCTTTCTCATATGTTGATAAACACTTCACTGTCAGAATGTTGTAGTTTTTGGTAAATTTTCTGATAATAATTCAGCGAATATTCCAAAATTTTAATATAAACATATAATTTGCATCATAAATAGTCGAAATTGAGCAAAAAAATCAAAAAAAATTTTGTTCAACTGATAAAAATAACGATTTTATAGCTGTAAGCATGAGGTGCGGCTATAATTTTTCACCAACTTTTCTCCCACTATAAAATACATTATTTGCGTTAACTCAATCAAGTAAGATAGTTTATGTTTAAAATTAAATATTTTTGTCATTATACATGATATGGAACCTTGTTTGAGAGATGTAAACTTAAATAAATTGTTAAAAACTTCATTTTTTAACAAAAATAAAATTCGGCTATAAATTTTCACCAGACTGTATTTGTTATATTTTTGGGGTAGGACTGTAATTGAAAATAAGAAGTTGATGAAGATAATAGTTAGTAGGTAGAAAATTTCAATTTATAATTTAGTATGGTAGAATGTGTGTTAATGGATGACTCAAGGCTAAGTTTCAAAAGGAAGATTTAAGCTAAAACAATAAAGACTGATGACGGGTGAAAGTATCTTTTGACTCCTTGAGACTTGAGTTTGTCTGTCATTTAAAACTTAATTAATTCCTTCATTTTAGTTTATTTCTTTTCTATTGTTAAACTGGACTCCATTGTTTAGAGTTTAAGTAAGGCGGGGTACTTTTGTATTTATTACATTTATGTTTCCACCTACGCTCTCAATAAAGATTAAATCCTAAGCGCCCCTTCAGTTTTACTCTCAATTCTTATATATATTTTATTCTAAATATCCCTCTATACTTGGGAATATATATCAAGAATATTTATTTTACGTTTCACAACTATACTACGAAAGTCAAACTAGATGGACTTGAAGAAAGTCTGTAGAAAATTTTTTGTCAATTCATCGAAAGAAATTCATCGAATAGTTGTTCTATTCGATGAATTTCTTACAATTGACTGTAGTAAGAATACGCTCAATTTAATAGAATAAATAGGAGAATTAATTAGAAAAGTATACAATAATATAATGAAAAGTACTCATCCAACGTTTCAAGGGTTAATTGGGGGGTTAAATTTCAGTAAATTTTCAAGCGTTAAAAAATATACCCTTTTCTGAAAAGTAGAAGTTCTAAAAATTAAAAAAAAAATGAATTTCCAAATTTTGAGAATTTTGGTGATTTTACCAAAATTGTCAAAATATCTTATAATCATCTTAAGAACTTGTATAAGAAGTTATTTCTAATAATTTGTAGGTTTTAACAATCAGATATTGGATAACTAAATGTAAAATAATATGAACCAAAAAAAAAAATTTTTTTTTTAACCCTTATTATTAATGATAACCTAAAATCAGAAACAAATCTCAACATTTTTTGTGGTTAACTTATAAAATCTTATCCTGGGGATGAATCCAGTAAGAATTTTGTTGGTTAATTTGTAACTTTTGACTTTTCGTCAATAATTAATTATTGTTTGTATTGTTTTTAGCTAATTATTGTAATTTTTGATTAATTTATATGGTCTATCATTTCGATAAATTTTAGTTGGATGAATTTAGTTCGATAAATTTTAGTTTTCTCGGTAAATTGACCGATTACGTCAAATGACGAGCAAACTATGGAAATCAAGTAAAGGACCTATAGGAACAATCAGAGCTAAATAAATGGAGGAAAGTTGGAGAAAGGCGGAAGGAATTTTCTCAAAGGACTCTGAATTCATTCATAGAAAAAAAAAAAAAAAATTTTCTTTTTTTTTTTTTTTTTTTTTTTTGTTGATTCCAAGAGGTTCAAAGTGAAAATGGAGAAAAGTGTGGGTGGATGGAAAGTGGAAGAAAAGTGAACAAAATTCCCACTTTCCCTTTGAAAACAGCGGGCTAGTGGTTCCAAAGTTTTTTTTTCTTTTTTTCCTTTCCTAACGAGTCAATTTCATTCCCTCACCACTTTTTCTTGTACTTGTTTGATTTGTACGAATAAGACTTCTTCTGAGTGGTTTTCACCTTTCATGTCACAGTTTGTTCAATTAAACTTTTGTTTTAATAAACTCAATAGTTTTTATACAGTATCTGTAAGTACAGTGCGTCTACAAATTTCAAAGACTATGACAACAGACTTTTAGCCCTTTGTTAAGAAAACCACTCCCTTTTGTAATTGATACTCAAACATCATTTTAATTAAAAAATAACAAAAAGTATTAATATCAATTTCACAAATATAATCCAAAAGTAGTGTCACAAAGTAAAAAAAAACTAATAAAATCTCTACAATTACTAAAACAAAAGATATGATTTTGTTTTAAAATTATAATTCTTGTACCTTATTTTGAGACCATGTACTAACTAAGAGATAGGTATTGTTTCAAAAGAAGATCCAAAAATAATTACAATTTTCAAAAAACCAATATAACTTCTCATAAATATTGATAGTAGAGACTTGATTTTTTAAACTTTGTAATATCCTATATACTTTTCAATGCTCTTTCTCAAACTGTATAGTGTTTCTCCTCAAAAAAATTAAAAACTAACCTAACAACCTAACTTTCCTTGTAAAAAAAAATAACAAAAAAAAAAATACCTGCTTTCTGTAGCAGAAACAACAAGGGCCAATAGTCTCTTCCTTATGAACCATATAATTTATGGTCGGACTGTATAAGTAAGAGTAAAAACTCTCAAGTTCTATTGTTTTTCATTAAACAACACCTTAGGTTGTTAGGGTAACTATAATTTTAAAATAACAGAGGACTTATTATTATTAGTAATAATAAGGGATTGATCATTGATCTTTTGTTTTTCCTATTTCTAATTGAGTATACATTTACCTAAGGCCCTTTAGATCTAATTGATGGGGGATTTGTTAGAATTCTATCATGATGAATGCTATCACGTCCTTCCGTTCCGTTTCCAATTAAATATAAAGAGACACACAAAAAAAAAAGAAGAAGAAGAAAAAAAAAAACAAAAAAAAAACGAAAACTAACGAACTGAATTTTTATAGGCAATTTTAGCCTAGAGATTCATGTATTGTATGAGTAGAAAAAAAAATGACTTTCTATCCTACGTCATTTCTTGAGTTCTTTTCTTTACTTTCTCCTACTCAGGGTGACTTGAGCAGTCCGAAGTCTATAGGACCCTTCCATTTCCCATTAAAACAAAAACAAAAAAGTCCAAAATTGACAAAACTCTCTACAGGGTGTTTAACATTTTTTTTGCACCCTAGAAAGCATGACGTCATTTTTTCACACTCTTTTGCTGGGAGCAGCATGGGGTAGGAGGAGCTACAATGAAATTGGAGAAAGTGGGTGCAAAAAAAAAGATTAAACACCCTGTATATCAAAAAAAAACCTTGTTATATATACTTATTTTTAATAAATAATATTAACCACCGCCATCACACCAAGTATGAGACTTGTATCCGGAAATATAATCTAAGAAACCATCTCGTTTTTTTACAAAATCCAAGAGTCGCAAAAAAAAAGAAAAGAAATTGAAGTTTTAGAAAGGAAATTTACTCACCTGNCACCATCACACCAAGTATGAGACTTGTATCCGGAAATATAATCTAAGAAACTATCTCGTTTTTTACAAAATCCAAGAGTCGCAAAAAAAAAGAAAAGAAATTGAAGTTTTAGAAAGGAAATTTACTCACCTGGTTGTAAGGCTAAGTTACATTTAGTAGGTTCCTTGAAGCTACAAATTTTGGCAGTACTGTAGATTCTGTTCATCTCATTCACCAATTTCGTAAACTAAATGATAGATAGTTGAAAAAAATATATAAAAATAGATAAATTTATGATATGTCTAAGGGCAGTGGGAAATTGAGGGTGGTGGTGGAGCATGAATCATTAGGAACCATTGAGAACCGGAAGAGAAAGTCAATACGTGATATACAAAATGACGTGACCTNTTTTGGCAGTACTGTAGATTCTGTTCATCTCATTCACCAATTTCGTAAACTAAATGATAGATAGTTGAAAAAAAAATATAAAAATAGATAAATTTATGATATGTCTAAGGGCAGTGGGAAATTGAGGGTGGTGGTAGAGCATGAATCATTAGGAACCATTGAGAACCGGAAGAGAAAGTCAATACGTGATATACAAAATGACGTGACCTNAGAGCATGAATCATTAGGAACCATTGAGAACCGGAAGAGAAAGTCAATACGTGATATACAAAATGACGTGACCTGAATTGTTGAAATCTAATAAGAATTCCTTATGTCTAATGGACAGCCAGATTTATACTTCTGTCACTCTGTCAAATAGATTACTTGTCGAAACACTGACCTTTTTTTCTTCCTTGGAATCATTTTTTCCTTCAGTTATTTTATACAAGGGTTTTACTATTTATTGCGGTTTCCCCATCGAAATTTAATATAAATTTTTTTTTTTTTTTTTTTTTTTTTACAGTGTAGAATCATTTATTTCTTCCATGATTTCCCCACTTTTCAATCAAAATTGACGTAAGTCTACTAGCAGTCACCAATATACATAATATGGTTAAAATCAAGGTTTAAAGTTAGCTGATGAATATCAAATATTAACAAAAATTATTCTTTGTGCCATTTTGTCAACTGAGTTTTATTCTCAATTGTGTTAGTTGTGAGACTAGAGGGTTAATGATATTCATATGTTTATTTGGTTAGAGTAAGGTTTGTGTGTTAGGCAGTGGTGGTAGATTGTAACCGCCGGTGGGAAAGTAGTAGTAGTATAACCCTAACAACCTAAAAATGGGCGGTTACAATGGTACTTAATGATATCCGTATTTTATGTTTATTTGGTTGGAGTAAGGGTTGTTTTTAAGCAGTGGTGGTAGATTGTAACCGCCGATGGTAAAGTAGTAGTATAACCCTAACAACCTAAAAATGGGTGGTTACAATGGTGCTTAATGATATCCGTATGTTATGTTTATTTGGTTAGAGTAAGGCTTGTTTTTAGGCAGTGGTGGTAGATTGTAACCGCCGGTGGGAAAGTAGTAGTAGTATAACCCTAACAACCTAAAAATGGGCGGTTACAATGGTACTTAATGATATCCGTATTTTATGTTTATTTGGTTGGAGTAAGGGTTGTTTTTAAGCAGTGGTGGTAGATTGTAACCGCCGATGGTAAAGTAGTAGTATAACCCTAACAACCTAAAAATGGGTGGTTACAATGGTGCTTAATGATATCCGTATGTTATGTTTATTTGGTTGGAGTAAGGCTTGTTTTTAGGCAGTGGTGGTAGATTGTAACCGCCGGTGGGAAAGTAGTAGTATAACCCTAACAACCTAAAAATGGGTGGTTACAATGGTGCTTAATGATATCCGTATGTTATGTTTATTTGGTTGGAGTAAGGCTTGTTTTTAGGCAGTGGTGGTAGATTGTAACCGCCGGTGGGAAAGTAGTAGTATAACCCTAACAACCTAAAAATGAGTGGTTACAATGGTGCTTAATGATATCCGTATGTTATGTTTATTTGGTTGGAGTAAGGCTTGTTTTTAGGTAGTGGTGGTAGATTGTAACCGCCGGTGGGAAAGTAGTAGTATAACCCTAACAACCTAAAAATGGGCAGTTACAATGGTGTTTAATGATATCCGCAGGGTGATTTTAGGTTATTTGTTGTCGCTTCGCTTTATGAAGCGAAGCGACAACAAACAACCTAAAATCACCTTGGATATCCGTATGTTATGTTTATTTGGTTGGAGTAAGGTTTGTTGCTAGGCAGTGGTGGTAGATTGTAACCGCCGGTGAGGAAAGTACTAGTATAACCCTAACAACCTAACAATGGGCGGTTACAATGGTGCTTTACATGCAGTTTACACATAAATTCATGTAGTTACAATCTACCTCCGTTGCCTTACTTTAACCATTTATTTGAATGAAAGTAGTGAAAGGATACCCATTGAAATATGAATCTAGTAGAAAATCTTTGTAGAAGTTTGTAAAAAAAAATTATTTTTTGTTGTATATAATACTATTTCTTCGTCTCTTTGACAATTTTTGAGTTTAGACTAATAGAAACTGTCAAGATGATCTAAAAAGCAATACTTATTCAATACTCCAACTCAATGTAGGAGTTGACTGAATTTTGTATCGACTGTATAATAATTTCTAAGGCCAAGACATGCGATTAGATTCACATGTCGAATTCAGATTTTTTTTTAGATTTTAGATTTTAGATTTCAGATTCTGTACCTTTTCCAACTTGGTTTCAGGAAGAGCATCCGTCCCAAGACTTGACAATGATTGAAATTGCCTTTTCAATGTCTGGTTTTTAAATTTTTTCCATTGAAAACGAGTTATATTTCTCCATAATTCTTTTCGGAATTTAGCTAGACCCAATGCAGCTTCAACCTAATTCAAGAAATAAAAAGTTAGATATTGAAAAGAAGCGGGAGTTTGAGGTCGATATGAATGTAACACTTTTGAGCCAATGAATGACGAGAGTTGTTCTCGGGTTAATGACCGGCACGAGAGACGAAAGACAGATGGTTAGGAGAAAAGTTATGTTACTAATGAAGACTTGAAAACTTAACATATGACTCCCCAAAATTAAATTTTGTAAAAAAAAAAAATCAGAGACTCAAAGTTAAATTAGAAACTTACTTTTAGTTTTTAAGTACAGTGCGACTACAAATCTCAAAGACTATGGGAAGAGACTTTTAGCCCCATTCCCTTTGTTAGGGAAAGCAGTACCTTTTGTAATAATTGATACTCAAATAGCATTTTGACTGGAATTTTTTTTTCGGAAAAAGTATTAGCATCAGTTTCAGAAAGAGTATTCAAAAGTAGTAGAAAAAACTTAAAAAAAAATCAAGGCTCTACGATCACTAGAACAAAAGTTATAATTTTTTTTTTGAAAATTGAAATATCTTGGACCTTATTTTGAGACAATGTACTAAGAGATTGGGATTGTTTCAAAAGAAGATCCAAAAATAATTTCAATTTTCAAAAAAAACAGTATAACTTCTCNAATCAAGGCTCTACGATCACTAGAACAAAAGTTATAATTTTTTTTTTTGAAAATTGAAATATCTTGGACCTTATTTTGAGACAATGTACTAAGAGATTGGGATTGTTTCAAANTTTTTTTTTTGAAAATTGAAATATCTTGGACCTTATTTTGAGACAATGTACTAAGAGATTGGGATTGTTTCAAAAGAAGATCCAAAAATAATTTCAATTTTCAAAAAAAACAGTATAACTTCTCATACATTGATAGTAGAGACTTGATTTTTTTTTAACTTTGTATCCATATACTTTTCACTTTTTAATGCTCTTTCTCAAACTCTATAGTGTTTTCCCCAGAAAAAATTAAAACTAACAATTTTACTTGAAAATAAAAACAAATAAAAATTACTTGCTTTCTTCAGCAAAAGGGCATGGACCAATAGTTTCTTCCTTATAAAATATAATTTATGGTCGGACTGTATTAATCATCTTCACCCACGCACTTTAGTAAAAATCTTTCATTTTTTATCTCTTTGAACAAAGTTTTAAATTTAAAAGAGTTTTATGAGTGATGGTAAACATACTACTACTATTAAAAATTAATATAAAATATTTTTTAAGTAGATTTACTAATTATCTTGAAATTTGAATTTTCCTTTATATTTTTTATTTACCTCATTTCTTGAATGAGTACACAATAATTAGAATATAAATAATATGATCTATTTTAAATATTTTCATTTCATTGTTGTCAAAGTCTAGTTCCTCACTCAAAATTTCTACATTTCTACAATTTAGACGATATGAAAAGAATGAAAAGTATAAATTTGGCTTAAAATCCTTTTAAATCTTTGAAGTAATACCCAAACTTAAAAATTCGACAATGTTCCTTCTGTAAATTTATAAATTATATCTATACATTTATTATATAGCCAAATTGGATTATTTTTTTTTCCAACCATCAAACTTGTAATTGACAATCATATTCAATAATAATTATTTTAAAACTAATCGTCACATTGTCAATGTCAAACTACGTAATGTCTGAATTGACAAATGAGTCCAAGCTGTCTTATTTAATAAATTAATAAGCCTGTGAGGTTTGACTGATGAGCAGACCGAGGATAGCTAATAGTAAGTTCTAAAAATATACCTAAGTACTTTAAGATACCTAAAAGTTGACAAAGTATTACACAAATTGGTACCACAATTGAAAAAAAAAGTATTAAAAAATTGCTAAAATTAAAAATTAAAAAAAAAAAAAAAAAAAAAAAAAAAATTTTTATACTATGAAAATGTATTTAAAATTCTAACAAATTTTCAAAATTTTGAAAACACGCATGATATTTTTGTAGAAGATGCAAATTAATACAGTATTACTGGCCTAAATAAGGAATTTAACGAAGAATTCATTAAATCTGAATGTATAAAATAAAGAACCGTTTCGGGGTTGTATTTTTTTTTTTTAGAAATTATCAAAACTCTGATATGCTTTTCGTCTTCAAAATTTAAGTGAACTTTAAAAATTGATGACTACCTTAGGTTTCGGTTTCGGTTTCGGTTTCGGCTTCGGTTTCGGTTTCGGTTTCGGTTTCGGTTTCGGTTTCGGTTTCGGTTTAGATTTAGGTTTAGGTTTAGGTTTTAGGCGTAAAATGGTGCTAAAAATTAGAAAAAATACATAATTTTTGATAGAATTGATGGAAACCCTGAACCCAAGTCCTTCGTTGGTACTTTTTTTTTCACATATCCTCACCCTGGATCCTTCGTTAGGATCTTTTTTTCACCTATCCTCACCTTGAGTACTTCGTTAAGACCTATTTTCACCTATCCTCACCCTGAGTTCTTAATTAAAGCGTTTTTTCTGACCTATCCTCACCCTGGGTACTTCGTTAGGACTTTTTTCTTTNACCCTGAGTTCTTAATTAAAGCGTTTTTTCTGACCTATCCTCACCCTGGGTACTTCGTTAGGACTTTTTTCTTTAATTTATCTTCACTCTGAGTCCTTCGTTAAGAACTTTTTTTCTTTTTTTTTTTTCACCTATCCACATCCTGATGATGATTTTTAGTTGTGGTAGAATATATAGTTTCCTTGAATTATGATAAAATGATTTAAGAAAAGTTNACCCTGAGTTCTTAATTAAAGCGTTTTTTCTGACCTATCCTCACCCTGGGTACTTCGTTAGGACTTTTTTCTTTCATTTATCTTCACTCTGAGTCCTTCGTTAAGAACTTTTTTTCTTTTTTTTTTTTCACCTATCCACACNTTTTTTTCTTTTTTTTTTTTCACCTATCCACATCCTGATGATGATTTTTAGTTGTGGTAGAATATATAGTTTCCTTGAATTATGATAAAATGATTTAAGAAAAGTTGAGGACTTGAGTGTCTCTAGGGAACGGAAGTGGCAGAGAGAGAAAGTGAAGGGACAGAGGTTGAATCCCTTAAGATTAAAACCTTTAACCACCAATCACAAGTCGTCCAGAACTTACTGAACCTTGTTCGTTGTCATCATTTATGTTCGATTGGAACTTCCAGTCAGCGAACACAGCTTTACTGCACTCAGCAGATGCCATTTCTTCAATTTCAGTCAAAAAATTCTCTCCACGCTGTTCTTCATCCTCATTTTCTAGACTACTTTCTACGATCTCTTCAATCTAAACACAAGGAATAACGTTTTGTTAGTAGTAGTCAAAAAAAGAAAATACATGAAATCTCTCTTTAGTTCCACATCCATCAGTTAATCCTCACACTCTACCATTTAGACTCTAATCGATATAGAAAAATCCAATTTTCTGGATAAAAGTCTAGAAATTTGTCTTTTGATACAATTTCTAGGAATCATTTTTCCTATATAATTGACAAATTTTTTTATAAATTTTGTATCATATTTCAGAATAATAATGATTTTAATTGAACCAATTATTAGATGAAATCCAACGACTTAAAAATTTTTACCTAGGGGAGCATATTTTTTTTTATTACAGTGCTACCACAAATCCAAAAGAACACCTTAGCTTTTCAGTTTAAAAAAAATTTGGTTTTGGTTTTTTCAGTTTTTTATAAAATTTCAGAACATATTATTCCTAAAGTTGTATCTAAATTAATTAGTGTATTTGTAAGATAGATTTGATACTTGATATACAAAAGTTATCATTTTATATATTAAACTTAAGATTAACTCATGTAAAAAAAAAATTTAATTTGATAAGTTTTATGTAATACACTGTAATTTATCATTTCCCATTCGTATTCTCATGGTTTCATTTTATAACTTTCTTAATTTTTTAATTTTTTAATTTTTATTCAAAATTCAAACTCGACAAACAAAAATTCAAAGTTTCTCCACTTTTATGAAATTTTGTAACTGAATTTTTAAACAACTATTGGAAAACTAAACTTGTTAGAAATTGAGGGACTGATACTAAAGTATTCTTCTGATTTTGTGAAGTACTGTGTACTCTGTTGCCAAATTCAAAAATTAAAAAATTAGATTGTAATTGATATCCCATCATTGATATCCCTGAAGTGTTCTAAATTTTTAACTTTTTTTTTTGAAATAATAGACTTAAAAATATCAAGTTTCGTATATTCACACTGTACAATATTATCCAAATTTTTTTACCACCTTTTTCATCAATTCTCTCCAAAAGAGGCAAAAGGTAGCCAATATACATATATTTGTGGAAAAAATAAAAAATTATTTTAAGTTTAGCCAACTTATTGTTGTTTTAATTTTTTACATTTTGAGAAAATGTTATAAGTTTTCCGTAAGCTAACTTTACACCACATAATTTGAATTACATGGGCTCATTTATTAAATACAGTGGTTTTAGTTTATGTCGCTACCCCTTATGTCACACTTCGCTTATTGTCACCCTGTTGGCTTTCCCCCGGCTAAACTCCATGCTCTCATGTACTAAATACTCTGCCTATTGTCACACCTCCGTCTATTGTCATCCCATTTGAAGAGAATGTATGGCGCATAACCACACTTCATGGAAACTTTCGGTTCTCAGGCCCAGAATATACTCATGTTTGTTTAAATTGTGTGGGCGATCAGAGACCCTTGGGGGAACTGTTTCATTAACCTATTTGTTGTATTCTACTAATGAGATCCACGATCGTGAATGTTTATTTTTTTAAAGACTCACCCGCCTTCGCGGGTTTATTCCAACCGTGAGTATGCCAACTTTAGATGGGCACATGGTTAGGATTGAGAAACTTAAAGTTTTAATGATAAGCAACATTGGAAGTGAAAAACTTTGCAAACAAGTACCGATAGTTTGGGTGTTTTTGACAAGATAATATCTCAAAGCCATTTATCTGGCATATTGCAAAAAAGCTTGCTGATTACTTTAAGAAGTAATTTGCTTTTAGAGTATTCCAAATTTAGGTAATAACTTCAAAAACTGTAAAATAAGTCGAAAAAGGTATCGTATCATAAAATGCGCCTCTAAAACCAGCAACTTCGGTTTATGTCACCTAATCTTTGAATTTATCAGTCAGTTGACATTATCGGCTATTGTCAACTCCGTCTGCTGTCTACCAATTTTTTGGCTCTCTCGGAGGTGACATTAAGCTAAAACCACTGTGTATTAACTTTTCCAAGTTCATTTTGGTAAACATTAGAGTAAGACAAGTAAGAACCNGGAACTTCGGTTTATGTCACCTAATCTTTGAATTATCAGTCAGTTGACATTATCGGCTAGTGTCAACTCCGCCTGCTGTCAACCAATTTTTTGGCTCTCTCGGAGGTGACATAAGCTAAAACCACTGTGTATTAACTTTTCCAAGTTCATTTTGGTAAACATTAGAGTAAGACAAGTAAGAACCNATAAGCTAAAACCACTGTGTATTAACTTTTCCAAGTTCATTTTGGTAAACATTAGAGTAAGACAAGTAAGAACCGTCCGCTGATACTATTTTTAAGCCTAAATACAGTAAATTTTTCAAATATTTGGTGGGATTTTTAAATCTAAAGATATTAAAATGAAATAAATTTTGAATAATGTTATGAAATTTTTTCTAACACAATTTTTCTTCGTTTACATAAAAATAGAGCGATTTAAGAAAATTTAATGGATGAATTCATGTANTTTTCTAACACAATTTTTCTTCGTTTACATAAAAATAGAGCGATTTAAGAAAATTTAATGGATGAATTCATGTATTTGAAATGAAATTTAAAATTTAAAATTTAAATAAGTGCGCGGATTGGTTCAAATCAAAATTCATCAAAACTTGGCGGTAAATTCAAAATTAGAGATTTGAGTTTGAATTTATTCAAACATAAAAATTAAGTCTCACTTATTATTATTTCTACCCTGTAATATCCACTATTTCAATTGATTAATTACAGATTAATTTTACTTACTTGCAACGGTGGTTTGGCAACGTAGGACGTTTTATCAGTTTCTGCACAATTTTTCATGATTGCGATAGCAAAAAATACTACTACCAAGATCCAAAATTGTGTTTTTATTTGGAGTTCCATTTTGATTTAGACTATTAAAAATATTAAAAACACCTAAATTCCCAATAAATTGTCCAAGTTAGGTCTTTAGGAAGACAATTTAGGCAGTGACGAGGAACGAAAAGTGAAGCTGGAACCTTCTTCGTCTGTCACCCACCAACAAATGATTTTGACAATAGTTAAATTGAGGTAAGTTTAATGAAGATGAAGTAGTATTCTACAATAAAATCAAAAGTAAGGTTCAGCCTGAAGGCATGATTAGTTGATTTTGATTATTACATCAAATACACAATGCCTACCAAACCAAGTACTCCTCATCAATCAAGGACGACCAAATGCATAATTTGTATAAAATTGCATAGTCATAAACTAGCCCTGATCGTCTATTTTATATTTCTAGTATCATCGGATCAAAAAAAATTATTTGACACCAACTTGTCCCGCACAAAACTCATAAATTCCATAATTCTAACGTTACGCATAATTTAGCATAATATTGCATAATCCTGGGGAAATTTTTTGTAATTTTACTATTGTTAAGGAAATAATGTCAAATATTTAATGAATGCAGCGCAATAACACATCATTCCTCGGCACTATTTCCAACAGTACAAGAGTATACACCTTAAATTTTAGTCTCGGCGACAAAACTGGAGAAATAAATTATTTCTGATAAGGAGCTAAATGTGTTTACTAAATTTACAAATTACAAAGAGTTTTGTAGTTATTGTGACCAACTGGTGCAAATAGTAACGTAAGCCAGTCAACCGAACACAAAAAGATTTTCAAACATTAATTTTGACACTGTTAGACAATATTTTTTTTTTAATTGGTTCGTAGAGATAAACAGTGCTGAATGTTCTATCCCAGCAAAATTATGAACACGAATTGTTTCGTTAAATGGATATTTACTTTTAGCTATTTTGACTAAGATATTTACTATTTAACCGACTACGGTACTGTATCACATGATGATCCGAAAGTTATCAACCCTGTATATCGTCAAATGTTGTATAAGTTTTCAGTTTTCATATTGTCAAGTTGAGAATACACGAAAACAGTGAATAAATACGACAGCCAACTACGTTTATTACGTGAGTAGAATTTCAACGCATAAAATTGCATAAAATCGCATAAATTGAAATATTTGGCGTAGAATTTGGCGTGAAAAATCGCATAATTTGGTCTTTCTTACTCATCATCATCCACGTTTTAAGTACACTCCTCATCATCCAAGATAGTTCGAAAGAAACTTCTGGATCACTTTAACTCAACTCTTTGTAGTTAAGAAAGAATTTGTTGAGAGAAGGGGAAAGAATTGATATTAAACCTTGATGTCATTTCTTAAAAGAACTAAACCCGATGCATAGTATCCAGTTACCAATTACTACTGTACTTCAGTCCTACACTTGAATTTTAGGGATACGACACGCTTTCACGGCTTGACCTTATCAAAAGCTACTCTTTCCATATTATTTTTTTTCATCGACTTCTATTGCTTTATCGAAATCCAGAGATCAGTTTCTATATCAAGTGTTGAGAATACTAGTAAGCTATTTTTCACTAATAAAAGAATTCAAAGAGCGGAATATTTTTATCAAAACATAATGAATCTTATAATCCCTTGAGAAGAAGGGAAATGAGGATACTGATAGCATGTGTTAAATATTTCTGACAATTAAATTCTCAATGTGACATTACTGCACATGCAAATAAAGGAAGTTGTTTCGAATTGAGTATAATGATCTCGTCAAGTCAAGACCTTCAATGAGTTCTTTGACTTTTGCAAGTTGCTAATTAAGATTCATGACAATGTGCCATATTTGGCAATGTCAAGTTTCCACAATAAAGAACAAACCACTGAAAAGGAGAGTGATTCCTTAGGGTGGGGGGTTCTGCTGAATGTTATTACAATCATTACAAGTGAATTTTGCAGCACTGCAAAATTCAATTTTCAAGATACAAGTTTCAAGTAATTTCTTAACTAAATTAACCACTTGGTTAATTTAGTTACAAATTACTTTTGCTACACAATAATTTAAAATTTGGGAAGGTATGATAAAATATTGCAAATAAGTTCGAATGAATTTTTGCAAATTCATTCAAACTACTTTTGTGAATGACCGGGCTATGTTTAACCACCGATATAAATTTAAATGAACATGAAAATATATCAATAATGATTCAGTTGGATGATTCGAAATAATCGTAAATAAAGTAAGAAAATCTCGACTTGAGTCATTATTTCTATCTTTGATACCATTAGCTTCTGCTCCAAATACACGGTAAGCTTTGTCAGAGTAAACAAAAAAGCAAGTAGAAAATTACAAATGGGGGATTATAAGATTTACACATTGTCTTTCATAACCCTATACAAGAGGAGCTTTGTTTTCATAACTTATTTTTAATCTAGTCTATAGATGCGATGAGAAAAATGAGAAATAAATCCCAATACCATATTCTAAAACTACACTGCCTACACATCCTGTCACTATGTTTTTGTTAAATTAATGACTAATACACAATGGGATAGTGGATCTGCTCTCAATGATTATAAATGTAAACAAAATCCGATTACAAGACAAAGTAATGGAGATTATTGAATTCATTTCAAATCATTTTCCATTTGCTTTTTAAATCACAACAGTAGTTGAAAACCTGATCCATCGTTAGGTCTGTTACAATATCTCCATAGACATCATGAAGTTCGATGATACGTGGCTTCTCCATCAGTCGCTTTCCGAGTACGATAACATATGGAATACCTAACATTTTGAGGTCTTTAAATCGTCTCCCAATAGTGAATTCTGACCGGTCGTCAACTAGAACATCATTTGGTAAAATTTGATTGAGGTAGTTAACAAGTACTTCAGGTAGATCTCCTACATATTGTTCTTCCTTACTCCCATTCTGAAAAAAAAAAAANAGGTAGTTAACAAGTACTTCAGGTAGATCTCCTACATATTGTTCTTCCTTACTCCCATTCTGAAAAAAAAAAAAAATTAATTTACAACTCGATCAAAACTAAAATCAAAAGCAAAACTTGGTGTTGTGTAAGAAATANGAAAAAAAAAAAATTAATTTACAACTCGATCAAAACTAAAATCAAAAGCAAAACTTGGTGTTGTGTAAGAAATAAGTATAAGTACCTTTGGTGGGATAATGGCAATTGAATATGGTACTAATGGAAGAGGCCATCGGATATCTGTATTTGTAGACAATACTTCTATTACTGATGCAAGAATACGAGATACTCCGAGTCCATAGCAGCCCATTTCTAACGATTGACTCTTTCCACTGAAGTTTACAAATGTTGCATTAAGAGGTTTTGTATACTTCGTCCCAAGAAGAAAAGAATGGCCAACCTGCAATGAGAAAATATATATGTATTATCATGGATAAACAGGTTATAATTGAACTATCAGAATTTGACATTTTTGGTTGAATTATTATTTGATACTTTTCACAATTTTAGATGCAATACGACTCAGCCATTTGCCTTAGCAGTAAACAGTTGATTTTCAAGGATAGCTTTTTTTTTTACTGTGGCTTACTTCAATTGCCACATGGCTCATGAACTCCTTTGAACCACAATTAAGGCATTCTAAGGTATCCAGTTCGGCAGATGTAGTTGAGGATCGATGAAGAACTAACTCTTCATTAAATATTTCTGAACACTGTTGACAGATCTGAATTCTATCTTCTCCAGCACTTGACAAAAAATGGAATTCATGAGACACACTACCTCCAATCGTCCCACCAGATCCGCGGGCTGTTGGAGTAAACCACAGGTTAATATAAAACTCTTTTCAATTTTCTTAGATCTAAAAACCTTTGATCCAGTTTACTCCGATATAGTCAAACAATGCTGAGTAGGCTGTGTTAACTTCATCATAAGTGATTTTCCCGTCCTTTTCGCTTTTGTCAAAAGTGTAGAGATCCTTCATGAGAAATTCTCTACCTCTCAACAGCCCGAATCTTGGTCTTAATTCGTCTCTAAATTTATTGGTAATTTGATACAATCTTAACGGCAATTGCTTATAGCTGATGTTAGTATTATTGATCAAGTCACACACAGCTTCTTCGTGTGTCTGAAAATAGTAGAATACAGTAGTAGTTTGATAACCTTAATATCAATCTCCACTTGATAGGAATTCAAATGAACCAACTTATTANTAGAATACAGTAGTAGTTTGATAACCTTAATATCAATCTCCACTTGATAGGAATTCAAATGAACCAACTTATTACCGGATAAAACAAAATAGTAATAAAGAAGCAATCGACATAAGTTTCAATTTCTTCAATAAGTTTGTTTCAAGCAGTGTTGCTGTTTTTTTTTGTTTTTTATTTAAAAAACATAAAAAACGTTTTTATTGTTTAAAAACGTTTTTTTATGTTTTTTATGTTTTTTATGTTTTTTATGTTTTTTAACCGTTTTTTAATCGTTTTTTCTTAAGTTTTGTTTTTAACCATGAAAATCCCAGTTCAGAATTAAATACAACACACACGACCTATATTAACGTAAGAAACAACTGAAATTGGTATTTAATTGTTAAAGAAGTGTTCTACATGTAAAAAAATTGAATTTTATTTGTGTGTCGTGTGTATTTCACCTAAGGTTCAGTTTGTTTAAAACACTGTTTTTTTTTAAAAAAAAACATGTTGTTTTAAACATGTTTTAAACACTGTTTTAAACAAATGTTTTTTTTCTTCGCAACACTGGTTTCAAGTGAAATAAATAATAATTATTCAAAATTNCACTGTTTTAAACAAATGTTTTTTTTCTTCGCAACACTGGTTTCAAGTGAAATAAATAATAATTATTCAAAATTATAAACTTACTGGACTCAAAATATATTCACGATTTTCACGATCAGTCATTTTCATCAATTCTGATTCACATTCTGCCAGTCGCCCTTTACAGAAAGTAAGTTTACGTCATGATACTCAAATTCAAATTTATCATATTCATTTACCTGATTTTTTCCACAATGATGAAAACGTAAGTGTAGGCATTTGTATTTTCTGACCTCCTATTCCCATCATAAAATGATCAATAGTATTAGTAAGTTTCTCCAATGACTTCAAACCTAATGGCAAAAGGTGGTACGTTCCTGCACTTGTAGGTTGAATTAAACCGAGATCAGTCATCAACTGAAAGAAAAAATCATTCCAGACTCCTGTCACTTTTAGATTCAACAAATTTTTTACCTTACCCGAAGACTTTTGCAAGTAGTATGAGAACTTCCATCCGATTTCCCATTACCAGAAGTAGGATTTGAATCATGAATTATTGACGATGGTCGAAACAATGATCTCATTGAATGCTTCATGCGGTAAGAAATAGAGAAACTGTAGACGTCGGAGTATCTCCGAACCCTCCGTAGGTGATTAGTAAACATTCTAAGCTTTCTTTTTTTTTTGAAATCCTAAAACTAAAACTAAAAAACTAAAAAAAAAAACTAAAAATTAAAATCTAAAATTTTCATTACTTTTTTCGAAAAGTATAAACAGAAAACAGACCACCAAATTCAAAATAACCCACTTTTACCCCTACTCTGTGTCATAGAATAGCCACACCCGTGGAAACCTTTTACTGAACTGTTACTAAAAAACTATATAGGATGCGAAGCTTCGAAAACTCAAAGACTTCAATCAAAGTCTTCGAAATATCGAAGGTTCGATCTTCAAAGTTTCTTGACAATCTTCGACAAAGTCTTCGATCAAAGTTTCGAAGGTTAAATTTTTCAATTTGAGCGTGGTCGACTTACATACGTTTTTATTCATTTCATAAAATCATATCACTTTGTTATTTTTACTATAAACTACTTCCAGTACACGGAGAAATGCTTACCTTTCTCCATCATAAATTAAAATGAACTGGTTACAATTACAAATACTAAAAACTACTTTGCGTTTAATTTTATTTGTTATATAGAAATAAAATTTTAATTTTTCAATTTACAACGTAATGAAACGTTAAAATGGCTTCCGCTTGTTATTACTATTTGATAGACACCCCACATGTAAATCCTTCGGACCTTCGATCTTCGATTTTGTTTTTTTCGTTCCCTTCGATCTTCGATCGAAGAGAAAAAATGTCCTTCGCAACACCTCTAAAAAGAAACCCTAAATTTAAACCAATAATGAACTAATATACCAGTAACTAAGGATGTGTAAAGTACCATTCATTTGTATCGTAATTCGGAACAATGAGATTTAGATTTTTAGTAAAAGTTTTACAAGTGTGGGGCTATTTTATGTATGAGGTTGGGAGTTTGTTGTTTTTTGAACTTTGGGAAACAAGCGACGCGCTCATGATGTTAAGCGGGTGATTTAGTTCAAAAATTCATATTGTTTTTGTATATTTTGAATTTGAACTTCCCTCGTTTCAATAATTCCTTCTTTTCGTTTATCGACAATTCCTCATTTTTATCGACAATTAATTGTCGCCATTAATTTAATTAATTTATACACCTCAATTTTTCATTTACTGTAGGATTTAGGCAGCGTATATTTATTGTAACATCACCCTTTGTAAAATCCCATTACAATGTTACAATGCATTGTAACATCCCCTTTTTTAGTAACTTTCGTTTAATAACTTTAAACTTTAACGTTTCTGTTTAATAACTTTCGTTAGTTTAGTTTTGGATGTTACAACAATGACGGTGTTACAATCAGCACCCGCTGCCTAAACCCAGCCTCATTTCCTGTTGCAGAATTGAATTTTCAACAATTAACCAGGTAAAATCATTTTATTTCTCTAGCTAAAGATGACTTATTTGAGTTTAAAATTACTTGACAAAGATTTAAAAAAATTTCAAACCCTAACAACCTAACCCTAACAACCTTATTACATACGTTTTTCAAATTCCTCATACTAGGTAGCAAGTAACCTTGATTTTAACCATGGTGGAGTTGACGACGAGGTGTATGGTTGTTTAAAGGATGGCGCATGCGCATTCGGTTGGATGTTAACTTTAGGTTTTGTAATAATATCCAAGGCGAATNCTAGCTAAAGATGACTTATTTGAGTTTAAAATTACTTGACAAAGATTTAAAAAAATTTCAAACCCTAACAACCTTATTACAGACGTTTTTCAAATTCCTCATACTAGGTAGCAAGTAACCTTGATTTTAACCATGGTGGAGTTGACGACGAGGTGTATGATTGTTTAAAGGATGGCGCATGCGCATTCGGTTGGATGTTAACTTTAGGTTTTGTAATAATATCCAAGGCGAATNATTGTTTAAAGGATGGCGCATGCGCATTCGGTTGGATGTTAACTTTAGGTTTTGTAATAATATCCAAGGCGAATCCAAAGGGAATTTAGGTTTGCAATGGCCAAATCCGGCTTAAGTAAAAGCAGAGCAACATTTGGCACAATTTCTTCAACTTTTAGCCGAATTTTAGAATAATTCATAAGGTAATTTCAATTTGAAAGAAGAGACGAAACCANAATTTCTTCAACTTTTAGCCGAATTTTAGAATAATTCATAAGGTAATTTCAATTTGAAAGAAGAGACGAAACCATAATAATAATAAAATGTCCTTGTTATCTAGTACTATGCGTGGAATTTCAATGTTTGGGAAGACATTCGATTACGTGCTCATTAAATATTTAAGAAAAAACGGCAAAGTAATTTCACTCAAAAAAATTTTCAATTGGTGTTTTTGTCAACCTCAGTCAGTAAAAATCAATTATTGATGTATTGAGACATTGAAAAAGCTTACGGCGACACTTTCTCTTCATTGTAACCGACATCACCTTATCCAAAATTTACTAATACTGTATTTCACAACCAAATTTAAATGTCAAATCTGTAAAAAAATGAGATAAAAAATTCAAAGATTGAGAAACCCCAGTGAAATTGTGTAAAAACTTTATTAACCTTTATCANAAAAAATGAGATAAAAAATTCAAAGATTGAGAAACCCCAGTGAAATTGTGTAAAAACTTTATTAACCTTTATCAAGAACCTAATAACATGAAATGAATGTCTGAACCTATCCTAATCCTATGTCAAAAACGAAACAAGATTAGATTTAGGTATAGCGTTTAATCTTCTTTAATCGATATTTACCTAGGTAAATGCATCTATGTTAAAACGCCTTGAAAGAAAATGTTTTATTCAAGTGTTGTTAAGTATAGAAAGTCGAATCAGGTGAGTTAGATGATCAGAGCTAGCCTAACGTAAAAAATAAAGAAGCCAATTAGAAATTTTTTGAAACGCCCTTGCGTTGGTTGGTCTGTATCTTATAAATGAACTTTTTGTGAAATTTAACTTAATTAGTCATCGTCATCTTCCTCCTCCTGGGCATCTGGCGCCTCCTTGTCACCTCCCTCATCATCATCATCGTCATTTTCCTCCTCTTCTTCTACTACAACAACTGCCTCATCGTCTTCATCTTCCTCTCCATCCTCATCGCTATTTCAAATGAAATTCTTAATTTTTGTTTTCTTAGTAGAATTATTTTAGTACTTATAATGTAGGAAATACTCACCTATCATCTTCATCGATTCCGTTACCATCAATGTCTGGAACCAAATAATATTGGAGGGGATTCGGCCACAAGTCATCCTTGATAACCTAAAATGAAAATATGTAACAAAATTTAGTATAGTGCACGACGGTTATAAGANGCCACAAGTCATCCTTGATAACCTAAAATGAAAATATGTAACAAAATTTAGTATAGTGCACGACGGTTATAAGAGCTACCCTCCGTCGCCTGGAAATGCTGCTTTTATAACCGTTTGTTCTTACAACACTTATAAGAACAGGATGTTCTTATAAAAAGTACATGGCAAAAAAAATTTACTTTTCCAAAATTTATTTTTTACTAGCCACTCAGTTCGTCCAACGATTCTTTTCCTTGACTAATTATTTATCAANGCCACAAGTCATCCTTGATAACCTAAAATGAAAATATGTAACAAAATTTAGTATAGTGCACGACGGTTATAAGAACTACCCTCCGTCGCCTGGAAATGCTGCTTTTATAACCGTTTGTTCTTACAACGCTTATAAGAACAGGATGTTCTTATAAAAAGTATATGGCAAAAAAAATTTACTTTTCCAAAATTTATTTTTTACTAGCCATTGAGTTCGTCCAACGATTCTTTTCCTTGACTAATTATTTATCAAAATAATTAGTAATTTTGGACTAAACTCTATTAGCAATTCTACGCTCTAATATTGCATTTTCAATTGTAGATAATTTCAATCCTAAATCTCCACGCATCTCGGCTTGATTACAAATATTTTTGAGAGTGTAGAGATACTCTCTGCTCTTATATCCAACTCCCGCTTCAAAAATTACCCAGCAAAAGGCAGTTCTTATAACCGTTTTGCTCTTATATGCGTTTTTCTTATAACGCGTTAATGCCCCATGCTAAATGCATTAGAACAAACCAAACACGCAAAACTCTGCTCTTATAACCCGAATGTTCTTATAAAGGATGCTCTTATAAACGTCGTGCACTGTAAATGATATGTCAATTATTGGTCCAAAAAAAAAGAAAATAATCATACCTCGGCAATATCATCGGAGGAAGGATCCCCGTGATCGGCCAACCAAGAGAAGAAATTTTTTGGTTCAAATCCTCGTTTTCGACGTTGCGAATTCGAATCTTTGATTCTCTTTGTCAAATCCATCCCTTGTTTCCATTGTATCTCAGTACTAGTTGATTTTGGATCCCCTGAAATAGTTAAAGCAGGTTAGGTTTGAAGAACTTGTGATTAGTTTCTCCTACTAAATTATGATGAGTAGTAAGAGTTTCTAATAGATCTAAGCAAAGTAGAACGGATTTTCAATTGAGCCGAATCCGATCGGCACTTACCGCCCAAATGAAACTCCTTCACCAAGAGCTCATTAGAAAAGAATGGGNTTTGAGCCGAATCCGATCGGCACTTACCGCCCAAATGAAACTCCTTCACCAAGAGCTCATTAGAAAAGAATGGGTTCTGTGGGTCAAAGTAAAACTTGATGCTACAAAAATAAAATAAAAGATAATTAATAATTAGACAACAGTGTTAATTAAAACAATTTAGTTTTAATATAATTGCTAAATACCGATATCCAGATTTGATATCGTCAAACTCCTCAACTTCCATCTTGCTCAAAAAGTGAAGACAATCTTCTTCCTCTTCGTCAATCAAAAGTGAGACCTGGGGATGGTTTACCATCTAGAATTACACAAATCTTATTTTTAATTATACCCTTCATATTATTACTCATTGTAATCTAAATGAGTACCGCGGTAATCCAGAAGTTCTTCACACGTCCAATGACCTCATTCCGCTTGTCAAAGTGTGGCTTCCGAAGTTTATTATATTTCTGTTCTACTGTGAGTATCTCTTCCGATGCCTTCTCATTCAATCCATCAATTTCATTTTGTAAACCATCAATTTCCTCCAATGCTTTTTGTGTTGCTGGATCAAATCCAGATTCTTGCATGTCATCTTCTGATTCCGAACCGGCCTGAGCCCCTTCGTCCAGTTTCTTCATTTTTCGCGGAGAAGGACCAGTAGAATTATGAGACTCCATTTCACCTATTTTCATAATAATTCAACTCATTAGAATTATTACAGATAATGATTTTAAATTTAACACCCAGAATCCCTCCAAAATATAAAATGTGATTATACAAAGAGTTGGTTAACATTTGATGCCTCATCCCACAATTAAAAAAAAAATAGGATCTTTCTACATCTTCATAAATTATGGTAACTTCGGGACTCAGGTTAGGTCAAGGTTAGATTACTACTTTTAGTACTTACGTTATGTCGTAATTCATAAAGATATGTAAACTTCCGGCAAAATATAAGCTTTTTTTTTTTAAATAAAATTTTCAAGATTCGGAATAATTGAAATAAAATATAAAAGCTTATAAATTTTTCGTTGCCATCCTTCCAACCGACAACATAACTACGTAAGCATGCAATAGCCCACCACGTGGACGAGCCTTACCACTACTGCTGGCCTAGCCACAGAGCTCTACAAAAAAAAAAAAAAAAACCTGATTTAATGGTTCAGTATTACTAAGTTCGCCCTTAATAATTTTTATAACGTAACTGTTAGAATTTCTTAAAACAAGATCCAGAACTAAACAATACTGTGCCTAACCTAACCTAACTAACAATAGAATAAAAATAAGAAAACGAACACTACTAAGAATAATTATAAAAGCCGAACTCTCCCTCGTTCCATCAATTCCTCTGTGAGCCGAAAAATAAAGAGATGAGAATGAGAAAAATAGCTTTGTTTACTCGAGTATGAATTCAACAACGCCGGCTTCACTTACAAAGTCTAAAGTCGACACTACTGCATGTAGTTTAAATTAAAACTATACTAAAAACGATAAGGAATGTAGAATTAGTAGTTTCTTACCTTAATTGTTAACCGAAATGTTAAAAATTAGCGAGGAACAGGAAGACAGGACAAGTCAACGACAGCAGTCCAGAGATCCAAGTCACTCGATTTGAAGAAAGAAAGAAAGAGCTTCTCGTCGAGAGACACACGCCGAGTCCCGTCTCTTTTCACAGTGTCTTCTGCCGCTTCCTTCCCTCAAAATCCACACCTCTCAAGCCCAGCACAACAAACCGACTGACCATCACTTCTCACTCGCACACTCTTTTCCCCACACAAACACATATCACCCAATAATACCCAATTTACCCTCTACAAAATATCCAACAATCAAATAATATATAACAATCAAATAATATACAACAATCAAGTAATATCCAATAATCAAATATTGTAAATTTTTATTTTGAACATACCGCCATTTTTTATATTGGAAGATTCGAGAAATCCTCACAATTTTTATCCAATCAGCTTCAAGGATTTAAATTTTGTTCAAATTTTCCTGGTGGGAAAATTTAAATTTTTAAATTTTCTTCCATTTTTTTAAAAGTTTGAATATTTGAATCTGAAAACAAAAACAAAAAAAAAAGCAAACAATAAATGTTTTGTTTTTTTTTTGTTTTTTTTTTAAATTAATTATTAGTTTAAATTAGTTAAACTATATAAAATTATGTTATATTGAACACATTAGATAGATTTATAATGATATTTAGGAGTTTTTGGAATGTAATATTATTTATTAAATCCGATATAGTGAAGTCAGAGATCAACTTTTCTTCCGTTGGGATCCAACTACCGTATACACTATTATGGAGTCCTTATTTGATTAAATATTTTTCATGGTCTCAATAATGGTATGTTTTCAAACCTAATCATAAGTTTCAATTGTTGAAATAAATGTGAATCAATAAATAATATTATATTATATCCGTTGAATGGATGTATATGGAGAGAATATGAGTATACTTGAGTGAAACCATCGAGAGAGTACTTTACGGAGTCTAGATTCTTTCCCTCGGAAATTCTAACTCAACTCAGGGCCTCCATTCAAATACGTAAATATAATTCTTAAAAAAACCATTTCTATGGACTCTTGTTTAATAATTAGACCTACAATTAACGTTTCATTATTTTGATTTTATTATTATTATTAAACTTTTTTTTTTAATAAAATAATAGTCGAAAAATATAAAATAAAATTTTTTCCAGTCTAAATTTTNTATTATTAAACTTTTTTTTTTAATAAAATAATAGTCGAAAAATATAAAATAAAATTTTTTCCAGTCTAAATTTTATGTCTTATAACTAATATGTTCTTATAAGGAATTATTCTCTCATGCTAAATACATTACATTATTGGTACAAAACAACTTAGAAATTTGGTCTTATAATCAATATGGTCTTCACATGTCAATTCTTTATCTATGACATTTATAAAAATTTCATTNTATTATTAAACTTTTTTTTTTAATAAAATAATAGTCGAAAAATATAAAATAAAATTTTTTCCAGTCTAAATTTTTATGTCTTATAACTAATATGTTCTTATAAGGAATTATTCTCTCATGCTAAATACATTACATTATTGGTACAAAACAACTTGNTCTCTCATGCTAAATACATTACATTATTGGTACAAAACAACTTAGAAATTTGGTCTTATAATCAATATGGTCTTCACATGTCAATTCTTTATCTATGACATTTATAAAAATTTCATTAATTATTCATTAAATATTAGAAACTTAACATTCTTGATTAAATCAATTAATTGTATAGTTATCCACTTTGGGAGTGTGTTAGTAATTACACCATTTTTATTGTAAAATGATACTATTGACACTTTAATAAATTATTATCAATCAATCAATCTTTCGACTACTGTAATAACAGTACTTCATAATCATCTGTGGTTATAATATTATTTAATGATGAATAAAGCTAAAATATAAAATATTACAACAGGTTTAGAAATCTGTCATTTATCTATCACTTATGAATTAATTTAAATGTTTATATTAAATCAGATTCATTGAGTGTAACTCTAACTCTATTAAACAATAGGTAAGAAAAGGATTATATATTAACTTCTTAGGAACAGAAAATTTATATTTATTTTATTTAGGTTTTTATTAAAAAATTTTATGAGACTACTTTTTCTAGTAACCTTCGGAGTATCATCTCAATTTGGTTAGAAAGTACTTACCGAGTAATCATAGATTAGAATGTGTAAGAATTTTAAATTTTGATACTCCCAATATTATATATTTTTGCCTTATATATTTTTAGTTTAAGTTTTAGTGAGTTTTAGTAAGTTAAGTAAGGTTTAGAATTAAGTAAATAAACATTAGAAAGTAAAAATAAATTAAAAAGACTCAAAAATTAAAACATTAAAAAGTTCATATTTGTTCATATTTCCGATTTATTTGTGTGAAAAGTTATATTTTTACAAAAAAATATAAATTACAAAAAAAAAAAAATTTTTTTAGTAATATACATTGTNAAAAGTTCATATTTGTTCATATTTCCGATTTATTTGTGTGAAAAGTTATATTTTTACAAAAAAATATAAATTACATAAAAAAAAAAATTTTTTTTAGTAACATACATTGCAAAATAATGTTGAATTGAAACTAGTTGATTTATTTATTAGCCTACTGAGCTATTTCTAATGATTTTTTGTCTTNCAAAATAATGTTGAATTGAAACTAGTTGATTTATTTATTAGCCTACTGAGCTATTTCTAATGATTTTTTGTCTTATTTTGACTTACTTTATTGTATTAATTTGATAAAATCAAAATTTGTTTTTAATTTGTTGGAAAAATGATTATTTTTTGTTGAATAGACACTGTTTATGTTTAGTCTGCTATGTTTAGATTACGTTTTTACATCCTCGGACAGAAGAGTACTCGATATTTTTACTCCTTGTTGTTCTTAATTGTTATTGCTCAAAATTTTGAGAATGAGTCGCATTTTGCCATATTACACGAAATCTCCTCCGCTTCCACCACCCGGTAAGCAGTTCCCTCCAAAATTAATATAATCCCTTCTCTTCCCCCCTTTTCATTATTAAGTCTACTTTACACCATACAAATAATTTTAATTTAATAAAAATTATATTTTTTTTTCACTCAATTTTTCAGAACAGAGACAGAATTTAAAAAAAAAATTAAATTTCAATTTTGTAAAAAAAAAATTACAAAATGAGTCTTTCATACTATACATCTTTAATACTTAAGTATTCTTAATAAACTAATCTTATGTCAATCCTATCTCTAAACAATTCTTCAAGTGATCCTTACCTAACTCTAAACTATTAAACAAAACTTATTCTTATTAATTATTATTTATTTACTAAAATTAAAATTAAAAAATAATAATAAGATTTATGAATTTTTATTCTTAAGTCTTAATTATCCTAGCTGCGTTGGATAATTTTGAGGATGAGTTGAAATCACATTATCAGATAAATATTTATAATAAGTGTGGTGTGAAATGGTCTTTAAATAAAATGACAATTGTAAACTCCAGCCATAAAATCCCCATTTGAGATTTGGTTTAAAATTCAAAAATTATGATTTTTATGGAGATGATCCAACAATGAAAATAAGGAACTTATTATTAGTAAATTATTATTGTAATTTATACTAGGGTAATGTGTAATATCATTAGCCAGTAAAAATTAATTTAANATTATTAGTAAATTATTATTGTAATTTATACTAGGGTAATGTGTAATATCATTAGCCAGTAAAAATTAATTTAAGTTACTTGATTCTGGAGCTTAAGTTCTCATTCATTTTGTTTTTATTTATGTCAAAATATTTTAATTGAGAATCAAATATTTCTAAAATTTGACTTATAATATGAAAACGAATTTACTAATATAATAAATTTTTCAATGACTATATTAACCATTTCAATAACCAAAAGAAAATCTAAAAATTAATGAACAAATTGTAATTTTTTTTCTTATTTATATAATAGTGATATTTATATGATATTTGGTTACTGAATTTCGCTCACAATATCATTGATTTCTGTTCAAATATTTGTTTCATAATGTTTCATAATGTTTCATAATGTAAAAATGTGAATTTTTAAATTTATATAAAGTTTTCGACTTGTCAATTTTGGTTCAGAATATTATAGATGGATTGACATTGACATTTAATTAGATTGAATTCAATTGACTTAATTCTGGAAAACAGAATTGAAAATAAAATTTTTTTTAATTGGAATACAGTAAACCTCGAATAANGAAAACAGAATTGAAAATAAAATTTTTTTTAATTGGAATACAGTAAACCTCGAATAAGCTGAATTTCAAGTGACCGAAATATTTGGTTCTTGGTAGCCGAGGTTCGGCTTAAGTGTAAGCCGAACACAGAACTTGGGGAATAATTTGTTCGTCTTAGCCGAGGTAGTTTTAATTTACCATTACTTTATAATAGTAAGTTGTTNAACTTGGGGAATAATTTGTTCGTCTTAGCCGAGGTAGTTTTAATTTACCATTACTTTATAATAGTAAGTTGTTGCGGAGACAAAAAATTATTAAAAATATATCATTTGTTCATTTTCTGTAGTTAAAGTTGCTAATTTTTCAAAAAGTAAAGAAGTTATTCATTAAATTTTGTAAGAAAAAAGTTGAAGTTTCTTTTAAAATTGATCAATTAATTGGTGTTCGTGTTAACCGAGGTAAAAAAAACATGTGCCTTATGGATTGGGGCCACGAAAGGCGTTCGTAGTAGCCGAGGGTTCGGCTTAACCGAGTTCGGCTTAGGCGTTCCATTTATATACAAATTCCCTATCTCAGGGCGCGGACCGGATCTCTTGGTTCGTGGTAACCGAGGGTCCGTGGTAACCGAAGTCGGCTTAACCGAGGTTTACTGTAATAGTAGGTTGTTGTGGAAACAAAAAATGACTAAAAATATATCATTGGTTCATTTTCTGTAGTATTTCAACGTTTGAAAAGTTATTCAAAAGAAGTTATTCATTAAATTTTGTAAGAAAAAAGTTGAAGTTTCTTTAAAAATTGATCAATTAATTGGTGTTCGTGTTAACCGAAGTAAAAAAAAGCATGTGCCTTATGGATTGGGGCCACGAAAAGGCGTTCGTGATAGCCGAGGGTTCGGCTTAACCGAATTCGGCTTAGGCGTTCCATTTATACACAAATTCCCTATCTCAGGGAGCAGACCGGACCACTTGGTACTAAAAAATATTAAAAAATATACTAAATATAATATAAATATAAAAAATAAACCGAGGGTCCGTGGTAACCTAGTCGGCTTAACCGAGGTTTACTGTAATTATTTTTGACTAATTTAATAAATTTTGGTAGCCTGATTTTATTGTTTTTTACGATTATTTATCACTTTTCATCATTAATATTAAAATTTACTTTACCGGTAAATTTGGAACCCTGTGCTTGTCGACATTCTAAACTCGAAAATTTTTATTCCGCGCGTGGTACACATGTACAAATAAGGCATCTAGACGCAAAGTTTTGTGCACCAACTTTTAAATTTGTAAGTTGAAAAACATCAAGCCAGCTATGTTAAGGATTCCTTGTAGAATTCACTCAAATTCATCCAAAATGCCCGAGTACAGAGGTGGACAACTAGTACTAAAAATATAAATTTAGACGGGGGACCATCTATGTATAGTTGAAAGGGTTTGGTGAAAAGTGGGTAGACTTTAGTCAACTTTTTTTCTAGCGAGAAGACGACAAATTTCAAATCGATACACAAACCATACGGGCAATTAGTATACAAATTACTATAATTTAAACACTATGAAACAGACTTGGAAATTCATGGAGAGCTCAGTGAGTCATGTGTTACCTGACTCCATTTCCTAATGATGCAGATTACAAAAATAAAATGTGAATAAAACTACATCTAGGTTAATCACAGTACTCACGTGACTGAAGAGTTGTGAGTCACGACTCGTGACTATGAGTCATTGAGAGAGGCCTATTGTAAAGTAAAATAAGATGAAACATGATGTAATTTTATTTTTTTATAGGATGTTTGTCAATCATTATTATTTTTGTTAACTAAACTCAAAACAATCAATTTATATTAATTTCTGTTAACTTATTCTGCATCGCTAAGTACATAATATTGAGGATTCCATTATTGGTGCTTGATGGTTATCAAGTCGATGAGCTACTTCGGCGGCGGCGTTGGTGATGCGCCTAAATATTTGAAAAAAATATGGCGCCGGCGGTGCAGACCACTAATTTGATCCGTTTATGTCCGTTCTGAAATAGTGCTCTTACAAAATTAGATTGAATTATTGACAAACTTTTAGATGATACAAAGTATAAATAATTGTTGAATATAAATTTATAAATTATTATATTATATATAATTTATAAATTGATAGATAAAAGTGAAAAAAAANAATTGTTGAATATAAATTTATAAATTATTATATTATATATAATTTATAAATTGATAGATAAAAGTGAAAAAAAAAGAACTAATTTAAGCCATATAATTATTGTAGGGGTACGAGAGCAGAAATAAATGTAAAAGTTGCTTTNAAAAAAAAGAACTAATTTAAGCCATATAATTATTGTAGGGGTACGAGAGCAGAAATAAATGTAAAAGTTGCTTTGCGCAATAAATGGCCTAAGGCGGATAAAAATTTTCAATACGTGTATTATAATACAGCATGTAAATCTGTATGTTAAAATTTCCCTGGTAGTAGTAGTGACTTTGAATTTTTTTAGTCTTGGAAATAATTTAAATCTTAAATAGTATACTATAATTTTTATTCAATTTTGCACTATAAATCCTAGTCTCACTATTGATCTTTGGAAAATCAAAGTTTTATTTTTTAACTTTTAAATAGATAAATATTTAAGTTATACTTATTTTACAGGGATAATCAATTATTAATTATAATTACCAACCACTACGGTGGGAATTCTATATGCAATAGCAGCTTAACATTATTAAATTTAATAAAAATTATACAATATAAGAACTTGGTTTAGTAGCGTATTTCCTGGAAGGCCTATATTAGTTCCCTACCATCTGCTGATCACTGACGACATTCAAAAAAAAATGACTAACACAGTCGTCATTAAGATTGAAGTGAGATGGGATCACTTTTGTAACTTTATACACAATTTTGATTTAGATTTAATGAATTTATATTCTCAGACGACAATTGTAGTACGACAAATTCTCAGACGATTTCTATTGTCTTAGAATTTGTACGACAATTTTTAAGAAAATTAGTCTAAAGCATGTCAATTTAAAATTTTACGATTACTTGACCAAAATCTTTTGGTGGATCTTTCCGACTGTGGGAGATAAAAAAAACCTTACGACAAAATTCAATATATTGAATCGTTTTTGTGGAAATTAAAAATCCATAAAGTTACATGTTGTTATGTACCTATTTGAACAAGTTGCTATAGTTTTAAATTTTTTATAATTTAAATTCAGTTGGTAACAGTAAGGCAGCTATGGCTNTGTCAATTTAAAATTTTACGATTACTTGACCAAAATCTTTTGGTGGATCTTTCCGACTGTGGGAGATAAAAAAACCTTACGACAAAATTCAATATATTGAATCGTTTTTGTGGAAACTAACAATCCATAAAGTTACGTGTAGTTATGTACCTGTTTGAACAAGTTGCTATAGTTTTAAATTTTTTATAATTTAAATTCAGTTGGTAACAGTAAGGCAGCTATGGCTGNTTTGAACAAGTTGCTATAGTTTTAAATTTTTTATAATTTAAATTCAGTTGGTAACAGTAAGGCAGCTATGGCTGATGGACTTTAGGGTTATTTCTATTTCGATTTCTATTTTAAGTTTAAAAATCCCACCAGATAGTTCAAAAAACTTTGTATATTTAATGCTTAAAAAGAGCATCAGGAACTGCTGCGTTTGACCAATCAATTTTTTAATTAGAACGGCTTAAATTCATTTAAAAAATTATTTATTTTTTTTTATTTTAATAAGAAATCAGTTGACCCGGGCAAGTATAAATTGGCTGACTGATTAAATCATCTTCCTACACAATGCACGTCAAATCTTTCGTAAAAAGGAAACTGTCATGAAGCATTGGAGGATACATTTTTACATAAAGAAACACTGATATTCAAATTTAAATATCCTAAAATAAATTTTGTTTTGGATTTATAAAAATGATAAATTAAAATTAAGATTAGAATATTTTTATAGCGCAAANCTAAAATAAATTTTGTTTTGGATTTATAAAAATGATAAATTAAAATTAAGATTAGAATATTTTTATAGCGCAAATGAGAACTATTTCCATCATTTTCCGTTTTTAGTTAGAAGTAAATCAGCGGTGGTAGATGTACTCTCGGGATATTTTATTCTACTTTTGGTTCTTATTTTAAATTTAAGAATCCCGCCAAATATTTCAAAAAATTTGCCACATTTAGGCTTAAAAANCTAAAATAAATTTTGTTTTGGATTTATAAAAATGATAAATTAAAATTAAGATTAGAATATTTTTATAGCGCAAAAGAGAACTATTTCCATCATTTTCCGTTTTTAGTTAGAAGTAAATCAGCGGTGGTAGATGTACTCTCGGGATATTTTATTCCCCTTTTGGTTCTTATTTTAAATTTAAGAATCCCGCCAAATATTTCAAAAAATTTGCCACATTTAGGCTTAAAAAGAGCATCAGCCACCGCTGCCTTACTTTCACCGCGTTTTTTACTTTTATTTCGATTATTTTCGAGTTTTCGTCAATAATTTCGATTTCATTTATCTAAATTACAAGTGTGGTAGTACAGAACAGGAAATTAATTAACCAAAAGATAAAATTTTATTACGTTTAAATTTACTGGATTTCAAAAATCTACTTGGATTTTTCAAAAACGAGAAATACGGAACGTGGACTATGTTTAAAGAAGGAAGTATACGTAAGTTGTGTGATAAATAACAACTGTCACTTCATTTGTTTAATTTTTCTTCATTCTACTAATCTTGAGTTGGGTTCAAATAAAATTAGCAGTGGCACTGCAACTATTCCAATGTTAGTTGCATCATTTCATCGATATTGAGGTTATCGAGAAGAGCTCGAGTTGGTAAGTGTATTTGTCAATGTCTGATGAATCAGTAATAAGTTGTAGGAGTAGGAGCTCTATATAATCTATAATTTCTTAGTAACAGCAGTAAACAGGAGGTCAAATCAAATCAAAAAAAAAAGTTTGTTTTTTTCTGTCAAGGAATCACAATCATACTTCTTGATTATATGATTTTTCAAATATCGACACTGCACTACTACACTGTAGTCAAGTTACCTTTAATAATTTATGAAATGAAATAATAAGTAGGTATGTCATGTCTCAAATGAAATTGATAGAAAAGAGTGAACTTAAGAAGATTAAGTGATTTAATTTGAATGTTCAGTTCTAATCAAATTATTTTTATCACTGGTACAGTCACAGTCACAGTGCCGAAGGTTTGAGGGCTGCAATAGTCGGATCATCAAAATATCGTATATTCTTTTTTCTTTTTAGTATCATACGATTCATTTAGCGGTAGTAATGTGTAATGTTTTGGCATGGAACCCTTACCTCACCAGTATAAAACATGCGTGGAAAGATTTATTGTGTTGTCTATCTGTGTATATGATATGTCATATTATGTCTTATTAAAATTTGTTTTAGAATTCTTCACTAATCTTTTGGATTCTTGAATTATGGAGGGCCTAAAGAAAAGAAAAAAGGATCAGAAGCTTCACCACAAAATAAAATATAACCAGGAACTAGTCGGAACGATTCCTCTGGAATATGGAAGTGAATTCAGTAATAATTTCACTGTAAGTAATAATTATAAAAAATTACAAACAAATTTCTCTGTGAGTTAAGTAAAAAGATTACTTTAAAACTTCTGATTAATTTATACTATAGTCTTCTACGTTGGGAAGCCCCCACAGCTTTACCGTGCCATTGTCAGCTTGCGACGATGAGCTTGACCAGTGTGAGAATTTCTCCTCAAATATGATACAGCAATCAAATTTGAATGGAGGGGATTTTAATGGACAATCGAATATGGGGTGGGCTCCAGGACAGTTGTCACATGGAATTGGTCAAGGTAATGGATAATATTTAATATTAATATGATTGTTGATAGAGTGCATACTTTAGTTAATTAATTAATCTCTTCGTAAATAATATATAATTAAGCATTTCAACTTGTGAGTATTGGTATCATTTGTAGGTGAAATTTCAGAATTTGCATGGGAATTTTACACTGGAGGTGATTATGAGTTCTTTTTCAGTTTATGTTAGTAGTGTCTTATCATAATAATTATTTTGCAGTTAACGACATTCTTGTATTTCCGGACAATTTGGTTTAAAGCAATCAAACAATCGTACATTTATTAGTTTATTTGGAATAAGCCTATAAAAAGGATTTATTGGCAAGGAATGCTTCTAGACAGCAATAAAGGGTCTTAAGTATCCATGAATGTTTACTTTATGATGAATTCACGTGAAATTGCCCGATATTTGGTTCTAAGAATAAATCATTATTCGCTAGTTTATTCCAGTGTATTACATTCTCTAAATTACTTCCTACTTTTCAAATCTTGTTGCAGGATAATAATTTTACATCTCAGTTTCATAACTTTTACTCATATTTATTCATTTTAATTTTTATTGTTTTCGTAGACTCCTTCGGAACAGCTGAAATGGCCCCGCTTGGGGTGAGATCCCATCTTGAAACCAATGGAGACTTCATGGGAAGCGACGACCAACCATACATACAAAATGAGGAGAGTGTGTATCAAAATATGGTTCAAGAATATGATGGAACGGAGAGTCAAGATGGAAGTGGATACAGATGGGAACACAATGGATTTGAAGATGTTCCAAATGTATTACCCACATCCACAACGGTATGTTATCTTACTTATGTAATAAAATTATGGAGAAGTTAATTTTGTTTGTAACAGGATGATGTCGGGGCATCGAGCTCAGTACGATCTCGCAAATCCTCTGGTTCATCATGTTCATCTTCATCATCAAGCTCTTCATCCTCATCAGGATCTTCTTGTTCCTCCTCATCCTCATCCTCTTCTTCGGATTGCGGAGAGCATCCTGAATCAACAGAAGCTTTCCAAACCAATGAAATGCCAAGCTTAAATCAAGAGCATGTTCCCAATAATGATGGATCTGTTCATGTCCCTGTATCAGATAGTAATATTAGGGGTAATTGTCAAAAGGAGAATTTGCTCAATCTAACACTGGACAGTCTCCGTGATGAAGATAACTTTGCGGAAGTTCTTGAAGATGTGGAAGACACAGCATATGACAATTCTAGCAGGATAGTTAGCCAGGAAAGTACTACTGATAGCCAACCTATAGCGGACTCAGAACAATTCAACAATGAGACATATCTTCCGCTGAATCCGTCTTCTCAATACTTTCCTGAGACCGATGGTTGGGATTTGAACAGAGAAGAGAGTAGAGACTGTGAGACCCCAACCCAATGAATTTTAATTTAAGTTTAGTTTAATTAAAACTTTGTTCTAAAATTTATGTTTATTTGTGTTTAGTTGACTACTCTGAGGAACCACCAGGAATGGATTCGAGTGTTTTAGGGAACTCTGTGGATGGGTTTCCAATCGCAGAAGCTCAGTTGGATCTACCAGAGTGTACTAGTAAGGATAATTCGGAAGAGTTGAGAAACTCCTACAGCTCCGACATACCTCCGTCGCTTGAACCAGCTGTCCCTTACCAGGATATATTTACTCCTGCATTTCATGGTGTCACTGGTCAGTTCATGTTATTTCTTTAATTTTATTTATTACTTGTCTATTTGTAATATAGAAAATAACAATGAGTTTGATGATTTTTTTTTTAGATGAAAAAGTTGATCAAGAGGTAGAAGATGAGGAAACTAAAATTGAGAGTATAAATCGTAGTGACCCACTAGGGTTGCTTACAGAAGATCCTCTGTCTGAATCTGAGTCGATGGATTGTGGACAAGAACGATTAAGAATTAGAAAAGCCGATAGTGAAATTGGCAGTGAACCAAAACGCAGAAGACTATACTGTTCGATGCCAATGTCACCGTTGGAAGAGCTGTGAGTTTCATATAGGTTACAAAGTAGGTTACAAAGTATTTTGTGGTTATCATGAATTTTTTTTTTTCAGTTCTCCTAACACCATTCCTAAGTACAAATCAAGTATGGGTGATCTCACTGATTTAGGCACACCAGATTCTCTTTGCAGATCTCCAACACATATAGTAGAAACCGTCAAGATGGAACCATTGGAAATTGTGAAGTTATCCCCTGTTGAAGGCATACGCGACAGCTTGAAATATAAGCAGTACTTTCGAATAGAAACTCATCCCAATGGCGGCGCTCGGATTCTTCACGCATATCAGCAGGAATTCAATCATCTGAATCCAGATGAACTCAACAATCTAACTGATGAATTTTTTCATGTAATTAAATATCTATATCTTCGTAACGTCTATTATAATATTTTATTTTATTATTTTTTTTTTTTTTCAGCTGGCCTTTAGTGAGTGTGATTCAGGATCAGCTTACTTCGTAATGGCCGTTATTCATGATGCAGCGAAATATTTACCTGATCTTCTCGAATATATGACGGAACATCATGCAGAGCTAAAAGTGAGGGCCAGTCGCTTGGATAGACAGTCTGATTCCGAGCCGTTGACAATGGCCGAATATAGTGAACATGTGAGTGTCTTTAGAAATTTACAAATATACAGAGATAGTAAATGGTGCACTGCATACCTTAGAATACATTCTGAGTTAGTAGTCTATGTGGTGGGGGGGCAGAAAAACTAATTTGGTTTGTTGAAACGTTCCAGGTTCATGCTCACTACTCAAGTGGTACATTCCGTTACGGTCCGTTACAACAGTTGAGTTTAGTCGGAGCAGTTGGTGAAGAAACAGGAGGTTATTTTCCACATATGCTATCCCTATTGGAACAAAATACTTTTTTGAAAAAGGTGAGAGAAGTCAAAAGGACAGAAATTATATAGTTATCTTTAGAACGTTAGAGACTATGTTAAGTAGAATAAATTTAAGTTGTGTTGCTTATATTTATAGACAATGCCATGGGGCGATGACTCAATTCTAGATGGTATTCGACCTCAAGATTCAAATGATGGACCAATATTTTGGATCAGACCCGGTGAGCAGCTTATTCCTACAGAAAGAGATAAAGGTTCGCCCTGTAAACGAAAACGGTAAGGAAATATAGCGAGAGAGTGAAATTGAATATCAACCAACTGAATGAGTTTTTTTTTTTATATATATATCTCAGCACTGGTATCAATGAATTACGGAATCTTCTGTATGTGCCAAGAGTGTCCGAAGCTAGAGAGATGATGTGTGAGGATCGTACAAAATGTCATGCAGATCATGTGGATAATGGACTCGAAAGACGAACTTGTGCAGCCGTTGGTGAGTTCTTTTAGTTTATTAATGGTTAATACAAAGCAAAAGAGGGGGAACTTTTTTCTTCTTTTGAACGTGTGAAATAATTAGAACCACCCGAGGCTCAGGGGTGATGTCCCAATATTTCAACCGAGCATGTTACTCAAGCAATGATCAGATTATCTTGTATTCATTACTTACTCAAGCTAATCAACTATTACTTTTGTTCTTCATTCAGGAATTTTAAAAGCTGTTCATTGTGGACAACCTTACGAACTCAATCGGATTACAAAAGATGTGGTGGCATTTCATGCAGAGGATTTTCCTATCATGGTTGAAAAACTTCAGTTGGATCTCCATGAACCCCCGATATCTCAGGTATTTAAAGAGCCAATCTAATTTCAATAGCCTATTTTTTTTTATTCTATCTTTAATTACTCAGTGTATCCAATGGGTGGAAGATGCAAAATTGAACCAACTCCGTCGTGAAGGGATTCGATATGCTAGGATTCAGTTGGAGGACAATACAATCTACTTTCTACCCAGAAATATAATTCACCAATTCCGCACCGTGTCAGCAGTAACTAGCATCGGTAAATCAATTCGTTAAATTTTATCACCATATTTTGTTTAGATACTTAACACTACTACTGACTTCCTGGTCTTAATCGTCCCATCTCCACAACTTAATTGATTTGATGTTTTTTTTTTTGTTTTTTTTTCCATAGCTTGGCATGTTCGTCTGAAACAATACTATCAAACAACCTCAATGCCCGTACTCAAACCCGAATTGGAAGTAAGCACAATTTCCGTTGGAGATCATTTGGGAAAGCGATCATTGATAAATTCTCCAACATCAGAAGTCTCTAAATCGCTTAACATATCGCGAAAAATGGAAAAACGAAGTCGAAAAGAATGCGATGATGATGAGTGGGTACCTGATGTTGTAAAAGTTAGTAAACCAACACGTATCCGTGATAAAACTAAAGATGAAAGAATTCGATCTAAGTTGAAACAAAGAGAAGAAAGAAAAAAGAAATTGAAAAAACGAAAATTGGATACTACTACGAGTGTAAAAGAAGAAAAGAAAGTACACGAAAAGGATTCAAATGGGCACAAATCCTATGAAAGTAAAAGTGACAGAAAAGAAAAAGAAAGGAAAAGCTCGAACGATCAGTCTAATCCAGAAAAAGCTAAATCCTCTCATAACAAAGAAAAGGTGAGAGTAAAGGAATCTGTGAAACATCGAGAGACTGAAAAAACAAGTAGTGAATATATAAGTGGAAAAAATTCTGGTTCTAACAACGAAGTTCATAAATCAAATAGTACGAACTCAAAGGATACATCTCGTAGTAGTAGCAATAAAGAAAGAAAATCTTCATCGAAAAATGAGGAAGGAAAGCAACATAGTAGTTCAAAAGAATCCAGATCAGATTCACATCGTCACAATTCAAATAGTAAAACAAGTAGTGATGTATGCCAGACGAGAGAAAAATCCGAAAAGAGGTTGAGTAGTAGTAGTGATTTATCAAAGTCACGAGATAAACACAAGTCTTCTTCTAATTCTAAAGAAAAATGTGAAAAAAAATTATCCATTATCGATGAAAAAGATTCAAAAAGTAACACAAAAGAAGAATCAAGTTCTCCAAAAGAAAAGACAGAAGGGAAAGAAACAGAAAAAACTAAAACGGATTCAGTGTCTCATAAAGAAGGAGAAAAAATTTCTACACATCACTCCAAAGAAAGTCGTAGGTCTTCATCCAGTCATCATTCTTCTACTTCAAGTAGTAGGAAGGAAAAAAATACGTCGTCCAATAATTCTTCATCAAATTCAAAACATGGAGAAAAATCAAAAACTGGAGATAGTGGTAGAAGAGAATCAGGACATAGGTCAAAGGATCGAACTAAAGAAAAGAATGATACTGTGATGAAAGAGTCAAGTAATGGCTCTAGCTCAAAGAATCGGACAAAAGAAAAGTCAAATAGTGAGCCAAAAGAATCAGAAGAACGAGCCAAAGAGAAAATAATTGGTGATAGAAGCTCAAAAAGGAGAGAATCATCACAAAAAGATCGTCATTCAAAGGAAAAAGATAGAGGAAGAGGAAATCATCATGAGAAATCATCAAATGTATGTAAAATTGTTATTTCAAAAGAAATGAAAGGTGTAGATGATGAGAAGAAAGATGGGATTTCAATTGTTGAAGAAAAGACAGATCCAATGATGAATGAAAAAGGAATTGTTGTGTCTCATCCTTTGATAACTCCAGTTGTTCCATGTGTTCAAAAAGTTTCAGAAAAACCAAGTAATCCTGGTCCGAATGAAATCATTTTAAAAAAGAATGGAAGTAATGTAACTCGAAGACTGTTTCAACCAAGTGGGCCACCAGATCTCCTTTCCAAAATAATCTCAAAAATGGATACTCCATTAGGTGGGAAAAAGAAGGAGACTTCAACATCACAAGGCTCAGGACTCGGCTTTCTTCTTAGATAAAAAAAAAAAAAAAAAAGAAGAGAAAGTGAGTTTTTTATTCTCAAATGATTCTCATTTTTCTTCACTAAGAAACAAAAATTCATAATATTATTTAAAAAATTTAGCTTTTTATTAGCTAAGAAAGTACATTGAGGATAATATTATTGTAGTTGAAAAAAGTTAAAATGAAATTCATAACTTTAGGTATTCTTCTCATCCTCTTATAACATAATATTTAAAATTTAAAAAATTTAATATTTATATGCTAAACTAATCTTCCTGAAAAAATTTCATTTCTAATTTAATTTCCAATTTGTTTAGTTTTATTAACTCTTGTCTTCTTATTCCAAATTTCAACTAAAATGGAAATGACAGGTGTAAAAATTAAAAATCAAAATTTAATTTGAAATAATTAATGAAAATATTTGATTGGATTGGAGTGGAATTAGAGTTCATTTCCTTTTTTATTGTCGTGTCAAACTTTTTTTTTTTTTTGTTTTTTTTTTTTTTTTTTTTTTTTTTTTT
>NIPM01000012.1:143751-203379 GCA_002738285.1 Holacanthella duospinosa | reverse complement strand
TAGTAATACTCATGAGTATGCTTCCCTAAGAATGAGTATGTCTAAAAGAGTTACGTGGTCGGTTTCAAATTAGAAATATTAGAATTTACACTTAATTAAAAAAAAAATTAAAAAATTTCATTGTTGGAATATTATTAGTGTAATATAATATAATAAGAGTTTGATTGTAAATTGTACTATAAAAAGTAGGGTGAAGTTACTTTACAAATACAAATACAAATACAAATACAAATACAATCAAGTTATTCTTGTCAATAATAGGGTTAAAGGATTTGTAATTTAGTTTCACAAAACAGCCCTCCATTAACTTAATAAGAAGTATTTGTAATTTAATTAGTTTACATTTTTAAGTCAATCTACTACAGCTAAGCTAACACTACAGATCTGTTGGAAATTTAGGTTGGTTAAAGGTCATAAGCTAGCTAACTCGTCTGTTTTTTGTTTTTTTTTTTGGTTTTTTTTTTTTGGGGAAGGGATAATAGGACACTCATTTCTGCATCGTCTAGTCATTTCAAGGAAAATTATTTAAAAATCCTTATTTATTTTCTAAACTTTTCTGTCACCAAAAAGCTTTAATTTAAGTTATTACTCTTACTATTTAATTTTTAGTAAGAGTAGAATGAAATTTACACCAACAATCATCAATTGATTAATTTCAAATTAATGTTCTTTATAATATAAAGAAATTGAAATAATGGTGGTATTTATGAAAATTGNTCTTTATAATATAAAGAAATTGAAATAATGGTGGTATTTATGAAAATTGGAAATTCAAGACTAATTGAGAGTGATTTTCATCTTGAAATTGAAAAATTTTTGGTTGAATTGTTGAATTGTTGAATTGTTGGTGTACATTATTGAAAAGTATAATTTCGGAGTTTCTTCTACTAGTCAACATCCGGCTCATTTTAGACCCTTTCCTTATGGAAATCAAATTTGACTCTCTAGGAAACCTATTCTTAAAAGATATTTTCAAATTATTTAATAATTTATTTAGTAGTAAACTTTAAGTTACATAATAACTTCGTTACAATTAGGTAGATGGAGGAAATAGAGTGTTGGATTCAGTTTCTTAAAATAATATCTTGAGAGCATGCGTAGAAGGGAAATTATTACTTTGAGGTTTGAATTTGAAGTTGTTGTGTGATTAAGTTAGTTGGTCCAGTATATTTTGTTGAAAATCCATCAGTTTTAAGATGTGCTTAAAAAAAAAATTATGTTAACTATTATAAGGAAATTCCAATCAATTCATTCATGCTTTGTATTATTTGGTGAAAGATATGTAGACTGAAAAGTGTATGATATTTTGTCAATGCAAATGAAATTGGTAATCTTGAAGGTTTTTTTGATGTGATGTTTGACTTTGAGAGTTTCATTTTTTTTTTTTTTTTTTTTTTTTTTTTTTTTTTTTGATTTCTATCTTATAAAACAAAACTCAATTTTAAGTAAAATTTTGTAAAAAGAAAAAAATATTTATGAGTAGATTTTATAAGGTATATTGGACACTGATTTAGTTTCAGTAACGACAGGAGTACAGTATGTCTCAACGAATGAGGTACAATGTTATAAAAAAGTGGTAAAACGGTAAATTGTGAGGGAATTTGGGCGAAAAAATTGTAAAGTTGTGGTGAAACTCTTAAACATAACATCAGGTAGTGTAGGAACTTCGTAACATCAAGTGGTGTAGGAACCAAGTAACATCAAGTGGTTTAGGAACCAAGTAACATCAAGTGGTGTAGGAACCACGTAACATCAAGTGGTGTAGGAAAGTGCATTGTAGTTCACCACATCCTTACACGTAACATCAAGTGGTGTAGGAACCACATACGACTTGGTGTAAGAACCACAAACCACTTGGTGTAGTGAGAAAAGTTCACTTCTTCCACTTTTTTTTTCTTTTTTTNACTTGGTGTAAGAACCACAAACCACTTGGTGTAGTGAGAAAAGTTCACTTCTTCCACTTTTTTTTTCTTTTTTTACATCGAAGCATTGAAAAGAGTTGGCTCACCGTTACCATTTTTTGAGAAAGTGGATGAGGGCATATAATTTTTTGAGACATACTGTATATTATCTACACGCATGCGTGGGAAAAAATTTTTTATTTTATTTTTTGCCCACACTAGAGTAGTTAACTTAACCTTATATACTGTAGTGTGGGGGAATTTTTTTTACCCAGCACCACTGTCGTTAACATACNGTAACATCAAGTGGTGTAGGAACCACGTAACATCAAGTGGTGTAGGAAACACGTAACATCAAGTGGTGTAGGAAACACGTAACATCAAGTGGTGTAGGAACCACATACGACTTGGTGTAAGAACCACAAACCACTTGGTGTAGTGAGAAAAGTTCACTTCTTCCACTTTTTTTTTCTTTTTTTTTACATCGAAGCATTGAAAAGAGTTGGCTCACCGTTACCATTTTTTGAGAAAGTGGATGAGGACATATAATTTTTTGAGACATACTGTATATTATCTACACGCATGCGTGGGAAAAAATTTTTTATTTTATTTTTTGCCCACACTACAGTAGTTAACTTAACCTTATATACTGTAGTGTGGGGGAATTTTTTTTACCCAGCACCACTGTCGTTAACATACNGAGTAGTTAACTTAACCTTATATACTGTAGTGTGGGGGAATTTTTTTTACCCAGCACCACTGTCGTTAACATACACCCCGTTGCAATATTATAAGACACATGGAAGTGACTTTTTCCCCATTGACTTTGTGAAAACAAAAAATGTCTTAGAATTTTGGAATTCGTAATCTCGTAAACATTGCTTTTTGTTCAAAATGTTAACAATTTCAGAAAGAGCATTTAAAAACATTAGGATTCGAGATTTTTTAAAATAAACTTTTCTACAATCACTTTTAGAACAAAAGATGTTTTTTTTTTAGGAAGTCCAAATATTTGAGATGTTCTTTTGAGACAATGTACTGATACATGGGTGTTTCAAACCATTTAAAAAATTTGAATTTGTTTAAATTTGAATTAGTTTAAATTTGAATTNTAGGAAGTCCAAATATTTGAGATGTTCTTTTGAGACAATGTACTGATACATGGGTGTTTCAAACCATTTAAAAAATTTGAATTTGTTTAAATTTGAATTAGTTTAAATTTGAATTAGTTTAAATTTGAATTTATCAACTTTTGTTTTAGTAATCGCATAGACTTGATTTTTTTGNGTTTAAATTTGAATTAGTTTAAATTTGAATTTATCAACTTTTGTTTTAGTAATCGCATAGACTTGATTTTTTTGTATTCTACTTTAGGATACTTTTTTTTTCTTTTTTTCTTTTTCACTTTTTTTATTACAATTTGAAACGAAAATAATTAGTTTATGAGACTTAATGTTCCAAAATTAATAAAAATTTGTTTTCTCCAGCAAAGATTATGAGTACAAATATCTCTTCCCTTATGCCTTATGATATTGTAACATACTGTATTTCTAACTACTAAATCCCAAGTTTAACTGATAATATCCTCAATCTCTAAACACTTTGACAAACTGGTAAGAAATATGGAATGAAACGTACGTTACGGAATGTTAATTGTTACTCATCGTATAGTTATACTATTAAATTATTCAAGTACAATAATTCAGAGTTTATATTGTCTACAAGAATTCTTGTTATTACCTAGTAAGTTTAGTAGTTATAAAAAAGTTTATTATATACGGATCACCAAAATTAATTGATTCGTTGGAATGGTAAATGGCATAGGATTCCATTGGAATCTTTTTCATTTTTTCAAGGTTGTTATTTAATTCTTATGAAATGTCCTTTGCTTAGTAATAATAAGCAATGCCTTACTTATTTCCCATATTTAAATTATGTTATTAAAATTATAAATTAAAATTGAAAGTAATTTGGTTTTTTTTTTATATCACATCTATAGAGGTCAATGGAGTTGAGCTAGAACTAGAAGATTTGAAATTTTTATACAGTAGAAAGTTAAGTGTATAATATGAGAATTGTAATTCTAAATTTCAAAGCTCATAGGTAAACTCTATTGATCTGAAGATCTGATAAAAATAATAATAACTTTCATTTTCAATTTACCAATATTTATGATGAATTCCCATCTATGTTTAGTTTTAGTTTTAGTTTTAGTTTAGTTTTAGTTTTCATTGAAAACTTCTAACTTTGTCATTACTATGATACATTTGGTTGGTAATGAATGATTCTGGTAAAGTTACCAAGAAATGGTTAGAATGAAAACTGCCAGAATTATAATAATTAAATTCGTGTTAAAAAGAATNTGGTAAAGTTACCAAGAAATGGTTAGAATGAAAACTGCCAGAATTATAATAATTAAATTCGTGTTAAAAAGAATATAATTTAAATAATGTAAGTATAGAGAAAGAAAAAAAATTAATTCATTTTCAATAAAATGTAAATAAAAACGAATTTGAACTCAATAGTTTTTATACAGTGTGGGAAATAATTTTACTTACATTTGCATTTGCATTTACATTTCCATTTACTTTAATTAATTCTTTACATTATTTCTCTGTTTTTCAAAACAATTTCTGATAATTTCAACAGATATGCTTAAAATCATTAGAAATTAAAAATTTGACGCGATTGAAATTGAAATCAAAGTTANTGGTAAAGTTACCAAGAAATGGTTAGAATGAAAACTGCCAGAATTATAATAATTAAATTCGTGTTAAAAAGAATTTAATTTAAATAATGTAAGTATAGAGAAAGAAAAAAATTAATTCATTTTCAATAAAATGTAAATAAAAACGAATTTGAACTCAATAGTTTTTATACAGTGTGGGAAATAATTTTACTTACATTTCCATTTGCATTTACATTTCCATTTACTTTAATTAATTCTTTACATTATTTCTCTCTTTTTCAAAACAATTTCTCATAATTTCAACAGATATGCTTAAAATCATTAGAAATTAAAAATTTGACGCGATTGAAATTGAAATCAAAGTTAAAAATCCATAAACATCAAAATTGAAATCAAATTTTCTGATCCAGATAAAATTGAAATCAAGTTTTCTCATCCAGGTGAAATTGTAATCAAAATCCAACATTAGGGGATCGAAATTTTAAATTGGGAGGATTAGATTCTTTTCTTTTTATCATAATTTTAAAGTTTTAGGTATTATAATGTTGGAAATAAAAAATGAAATTAGTTATAACTTTTATGGATAGCATAGCGTGGGTGATAGAAAGCGAGATTAGTGATTCGGTGAAAGCTTTTAGTTACTTTGCTTTTTTTGAGACTGGATCATAGTTGGAAAAAATTGGATTTTTATACTAAAATATTTATTATAACAATACAAAATGGAGTCGGTTAGATTTGGTTGATTTTTAGTATATTGTTATATTAGATATAAGAATATTTATGTTGCTAAAAGAATTGTATTATGCAAAAAACTGTGTTAGTGTTAGTGTTAGGTTCTTAGGTTCTTAGGTTCATTTTCAACAAAAATTTCAACTTAAGTTTCTCATTTGCATGACACGTTTAGTATGACACCCCGAGTTGTCATATTTGATATAAAGTAGGATTATTCCTATAGCTCATGTTCTTATAAACGACAACGTTGATGTTACAAATAAATCCCTATTTTTCTGTTGTTATAAGAAGATTATTCCTATATCCATCAAATTTTATAGCCAAATTTTACTAAAGATCAAAAAAAAAAATCAAATTTTTAATTTTTATTTTTTTTTTGAATTTTTGAATTTTTGAATTTTTGAATTTTTATAATTCGACGACTGTCAGAAATAAAAATTCCCTCAAAGTTCATTGAAAACTAATTCATTAAAGTATCATAAACACAATGTTCCAGTAGATTTAGTGACCACAATGACCACTTTGTCCTAGTGTACCTATTGCTCGATTTATTACATCACCAACCCTGTAATAAATATAACCCAGAGTTTGTCTTATTACAAAAAAAAAATAATAAAATAAAATAAAAATCATTGATTTTTATCCTTAAATTTAAATCCGATTTCCAACCCTGGACTGAATGACAAGAGAAAGTAGAGTTGAATGTCTATTTTGCATGTTCATTAGTTGAGTTTCTCTTACATACTATAAAATCCAAAAAGAAGTAAAGAAAGGCAAGGAAATGGTAAATTGTCTTCTAATTTGATGTTGATTTTTGACTCACCCTAATTCCCTTCCCTAATTCTTACATTTTCTGACCTATAAATATGCTTGACGTTTTATGAAAAAATTTTACTGACTGACAAGACATGTGTAAGGGTGGGATCGGGATCTAGGGATTGGTGGTACACAGGTACTGTGGGATTCAAATTACAAAAGACAAAAAATTCTACCTTCAATAGAAGATTGGACTTTTCACCACTAATTTATTAAAGTTAAGTTTTGAAAAACTTTGAACTCATCATGTCAAGAAGTTACAAGACTCGGAGGAAGAAGTTTCCAGGTCTAAATATCAATTTTATTCGTTTCATGGATGAAGGTGGTATGTATTCTCGTGTTGGACATCTTCAAAAAGCTGTATCCAACTTTAACCAGGTAAATTAAATTAACTTATCTTACTCTCGAACCAAATAGCATTGAGCCCTCAAAGTTCTCGCCGCGAGATTTTTTGTTTTTTCTTTCGAGATGTGCGCGTCTTCTCATTTAAACTTTTAGGTGGTGAAGTTAAAGTTTAATTCTTAATTCAGATAAGTCTTATTTTTTATTTACATTTACCTTGCCACCAAAAATTCAAAAAGACATAGTGTTAAAGGTAAAACCATTTCTAATTAAATTGAAGGAGAGTGTACAAGGAGTTGGGCGGGAGACATCTGATAGCAAGAAATTTCTAGAAAAAATTGGAATTAAAAATGTGATTCAGGCAACTGCTATAGCATGTCAACGTATCAAAGGTGTTACTTGCGCCACATTAAAGACTTCCGAGACACAAGGTAAAAAATTTTTGATGTAATGAAAATCAAAAATGAAAGAAATGTAGGCAAATTCTTTTAAATGATACACAAGTCCAAAACTCAAAAATATGAAAAGAAATATTGGATTCGCGAGATAGATTAATTGAAAGAAACGTTGAATTAACCAAATCTACTCAAAATCCTGTTCTAAAATTAGAAAATTCTATTTATAGCAATATCTGTGTAGAAATTTTTGAAACTCTGGACGACATTTCGTTCAGAGTAAATCACAATACAATACAATTGATTGACTGCCGCACACAACTCCAATTTTGAGATGTTTGTTTGGAAAATTGTCATATGCGACTCACGCCGAGGGCTCAATGCTATTTGGTTCGAGAGTACATATTATTTCGTTTTCAACAATCCATCATCATTCATCATCACAATTCTGTGATTCAGACTCCCACAGGTTAACACTGACGCTCCTCATTGTACATACAGTGTGTTCGAATAAGAAGGCCAAAAATTCGGCACTAGAGTTTTTAAAAATCACACAAATTAGAGTCTTCTGACACTTTTTAAGTTAACAAGAGTTAACAAAACTTTGGTAGAAACGATTTTCAAGAACTTGAGCAGTTCATAATGTATGTNGAGTTTTTAAAAATCACACAAATTAGAGTCTTCTGACACTTTTTAAGTTAACAAGAGTTAACAAAACTTTGGTAGAAACGATTTTCAAGAACTTGAGCAGTTCATAATGTATGTAAAATTTTGACATATTACTCAATTTTTTAGTTTCCGCAAAATCATTTTTCAAAAATTTCCCCTTCTTATTTCAACGCACTGTATATTGTCAGATTTTTTTGAANTTTTCCGCAAAATCATTTTTCAAAAATTTCCCCTTCTTATTTCAACGCACTGTATATTGTCAGATTTTTTTGAAATTATCCATTTAAGCCCCTCCCACTTCTCTTCTCAATAATTACCTTATTCCAAACGGTAGCGTGGGTTTCCTTAGTAAGTTACGAATCTTATTCCTACTGCTTTAAAAACTTCATTTTAAATTTAAGAACTCTTTAATTAGAATTAATTTAATTTAATAAATTTATATTATGAGCAAATCCAGGCTACCTTTAGGATTTTAGTAAATTGAGAAGACAAGTGAGTTAGCATTAGGAAGTGATGAAGAATTTAGTGAAGATAAATAAAGATGGATAATTTAAAAAAAAAATCCATCCAATTCAAAAGTATTTCGATCTATTTCGAACCTAAAGTTATATTACTCTTATATTATCATTAATTAATTGAATAGAAATTTACTTTAATAGTAAGAAGGATTTATTAGGTAGAAAAGTTGAAATTATAAGCATAGATGAGTAAATTACTTGAAAATAAACTACAAGTAAATCGTATTATGTAATCTAATTAAATTACAATCTAATCAATTACAATTAAAATCTAAACAGGTAGAATTGGAATAATAATTATTATTATTTCCAATCCATTTGTATATTTTTTTACTACTAGGATGAGTATACGTAAAATTAAAGTGTTCGATGATTATNTTATTTCCAATCCATTTGTATATTTTTTTACTACTAGGATGAGTATACGTAAAATTAAAGTGTTCGATGATTATATTATTATATTTGGATCCAATTCAAAATGTTTCAAATAATTGTTAAGATGTTTACAAATCTATCTCTAATATCGTCATAAAAATTTGTGGGATTTGTGTACCTGGAAAATTAAAAATTTAAGCAACTTGGGAGTTAAATTATTGAAACAAATCATAGTTATTATTATTCCTGACCGATGTTACTTATCTATGTTACATAAGTAGGTAGAGCCAATTCAGAAACGAATGCAGTTACTTTTTTTTTTCACCACTATCACACAACTCAAAAAAAAAAAAAAAAAACTTAACTGCATTCGTTACTGAATTGGCTGTAAGTATACGGAAGTCTTCGATGAAGTTAGAAATCTTGAATATTTTTTATAATTCTAATTAAAACGGACTCCATTATATTTGTAATAAATTGTATAAATTTCGATATGTAACTTGGAGTTATGGATACAATGGATAACCATAACCATAACCATAACCATAACCATAACTCCAAGTCATTCGAATTATATAATATGAATGATGAGTTGATGATTTTGCTTCGGTGCAATAAATCTCATCGATTCAAATGTTTAGTAGATAAGTTTAGATTATTATTATTTGTATTTGATTTAGAATTATTTGATTATGAGAGAGGTTTATAAATTACTAAAAAGTGGGGACAACTAAAAAATTTAATTTTTTTTTAGTTTGATTAGTAGTCAAGTCTCCAAGTTTAAGTTAAGTTTAAAGACGTTATTTCAAGTTAAATTTATTTCTAAAGAGTCGTAATTAAGGTTATAATGTCAGAAGAGAAAATAGACGAAAGTAAAGTGGATANTTAGTAGATAAGTTTAGATTATTATTATTTGTATTTGATTTAGAATTATTTGATTATGAGAGAGGTTTATAAATACTAAAAAGTGGGGACAACTAAAAAATTTAATTTTTTTTTTAGTTTGATTAGTAGTCAAGTCTCCAAGTTTAAGTTAAGTTTAAAGACGTTATTTCAAGTAAATTTATTTCTAAAGAGTCGTAATTAAGGTTATAATGTCAGAAGAGAAAATAGACGAAAGTAAAGTGGATANGTAAATTTATTTCTAAAGAGTCGTAATTAAGGTTATAATGTCAGAAGAGAAAATAGACGAAAGTAAAGTGGATATTTCCGAAGACTTTGAGAAAATAGAGATGGAACGGAAACTCACCGTCATCGTTAACAACATGACAGAAGGAAAAGTCGTAGAAAGCGACATAAACCTCGTAAACAGTGCTACAACTAAAAAGGTTGAGTTTAGTCATCCCGTCTCTTTAAGTCATACAGAGTCGATAAAGAGGCAATCGAGCATATCCAAGGACCAGCAATCCACCTTTTCACAGATTCCAAGTACTACTACTCAAATGGATAAAGAAAAACAAGGACACAAAGGTAAGTTTACTAAAATTTACAACAATAATTATCAATAATAATTACTTACCTCTGTATCATGATCCTTATAATCCTCTCTTCCAATCCAACTCTATCTCACTCACTCACTCACTTTCGATATTAATCATAATCAATCATTAATCAATATCGAAAGTCACTCACATCAACACAACTGCTTTCCTGCAAAGCAAAAAAGAAAAAATATAAATATAATTCTTTAGAAATGATGATGATGATGATGTTGCTAAAGGACCAAACTTTTTATGTCGATGGGAAGGTTGTCTATCCTAACAACTTTGGAAGTATTAGCATCCGGTTTCCGTTTCCAGACGGATACAACGGATATATATGCATGTTGAATCATTCTCAACTCAAACCTGCATGTCTGNCGTTTCCGTTTCCAGACGGATACAACGGATATATATGCATGTTGAATCATTCTCAACTCAAACCTGCATGTCTGCAAGATATTTAGTAAAATGTAATCACTTTTTATAAACCTTTTAGTACTCAAAAAAAAATACTCAAAAAAAAAAACTTGACCTATTTAGGAGGAACAAGTAGCGGTACTTCAACACCTGTTCGACGTCGTTCCTCTCCATCAGGAAGTCTCATGAATGAAATACGAAAAATGTCACTTGCTTCTCAAGATGCAAAAGAAGAAAGACAGTTGAAAAGATTTCAAAGATTTCATGGAAGACGTCGGAAACGAAGAGAAGAAGAATATACTGACAAGGACAGAGCTGCTGCTGTGACATTAGGATCTAGAGATATCAAGCAGTCATTGAGAGCAAAAAAAAAACGAGAACGGAAATTATGTGTCTCTACTGACCTACTCAATAGAGAAAATTTTCTATCTGACATGCTACTCAACGAAGCGACTCATCAAATGAGGATTAAGGATATTCCTATGGCTCTCAGTACTTTAGATAAGGTTACTAATAAGATATTGGATACAGAATCAGAAGGAGGTACCTAGTTACAAGAATCTTAGAAAATATCATACTAAGAAAGTCAAGTGTACTCTATACTTGTATACTTGTATACTGTATAACAACTAGACCTTGTCTCTACAGTAGATTCCGTGATTTGGTATCATAATAATACTTGACAGAAATTACTTTGTCTTGTCAGTGACAAAGTCTAGTAATATAAAGTGATATTATATGCTACTATATGAAATAGGATAAAAATCGATTAGTTAGGAAATATACGGATACAAATGAAATGTATATTACTTTGAATCACTTTATATTTAAATTGACAAAATTTCCTTCTGAAAGAGTATATTTTGTAGGTATATCTGATAAAGTTTTTTTTTTTTTTTTTTTACATTTTGTTCTTTTTAACTAGGCATTGGAACTACAACCAAAACACAAAGCAGCTTTGATTGCAAGAAGTCAATGCTACTTGAAGATGGGTGATGCTGTTTCAGCACTCAAGGATGCAGAAGCATCTTGTGGATCAAAAAATTTTGTGATGGGACTTTTCCAATATGCTGAAGCACTTTTTAATCTTGGAGAATTCGAAAAAGCTCTTATTTCATACCATAGAGGATTTCGTATGAGACAGGAAATGGAGGGTTTTAGAATTGGGATTCAAAAGTGTCAGGAAGCAATTGAGAAATGTATTGGGGGTAGGTTACTAATAAATAAGAGTTTTTTTTTTGAACAATTCGAATTTAAAATTAATCATCAGAATTATGATTGAATTATCATAATTATTGTTTTTTACAGATCGTAAAGCTACTAGAATTGAGGACTTGGATGAAATACTGCCTATTATTTACGAAATAGACAATTTTAAAAATCGTAAGTCCTATTCTAGTTATGTACTTTAGATTTGCTGAATTTGAACTTACGTCTTGTTTTGTGATTATTTTTTTTTTTTAATAGAAAAAAATCTGGATCATCATGTATACAGCTCCTCAATTGAAGCTAAAAATATTCTTCAAGGGAAAGGAAAGTTGAATACCACTTCCAAGACACAAAGTCGCTGGATATCACGAGAAGTTCTTGGACAGATTTATCAGGATAAGAAGTACTTAACGGAATTCTTGTCTCGAAAAGATTTGGTAAGAGAGCCTGCTCCTATGTCAACTGTTGAACTCCGTGAGAATGCTATAGAAGCCTTGGAGTATATTCAAATTCGGGAAGAATTCTGGAGGCAACAAAATCCAATGTATGCACGGAAATCTGGACTCAACTGTAACAAAAAGGTTCACACTTGATTAATATGGGATTACATAGTTATATAATATGGTTAGAACCTTACTTATCATCATTATGTCCTCCTTATATGTATCTAGATTGTTGCCATCTATGAGAAACGGGGTCAAAAATTACTAAACAATGGAATTACGAAGAAAAAAATTCCCACAATCAATCCTAAACTACCGAACTAGGTTAAAAGTTAAAATGGAGAATACTTCTACCTAGATTCCCTTAAGGACGCACCTCAACTTATAATCAAAATAACCCAACAGTAGAAATAGATGTGTATATTCTTGACAGAATTATGGAACGAAATGTGATTGGAAAGATACCTGTGTAACTGATACTGAACTACCTGCAATTTGATTCGAAGATACTGAAGAGAAAAATATTATAAATGATCAATTATAAAGTAATATGTTGTTAAACTAATAAAAGTAGAAATAATTGAGAAATAACTGAATTTCATAACTTAGACTAGACAATGTAACTAGAAAATGTAATATTCGAAAAAAAAATTTTTTGATAAGAGATCACGGGAGTGATACCTTAGTCTTAGTGTCGTTCCAAACTGCACGAATCAAGACACTTTTATTAAATAAGATCAGTCAGATGAAATATTTTTAAACCTAACTCTAATTTTAAACGAAAAATATGCAACAAGCAGTCTACCTATAACGCTTCACACTAGCAGCGCTGCGTTGACGCTGAGTATTAAATGTTAAATAAGTACTGCGTTCATTGTTGACAACGCTGGAATATTTCAATGACCTATCGGGTAACTAACTCCATTTGAATGAAACTGTAAAAAAGGGAAATCGAAACATACCAGTTATAATTGACGAGCATTGTAAAGTTTACAGCGTACATCGAACTTTACAAAAGGAGTTTTAAAAAGTACACCTAATTGGTTAAATACTTAAGATTAGTAGTAGTGTACCAGTTCTGAACTACAATGTCGCCAATATCCTTGTAAACGAAAATGCTGCTGCCATCACAGTTTGACCAGTTCCATATAAGAAAGCGTAAAACGGAGTCATTTGTAATGTAGAAGCTCTGTAGACAAATGAAATAGCTGCACTAGTCACAAGGCCAGATGTTCCAGGCGTGAGTACTCCCATGAAAATTATTAGTAATGGAAAAAATCTGTAAATACAAAAATTTGAACTGAATGAAAATCTTGTAATTAGATATCGCATTGGGTAATACCGTAAACTATAGATTCTTATGTTACTCTATCTGTAGTAAGTAGTAGTACCATAGAAAATTGTCTCTAGCCAAGTAAAAAAAAAATTCAAGAACTTTCTCGACTAGTTACAAATAAATAGCAAAGTGAAAGTGATACAAGCTGAACCTTAATTGGCGCTACTAGTTCAATATTAGTACTAAAGTAGTCATCTACTTGGTGATAAAAAATAACACTGAAANCCTTAATTGGCGCTACTAGTTCAATATTAGTACTAAAGTAGTCATCTACTTGGTGATAAAAAATAACACTGAAACCCTTGACTCTAAAATCATTCAGTGAATTTGAGAAAAGTTCACATTAATCTGAACAAATGGAACAAAAAATTTCATAAAGTGACAATGGCAATGTCAATGGTACCCTCTATTCGTGTCTATCTTCATCATTGTATACATATTTTTCATAAAAATTTCNCCTTAATTGGCGCTACTAGTTCAATATTAGTACTAAAGTAGTCATCTACTTGGTGATAAAAAATAACACTGAAAGCCTTGACTCTAAAATCATTCAGTGAATTTGAGATAAGTTCACATTAATCTGAACAAATGGAACAAAAAATTCATAAAGTGAGAATGGCAATGTCAATGGTACCCTCTATTCGTGTCTATCTTCATCATTGTATACATATTTTTCATAAAAATTTCTTTACCTTCCAACCCTATGTTTCCGTAATGTGCCAAATGCAATTAAAGCTCCGATACAATGAATCAATAGTGATGAAAAGAATGCCCACAGGAAGACATGATACCAAATTTCTAAAATCAAAATTAACTATATAAAATCAGAATGACAATTAAATCAAAAATGAAGTTTTACCAATGAATGTGTTTAGAGGAGCTGAGGAGTTGAACCATATGACATTATCTACAGAGTCCAATTCTGCCATTGTTGAGAAGAAAACTTGACCCAATGACCTTAATAACTAGAAAAGGTTTACATTATCAGTGAAGTGACAGTCAGAATCAGCAAGACACCGAGTTCTTGGTAAAAGTTGTCAGAGCCTCAGAGGAGATCGTCCAATGTTGAACAACTTTTAAATTTTAAGGTTAGATACTTAGAAATTCTAACGGTGATACTAAATCAATGAGATTGAATCCTACGTAAATTTCAAGATTTTCAATTGTTGATCAAACTACCTACTTCGACAGTGTCAAGTTGACACTGAACTTTACCTTCGATTAAATTTAACTTACTGACTCAATAATTGATTAATTCGATGATACTAAAAATCACTCCCAACCACCTACCGCCTTTATAGATGGGCACTGGCAAGCTTTTTGNGATTAATTCGATGATACTAAAAATCACTCCCAACCACCTACCGCCTTTATAGATGGGCACTGGCAAGCTTTTTGCCCTTTTCGACTTTCTCACCGTCAGTTTCGTAGAAACTTTCGATATCCAAACTCCGAGATCAACATACATACTTTTAGTAGGATTTTTTGCTTCATTTTGTTTGATGAATGATGAGTGGTAGCCCAAGATTTTGGATAGACTTGACCATTTATCCTAGGCTTAATAGTTTATTCCAACACTTTTAGCTTACTTATGTTATTATCCGGTTATAGTGAAACGATTAATTATCTCCATTCAGGTAACTATAAACCAGTTTTTACTAAGTCTATTCTTTAGGGTCAAATTTTCAATATATTTTACTTTTTGATTTTCGAGCTCGAGTCACGAGAACCTGGAGTCACTGTGAGGCCATGATTAAAAATTTCAGTGTTCTCTATGACTCCCAGTTTGGCCTTAATCAAACTCACTGACTCTGGGAATGATGACTCTGACTCTTTAAACTTTGAGAGTAGACTGTCGGAGTCATAACTCTCAACTCCTTTTTTTTTTGAGAGGTGACTCTAACTCCAGAGTCAAGTAATACAAAATGTGGAAAATCGGGTAGAACAATCTGAAATTATAATTTATTTCATTATTTATTTATTTATTTAATAATGAACGTAAATAAAATTGATATACTCATTTGAAAATTGTTAGAAAATTGTAATGACTCCCAAATCTGTGAGTCAACTCTGACTCTTAACCTCTGAGAAAGGAGTCAAAGTCAGATGACTCCTGACACTCAAAAACCGTGAGAGTCAGATTCATGACAGTCAGAGTCATCACAGAGTCATGACAGTCAGAGTCATGACAGAGTCATGACAGAATCATGACAGTCAGAGTCATGACAGAGTCATGACAGAATCATGATAGTCAGAGTCATGACAGAGTCATGACAGTTAGAGTCATGACAGTTAGAATCAGAATCAGTGTCAGAGTCATGACTCCTGAGTCAGTCATGGAGAGACTATTATTTTTTAAGTTGAAATAGACGTGAAGTTGGCAATGGGCGATCAGATGTCCATATTTGTCACAAGTTTCTGACGTAGAATAATTTTTAGTAAGACATTTAGTAAAACCTACATTTTAAAATTAGCCTCGTAATTTTGAATTTTTAAGGATAAAACTTTATTGATTCGGAAACCGAATCGGGGACGCTTGGATACCTTCTTTTAGTCATGACAACGTTGAATAAGTGAGCCCAACCAACCACCATTGTTGCTTGCAACAATGTTCTGTCCTACTGAACCTCTATGAATTATCTTTTTTAATCTTCTTATAATTATCTTCTTTTGACCTTTTCAACTATTCTGGAAAATATTATACATTATAATGTTATATTACATTATATGTATATTTATACATTATATGTATATTTTCTATAAATTAAATCAGTAATGGTTGAAGAAAATTTAATGCAAAATTTAGTTTTACAATTGTTTCAGGCACAACCTGAAGATTTGAATTGTAAATAGAGTAATTCATGAATAATTTTGAATAGTAGGATATTGTAGAAATAGTAGTTTGATTGAGATGACTAATTTATAATGATTGATAGGACGGGGTAAGTTAGGGGTAAGGTTAAGGTTATGGTAGGTTAGGGTTATGGTGGGTTAGGGTAGGGTAGGTTAGGGTTATGGTGGGTTAGGGTAGGGTAGGTTAGGGTTATGGTGGGTCAAGGTAGGGTAGTTTAGGGTTATGGTAGGTCATGGTTAGAGTAAGTTAGGTAGGTCATGGTTAGAGTAAATTAGGGTTATGATAGGGTTAGGTAAAATTTGGGAAGATTAGGGTAGGTNTATGGTGGGTTAGGGTAGGGTAGGTTAGGGTTATGGTGGGTTAGGGTAGGGTAGGTTAGGGTTATGGTGGGTCAGGGCAGGGTAGGTTAAGGTTATGGTAGGTCATGGTTAGAGTAAGTTATGTAGGTCATGGTTAGAGTAAATTAGGTAGGTCATGGTTAGAGTAAATTAGGGTTATGATAGGGTTAGGTAAAATTTGGGAAGATTAGGGTAGGTTNGTAGGTCATGGTTAGAGTAAGTTAGGTAGGTCATGGTTAGAGTAAATTAGGGTTATGATAGGGTTAGGTAAAATTTGGGAAGATTAGGGTAGGTTAGTGTTAGAGTAGTTTATAGTAGGTTAGGGCTTAGGTGAGGTTGACGGACTTGAGTATCATCAGGCAGAGGAATTGACTCGACCATATTGATAAACGCAGGCGCTTCGACAATGTCTTCAAATGAGTTGTTTTTACGAACAAAATTTTCTTTTGGTTTGTGTCGTGTATAAATTTCATATGAACGATATAACAATTTGTCAGATTTAGTTACATCTCCTTCAGTTTGCTTCAAGTATTTTTCAATTTTCAGTACTCTGTCTTGAACATCTTTTAAATTTTCTGCAGCTCGTTTAGCTTTAGCTTCCGCTTTCTTAAATTTTTTTTCAGCTTTGGCTGATTTAGCCTCAGCCTTTTTTTTAGCCGCTTCTAAATTTTTGACTGCCTGTTAAAATAATTTTATAAAAATTGAGTTGATTTCAAAAAAAAAAAAAAAAAAAAAAACCTTAAATTCATATAATTTTGATTTGACTTGATTGAAATAGTAGTGCTTACCTCTTCTAATGGTACTTGATCAAAAGTACCTTTGATTTCATTTTCAATTGTTTTAAGTCGTTCAGTAAGACCCATTGTTTGATCTAAAAGTTCTTTATTGACAGCTCGTAAAATTATCATTTCTTTTCCATCGTCTTGGACACAATTCTCAGAAGCAACAAAATCAATTGAAGTTTGAAGAGTTAAAATTACTTGACATTTGCAGCAGGGACATTCAACTGCAGATTGTTTAGTTTTGCTGTAAATAGTATCAAAATATAAATTTTATGACTAAAAATACAGATTTGATGACTAAAAATAGAGATTTTTTTGACTCAAAATAAAAAATTTTTGACTAAAATTAAAGATTTTTTTTTTGACTAAAAATACATATTTTTGAAATGAAAACTTACGCTCGATAAGCACGCATATAATTCATAATACACTTTTTATGAAAAATATGTCCACAACGAGAAATTGCAATTGGATTTTTGAGTTTTTCATTTACTTGATTAACATCACTTGGACGACGGACAGCAACTTGAAGGTAATTCGCTTTCGATTGTTTCATTGTGTTACCTTTCTTTCCCCTAGCTTGACCCACCTTCTTGACACGCTTCGGGTTAGGTACAAACATGGCATCTTGACAAATTGTACATGAAATATTCATTTTTTGTCAAAAATTATAGGAACCAATGAAAAAAAAACAAAATTTTAGATACAAAAATTTTTACATATGGTGTTGAAATTTATGTAAACGATAATGTAAAAAAAATTGATTCAAGATGTCGATTATTAAAAAAAAAACTTTGCTTTCTCTGGAAAAAAAACGGAATCACGACGAATCCCGATGTTATAAAAATAATATTACAAGTTAAATCAATTAGTGAAATTGTCTTGTCATTGTTGTCTTGGTAACAATATATTTTTTACTTTCGCAACTTTTTTTTTTTTTTTTTTTTTTTTTTTTTTTTTTTTAAAATTTTGGTTTTTTTTTTTTTTTTTTTTTTTTTTTTGAATGGATAATGGATATAGAAATTTTAATTTTTATTCTTGAAATAAAGTACGTTTTTCAACGGGGATTTAAGAATTTATAAATCCAACAATTATTCCACTTTCGATATCATTGTTGACAGTGAGTGTTGGGTTTTTGGGACTGTGGGACCAATGGGAATGTTCTATTTTGATTTAGATGGTATAGAGTTGTAAGAAAAAAATTTTTTTAGCTCACAGTTTGTATTTTGATCTGTGAGAGTAAAGATGAGATCATATTGTTAGTTTCTTTTAACAATAATGAATATTAACTACTAGTTTTACTCTCCAACACTTCCGGTTACATACTGCGAACAATTTTTTTTTAAACAAAATTTTAATATTTTCAAAAAAATTTTTTTTTTTTTTTTTTAAGAAATGGACCTTTTTCCAATTCTTTTTTCTCACTTTGTATTAACACTCTTAACTCTTTCAATTATTGTTCAAAATTTTGTTTTTGTGATTGGTTTTGAAGAAAAGTCAGTAATACCCAATCAGAGAGAAGATTTATTCTCATCAACATCAAAACTTGAAGATGTTATAGAAAATGAACTTCAAATTATTGATTTATTGGATACTTTTGCTGATTATATTTCAGAAAGAGGCTTAATTATTAAATCGTAAGTTATATTTTTTTAGCATATATAGTTATGTATTTTTTTTTTAATTTTGTAAATTTTCATACTTTTTTTTACTTTTNCTTTTTTTTTTACTTTTTTTTTTACTTTTTTTTTTACTTTTTTTTTTACTTTTTTTTTTACTTTTTTTTTACTTTTTTTTTAAATCCAGGTACGTGGAAGATCAAAAGAAGCTCTTAATGAATGGGAAGACGAGTAAGAGCATTGTTGCTCATCCTGTAGATGCCTACTTATTAGTAAGTCAATTTGAATTTATAAAAAATTATATATAATTCAATTTCAAAAAAAAAAATTCAAAAATTTAAATAAAATTATAATAAATTAGAAAATGATGAGATTGATCAATTAATTTCAATAGGTTCGTCGACTCACAGCAGATTGGGAATATGTTCATTTAGCACTACATGGAGTTTCTAATTTTAGCCAAGGTATGTCAATTTATGTTAAAAAATTTAGTTAATTTCAAAAAAAAAATTATATATTTCATTTATTATTTTAATATTTCAAATGAACAAATTTCATTATTTACTACTAAAGTAAAAAAAATTTCACTTGTGAAGAATGACTTGTTAAAAGTGGATTTTTGTTAAAATTTCTTATTTTAAATTTACACTTTCTTACTCAATTATCATTAAACATCAATTCATTTTTATGACTAGCACTTCTATTTATAACTCTCTAAATATAACTAAAATTTTTACAAATGAATTTAGAAAATTTAGAAAATTTGTATTTGAGAGTATAAAAAGTATAAATTATAATATTCTGTGTAGTAATGTACAGAAAGTAGAGATTATAAAAATAAATATGGAAATGAGAGTTTCAATATAAACAAATTATATTTTAATTTTTAAAATATTCTAAATGCATAGAGAGGGTTAAAAATTATTAGATAAAATTTATAAAAAAAATTTCTTAAAAATATATTTCATTCTTATCCTATTTATACAGATATAACTAGATTTTTTTACACATTTTTTTACATATTTTTTTTTACATATTTTTTTACATATTTTTTTAACATATTTTTTTACATATTTTTTTTACATATTTTTTTTTTACATATTTTTTTACATATTTTTTTTTAATATTTTTTTTCACATATTTTTTCACATTTTTTTTTACATATTTTTTTACATATTTTTTTAACATATTTTTTTACATATTTTTTTTACATATTTTTTTTTACATATTTTTTTTTAATATTTTTTTTCACATATTTTTTTACATATTTTTTTACATATTTTTTTTACATATTTTTTTACATATTTTTTTACATATTTTTTACATATTTTTTTACATATTTTTTTACATATTTTTTACATATTTTTTTTAATATTTTTTTTTCACATATTTTTTTACATATTTTTTTACATATTTTTTTACATATTTTTTTACATATTTTTTACATATTTTTTACATATTTTTTTACATATTTTTTTTAGATATTTTTTTACATATGTTTTACATATTTTTTTACATATTTTTTTACATATTTTTTTACATATTTTTTTATATATTTTTTTACATATTTTTTTACATATTTTTTTACATATTTTTTACATATTTTTTTACATATTTTTTTACATATTGTTTTACATATTTTTTGACATATTTTTTGACATGTTTTTTTTACATATTTCTTTACATATTTTTTTACATATTTTTTTACATATTGTTTTACACATTTTTTACATACTTTTTGTTACAATATTTTTTTTTACATATAGGTGCTATCTACCTATAGTTTTAAGTAATCNCATATTTTTTACATATTTTTTACATATTGTTTTACATATTTTTTGACATGTTTTTTTACATATTTCTTTACATATTTTTTTACATATTTTTTTACATATTGTTTTACATATTTTTTTACATATTTTTTTACATATTTCTTTACATATCTTTTTACATATTTTTTACATACTTTTTGTTACAATATTTTTTTTACATATAGGTGCTATCTACCTATAGTTTTAAGTAATCATCATATCATCACACTTAGTTGATTTTCACACTGAATTAACAAATTCAATGGATTTCCCCTCAACATCATTACCTTACCTACCTAATGGAATAAGACGTTCTTATTTCAGTTAATATAACTCATTAATGAATTATTACTAGGTCATATAATTAAGATGACCCAAGACATTTCAACCAATCAGATTTCGTCCTCAATTCAAATATGATTGGTTAAGTTTGAAATTTTTGTATTTTTGAATTTTTTTTTCAAACCGTTGAAATACCAGTTCCTTCAATAAAAGAACAAAAATGTTCTTTGTTTGAAATTAACCCTAAACAAACTAAATATTTCAAAATTTCATTAAATTTTTTTAAATTTGAAACCACTACTGTCTCTATATGGAAGAATAGTCTTTTGTTGTATAAATTTTACAAAATAAAAAATGAAAAAGAAATCCAAATGTTCAAACCAAAATTCATGCATGAAATGATATAAATATTTTCAAAATTTCAATGTCAAATCATTTCTTTTGTGATTTCTGTACCCGATTCGGTTATTCTAAAGAATTTCCTATTGTTGTACACCCTCCTACTGTTTCTTTACAAGTTCAATTGAAAAGGGAATTGTTGTAATTTACAACAATTGCATAGATTAAGAATTGGGAATCATTAGGAATCCTATTGAATAATGAATCCCAATATTGAAATCTAACCATAAAATTAAATATTTTTGAATATGAGCATGCAAAAATCATAAGTAGTAATAATACGGTTTATTTAAAACCCAGTCACCTCAAAATTTTATGAAGATGACCAACTTTTATATATTATATATAAAAGATGTGCCAAATCGAGAGGAAATAAATGATAGATGAGAACTTATTATAATTATGACAGTTTGAATCTCTATTTGTATTTGCAAAAAGGTTTTCCAAGTTAATTTATATTGTTAATCAGTCAAGGATGATGGAAAAGCGATATGAGCTACTTTTAAGGATTAATTATACTTGATTGAACTCAAGTCCCAAAAAAAAAAAANATTTGTATTTGCAAAAAGGTTTTCCAAGTTAATTTATATTGTTAATCAGTCAAGGATGATGGAAAAGCGATATGAGCTACTTTTAAGGATTAATTATACTTGATTGAACTCAAGTCCCAAAAAAAAATTTTTTTTTTTTTTTTTGGATAGTTTAGTGCTAATGTTTGTCAATTAACTCGTATGATGCTGAGGTAGAAGCTCATATTGTCCCCTTAAGGTATAAAATAAAGAATTAAAGAATTTCTCAAAATTAATTAATTGTTAGCTGAATTTTGATTATAATTTATATATATATATAATTTTTTAACACTGACGCTAACAATTCTGGATGGACTGAATTTTTTTAGTATTGACGCTATTAATTCTGGAGAGATTGGATTTTTGTTTAGCACTGATGCTAATAATTCTGGACATATTGGAATTTTTTTTAGCACTGATGCTAATAATTCTGGAGATATTGGAATTTTNGATGCTAATAATTCTGGACATATTGGAATTTTTTTTAGCACTGATGCTAATAATTCTGGAGATATTGGAATTTTAGCACTGATGCTAATAATTCTGGACATATTAGAATTTTTTTTAGCACTGATGCTAATAATTCTGGACATATTAGAATTTTTTTTAGCACTGATGCTAATAATTCTGGACAGACTGAATTTTTCTAACCATTGACGCTAATAATTCTGGACAAACTGAATTTTTTAGTACTGATGCTAATAATTCTGCACAGACTAAAGTTTTTTTAAGCACTGATTCTAATAATCCTGGATAGATTGTAATTTTTTTAGCACTGATGCTAATAATTCTGGACAGACTGAATTTTTCTAACCATTGACGCTAATAATTCTGGACAAACTGAATTTTTTAGTACTGATGCTAATAATTCTGCACAGACTAAAGTTTTTTTAAGCACTGATTCTAATAATCCTGGATAGATTGTAATTTTTTTAGCACTGATGCTAATAATTCTGGACAGATGGTTATTTTTTTAGCACTGACGCTAATAATTCTGAACAGGCTGAATTTTTTTAACACTGACGCTAATAATTCTGAAGAGACTGAATATTTTTCAGCACTGACGCTAATAATTCTGAACAAACTGAACTTTTTTATGCACTGATGCTATTAATTGTGGAAAAATTGTAATTTTTTTTTAGCGCTGATGCTAATAATTCTGGACAGAATGAATTTTTTTTACCACTCACGCTAATAATTCTAGACAGACTGAATTTTTTTTTACCACTGACGCTAATAATTCTGGACAGACTAAATTTTTTTTAACACTGACGCTAATAATTCTAGACAGACTAAATTTTTTAGCACTGATTCTAATAATTCTGGACAGGTTATAATTTTTTTTAGCACTGATGCTAATAATTCTGGACAGATTGTTATTTTTTTAGCACTGACGCTAATAATTCTAGAGAGACTGAATTTTTTTTAGCACTGACTCTAATAATTCTGGACAGACTGAACTTTTTTAACACTGACGCTAATAATTCTGGACAGACTGAATTATTTAGTAGATTTATAAACTAAAAATAGATTAATTTTGTATAAATATTTAAGATATATAACCATATAATATTTTGAATATAAAGATATATTTTATTTATCTAGGGTGTTCAATAATAAGAGCAAAAGATTCACTTGTTCGGATGTAACATACTTTAAATTGCTCTAATAAGCAAAAATAATTAGCAAATTCATTTCATACTTGTGAAATTTTTTTTGTTTCAATTTCCCTAATTTAAGTTTCTTTTCATCAGTTTCTATTTAATTTTTTTTTGTGTGTTCTCTTTGAAATTACAACAATGAGTCCTAAAGAGTCTAAACTCTTATTATTATGCTTCTTTTGGATCTCCCAACAATTGAAAAATGAAATAACCGGAAAGATATCTATTATTTTATTTTATTAGACACCTCAATTCTCAACAGATATATATATATATAACTTTCTTATTACATAATAAATTATCATCCTACAAAACCTTACTTTCTTAAATTTTAAAAGTTTCAATTCAAATTGTGTTAAATGAAATTATAAAAAGTTACAACTATAAAATTTTAGCTCACTGTACTTAAATTTTGTAATTAAAAGAGATATGAATGGGTGTGGAAATTTCATATAAATCTCTGTAGTAGTCTGTTGTCCGATTAACATACTTTTTACAACAATGACAATGCAATGTCATCTTAAATAGAGAACTTATTAATTTCCATGTCTAGCTTGTCAATCAATAGTTACGGAGATTGGTGATGATTGTTGAATTTTTAATAATAACTTTATGCCTTAGAGTCATTGATTAAATCTATTCACACCTCTTAAAAGACATTCTGTTTAAATCAATTGTTGTGAAATACAATTGTTGAAGATAATGGCTTTTGATAGAAAACTTTTTAAGCTTTATTAATCACAACTTTATCAAATTATGAAAAAAATTTATTGACTTTATACTCATCGTTATCATTGTTGAATCTAAAAAAAAAAATTTTTTTTTTAAATTTCTAGAAGTTTTCACCTGGATTGAATCTTATCGTGATATCAACAATTTCCCAAGATTAGAAGATTTAAATGGTGCAGCTCAAGCAATTGTTCGTCTTCAAGATACTTACAAACTCAAAATTAATACATTTTCATCAGGAAATATTAAAATACCTAAGGATATGGTTTCTCAAGAAAAAGGTAATTTCAATAAAAAAAAAATTTTTTTTTTAATAATTGATAATTTTATTAGTATTATTAAAGTCAAAATTCAATAATTAGTAATGGTTACAGATGGATTGAATTTTTAAATTTAATTTTTAGTTTCCAAATCCACTCAATTGATATAAAAAGTGGACTAGAGTTAATTTTTCAATTTGGTGCTATAAATTTTTGAAAGAGTGTATTTTAAAATTCATTTTTACTGTATTTATTCTATTTAGAATCACGGCGGTTATTCAAATTTTACTTTCTCTAAATATTCAATTATTAATTCTATTATCATCTTATCATATTTTTTTTTTTTTCAAAAAAAAAATCAAATTTTATTTTCTACAGACTAAAGTCAGTAGACTACCGGCAGTCCTATAGTTAAAAACCCCCCAAAAAAAAAATTCAAAATTTCAAATTTCAAATTAATCTATTTAGATTCAGACAAATATTTTTGAATATTCAAATCTAATTGACTGAATTCAAAATTTTGAATTTTCTTACCATATTAACTCTTCAACACCTGATACAAGTATGATACAAGTATGATAGAAAATTATCGTTTTCGCTACAAATTGTTGTGGAAAATTTGTTCATTGGTCACAGTAAAAAAAAACATTAACAATTCTCAACTCTTTTTTTTTTTTCGTGAATCATGAAATAGAGTTAAAAATGATTGATGATATTTTTTTTCTAAGTAGATAAGTATGAAACTTATATATTATAAACCAATGTGATGGAAATTTAATTTAAAACATATACAATATTTCAAAAAATTTTATCATCAATAGTGTTAAAGTGTCAAAAGGAGATGAAATTACTAAAAAACTATCTATTCTGGCTCAATTAAATTTCAAATTTGTAATAGAAACCATAGCAAATCCATCATTTTCACTTTCACTTCCAAATCTATTTATAAAAAAAAAAAAAAAAAATTTAACACTGTAAGAACTCCTGCTAATTCACATCTTCTTCCTTATTCTTCTTATTTCCTTATATTTTTAACATTATCATAACATTTTCTTACTTTTTGTATACTTTATATAATAATTTTTATTTTTCAGGTTGAGTAACTGTCTTACTTTATGGGAAAGTCGGAGTTGTGTGTGTATATATATATATAATATATATAAACTAAATTATCTTCACATATAATCTCTATTTTATTTTCTATTCAGATTTTTTGACATTTTGAGATAAAGCTTATTATAATAAATAATATAACTGTCAAAAAAAAAAAAAAATTTTTTTTTGTCTTCAAGTTTTTCTTGTTACCTAGTTACTACAAGTTTCAAAATCTCAACTCATCGTCTCTACACATCTACTTATAAAATATGTATATATATATATAAATAGAGCTACCCATAAGATATAAGATAAAAAAAAAGAAGAAAAAAAACCAACAGAAAGTAGTTAAAGTACAGTTATTATTATTATTATTATTGTACGTTCAACCAAGGTAAACAATATAATTATGTCCTATAAAAACTTAAATTATATCTCTCTAAAGTGTTAACCCCTTGTGGATTTTCTTGATTTTTTCATTTTTTTAACCCTTGGACGACTTAAATAAAATTAAGATTTTTTTTTTATATATATATAATCTCTACATATAAAATCTTTAGTGTATCATTTAAACTATTTTAATTAAAACTTAAACATATGCACATTGTGAAATAATATTAAAAAAAAAATTTTTTTTTTTTGTTTAAGATGGTCTATATGATTAAAAGAGAACATACAGAGTTCCTAATTCTTTTATTCATATAGGTGTAACGGTAAACCAAGTTTTTTAATGCTTGGCTTGTCCTGCTAAAATAAAAAATAAATTTATCATCTCACCTTTAATAATAATAAGAACCAATTGAGCTTATCACCATACCCTAAAGCCTTGACAATCTACCAAAAAATTTATAAATTANATAATAATAAGAACCAATTGAGCTTATCACCATACCCTAAAGCCTTGACAATCTACCAAAAAATTTATAAATTATAAATTATAAATTATAAATTATAAATTTAAAAAAATAAAAATAAAATATTGAGGCTTCTATGTCAAAAGTTATAATCATGGCTGGAAGGAAGGTAGAATAATGGGTTAACATTGATTTTTACAGATGTTAGTAGTAGGGTTAATATTATAAGGTATAAGCTAATAATATAATATAATATAATAATAATCTACCTGTATAAATGTAATGTGTAATTATACTAAAAAAAAATTTTTTTTGTACCTTTTTTTTTATACAGAGTTCATCGGTACCCATGGACTTACTGCCCGGGATATGTTATTTTTAGGAAAACATGCATTTTCTCAAGGACTTTATAATCGAGCAATTGATTGGTTAAAAAATGCTAAGGATTTAGCATCACATGAATCAAATTCAACTGCAATTTTAGAAGAAATTATACCCTCACTTCGATCAGCTATAGAAGTAGTAAGTTTATTATTAGCAAAAAAAAAATGGTGCCAAATTAGCCTTGACTCTGAAAAATTACAATTGGCAAAATCCCTTACTTGAATTTTTACTTGAATACAGTAAAGTTCGATTTTAGTGACTCCGTAGAGACCAGCAGGATTTGTTCAGTATAGCCGGAGTTCATTATATCCGTATAGTGAACTGACCCTACATTTCAATAATTGTTCATTATATCCAAATATTTTACTATAAATTCAGCTACATCGATGTATAATAGAGAAGTACTGGGTGATGAAAATTTGCTTCAGACTGAATACGGTTATGTTCTAATGATAAATTTCCATTTCAAGTAGAGTCGACGAAGACGACGCTTCCATTATTTTCTCCTAAACTCTCACAAGACTAATTTGGGTAAAATTTTGATTGATTTTGGTAAAGTATTTTGGTCGTTTTTCTAAACAACAACAAAGAAAATATTTCGTGGCTGGATTTGACTTTTAAATTGCAGCAGTGTGTTAACTAAAACTCACTTTGAGGTTCCATCATAGTCATGTGCATAGATGGGCATAGAAGAATAAGAAAGAATTTATTGTGGAATTCAGACATATTTCATGCGTGTTCACTATAACCGGACAAAATGACTCTCGGGACAGGTAGAATTGGTTCACAAAGGTTGGAAGTTTAATATAGCCGATTTCATTATAGCCAGACTACTTAACACATAATCTCCCATTTGCTTGGCAGGGACCGGACAGTGTGGTTTGCCATATAGCCGAAGTTCTATTATACTCAGAGTCACTATAGCCGAACTTCATTGTAATTCATTGACTTTCCGCAATTCATTAGCTATATAGGTTGAAACAATATTTACTTAAGACTTTTATATAACTAACAACTAAATAATAACTAACAGTGTGTTTCCAACAAGATTTTAATGTTTATAACCCAAATATTATTATTCTTGTAGTACTTCAACAACTTGTAAGTACAATATTATTCATATTGGCTATTTTCGATTTCTGGATAAAATATTTAACAAAAAAAAAACAATTTTTTTTTTCTTGTTACTAATAAGTCCATCGTAATTCCGAAATATCGCAATTGTGTCAAAAATTTTACACAAATTGGGAAAGTTTTCTTANATAGCCAGACTACTTAACACATAATCTCCCATTTGCTTGGCAGGGACCGGACAGTGTGGTTTGCCATATAGCCGGAGTTCTATTATACCCAGAGTCACTATAGCCGAACTTCATTATAATTCATTGACTTTCCGCAATTCATTAGCTATGTAGGTTGAAACAATATTTACTTAAGACTTTTATATAACTAACAACTAAATAATAACTAACAGTGTGTTTCCAACAAGATTTTAATGTTTATAACCANTAAATAATAACTAACAGTGTGTTTCCAACAAGATTTTAATGTTTATAACCAAAATATTATTATTCTTGTAGTACTTCAACAACTTGTAAGTACAATATTATTCATATTGGCTATTTTCGATTTCTGGATAAAATATTTAACAAAAAAAAACAATTTTTTTTCTTGTTACTAATAATAAGTCCATCGTAATTCCGAAATATCGCAATTGTGTCAAAAATTTTACACAAATTGGGAAAGTTTTCTTANATAATAAGTCCATCGTAATTCCGAAATATCGCAATTGTGTCAAAAATTTTACACAAATTGGGAAAGTTTTCTTACTTTGTAAACTAATATAACATATATTTAGGTATTGAATTTAATAAGGAAATTGTACAAATACATTCATTGTTGAGACATTGTTGACTTATTACAGAGACGAAAATAGTATATAGTCTCCTCAAAGTTTCACTTTATGGAAATATACTAAGGAAGTTTTCTGTCTCGTTTTTCTTCGTTCTCCATGGGTTAATTTCATCATCGAGATACAGGGTGTTTAACATTTTTTTGCACCCTAGAAAGCATGAGGTCATTTTTTCACACTTTTTTGCTGGGAGCAGCATGGGATGGGAGGAGCTACGGTAAAATTGGAGAAAAAGGGTGCAAAAAAAGATTAAACTCCCTGTACAACACTTCTTTTTCATTATTTATTATTTTCTTGTTCTAATTTTGTATAAATTTAAAATTTTATTTCAGCATGATGATATTTTAGAACGTCAAGGACCTCAAGGAGTTGCATGGAAAACAAATCCAGTTCCAATTAATCCAGAACTTGCTAAAAATGACAAGTACAAGAGGTCAAGGATGAATGATTTCCGACCAAAACTTTTTCAACGTCANAAAATGACAAGTACAAGAGGTCAAGGATGAATGATTTCCGACCAAAACTTTTTCAACGTCAGACAGAAGAAGAAGAAACTGAACATTATATTCGATTATGTCGTGGAGAAAAATTAAGAGTGAGATTTTATATAATCTTATAATCATTATAATTCTACTCACTTTTTGTTTTTATAATTTTTTTTTTTAAATTTATTTTAGGGTGTTGAAATAGAAAGTAATTTGATGTGCAGATTCAAATCTGATGGATCACCTTATCTAACAATATCTCCATTGAAGGTAATTCAAATTATTAAATTTTTTGATTATATGATTATAATATACTAATTATATAAAAATAATTATTATTTTATAAATTATAAAAATTAATTTAATTTATATAGTTGGAAGAAGAGTCTCGAGACCCTTATGTAGTCATAATTCATGATTTTGTAAGCTCAACACAAGCTGATCGTTTGATAAGTTTGGGACGACCCAAAGTAAGTTATATCGATGAAATTATATATTTTTAATTGAATCTACTCAAACAGTCAATTCCTATTGGTCAAAAATTTTTTAAGGTATCCAAAATATTGACTTGGATTTTTATATTAGTTGTATAGGTCAAGACATAGACATCAAAGAGATGGTCAAGAGGACATCGTTAGTCAAAAACGAATCAGTCAAAAGTTAGTCATGTTTAGCCGTTTTTTTTTTAATTTTCCAATTCATTTTTGCAATATTCATTTCTGCAATTTTCATTTTTCTAATCTCACAATCTCTTCTATGTCACAGAATTCTCAAATTTTTCGGCAAATTTTTGACCTGGTATAATCCCATCATCACTCATTTCTAATAGTTTACACGATCACTGAAAGATCACCAAGGATTCTTCAAAAATGCAAAAAAAAAAAAAAATTTTTTTTAACTTGAAACAACAGTGTTAATTTTTGCATTTTTTTAAAATTTCAGCTTCGCACTTCTATGCACGGAACTAAAAATGGCACTTTTACCAAAAGTAATATACGAACGAGTAAAAAGTGAGGACAAAATTTTTCATTTTCTTCTTACAAGTTAGAACGGTTGATAGACATTGGTCGACAGAGGTATCCATAATCCATATTAGTTGCTGTCAGAGTAATTTGCTTTTTTTTTTTTTTTCTTCAGTTTTAATTATTTATATTATAATTTATAAATTATAATACTTTTAGTTTAAATTAATATAATTTTTTCTAGTGCATGGTTAAAAGATGGTGAAGATCCACTTATGGAAACTCTTACAAAACGTGTCCAACTAGTCACAGGACTTCGAGCAAGTCAACCTAAAGAAGCTGAAGACTATCAAGTAAATTAAAGAATTATATTTATAATTATTCTATATTGTTATATTATAATATTATATTTATCAAATAAGATTGCAAACTATGGACTCGGTGGTCGCTACGTCCCTCATACAGATCACTTGATGACGAATCCAGATCCTGAAGTATACACACCGTGGGAACATTTCGTGGGAGATCGTATTGCTACACTTATGATATACGTAATACTCAAAAAAGAAAAAATCAAAAAAAAAATCAAAAAAAAAAACCAAAAAAAAAAAAAATCTTAAAATTGTTCGAAATACATACATTATTTATAAAAAAAAATTTTTGGATTTTTGAATTTTTTTTTTTTTTTTTTTTGAAATTTTTTTTTTTCATAGTTGTCCAACGTTGAGGGCGGAGCAACTGTTTTTCCTCGATCCGGAATAACACTTTGGCCAGAAAAAGGTGCTGCAGCATTTTGGTGGAATTTAGATCGATCTGGAACTGGTGATGAAAATACAAGACATGGTGCCTGTCCTGTACTCTTTGGTGACAAATGGGTATCCAATAAATGGATTCGTTACAATGAACAATTTCAAACAGCACAATGTGGACTTCATGCTCTAGGAAAGTTCCAGAGACCATAAAATTCTTACTTTACTCTGACATTGTTGTGATAAAAACATTAATTTTATTATTAAAAAAAATCTTANCAATTTCAAACAGCACAATGTGGACTTCATGCTCTAGGAAAGTTCCAGAGACCATAAAATTCTTACTTTACTCTGACATTGTTGTGATAAAAACATTAATTTTATTATTAAAAAAAAAATCTTTTTACAAAAAAAAAAATTATTTTCATAGCCTAAGGCAATATTGACCTTTACGCTATTTATAATCATAATCAATAATCAATAATCAATAATCATTTAATTAGTTTAAAAAAATTTTTTACCTAAAATCATGTGATATGGTGATATATTCGCAAAAAAAAAAAAAATTTGCAATAATAATAATTCTAGAAATTTTATTTTAACTCTTTGAATCACTACTTGAGAAATAAACTCAATAACAAGTATTATAACATAAATATCTTTCGATGAAACAATTTAGTTTAATAATAACTTGTGTAATTATTTTTTCGATGAGTATATTATTCAATTCCTTAGAAACCATTATAATTATTTTTAAAGACGTATTATTATTATTATTAATATCCATAATTTCACTTAAATGAAGCGAAAATATTTCATTATTTTATCGAGCGATTGCAATCGCTCGATGAAATCAATTGATTTCTCTTTCCTAGATGTAAAAACCTTAATTTCGACCATACAATGTGTACTATCTAAATGAATTTTTTTTTTTTTTTTTGTTTGTTTTCATGATGTAAAAAATTTCCTTTTCCTAAATTTTTAAATTTTCCTTTTCCTAAAAATTTCTAATTTCCTAAAAAATGAATTTATCATAATTTTTATGATTCCTCAGGAATACTGGTTTTTTCTTACAATTTTTTTCATTAACCAATAATATTAAAGTAAGGGATAAGAGTACTCTAATGTTTAAGTTTTTAGTCTATTCTTTACTATTAATTTCAGAAGATGTCAGTAAGTTCGTTAAGATTTATAAGAAACCTAAATCCTAAATCCTTAACCCTAAAAAACATTCTTTTAATTATTTTTTTAAGGTTCTTCAACTCTTTTTTTTAGGTTTTATGTTATTTGGATTATTGGCTCTTAACCCTCTATAATCTAATTTTTTTTTTAATTCAAAAATGTCCTATTAATATTAAAATTATCAGAATAATATCCATCAACTCATTACTTTTATGATCTTATATTAGATTTATTTAATTTATGTCAAATTCATGTCAAATTTATGTCAAATTCATGTCAAATTCATGTCAAATTTATGTCAAATTCATGTCAAATTCATGTCAAATTCATGTCAAATTCATGTCAAATTCATATCAAATTCATGTCAAATTCATATATTCATGCCAAATTCATATATTCATGTCAAATTCATATATTCATGTCAAATTTATGTAAAATTTATCTTAAATTCATCTCAAATTCATCTTAAATTCATCTCAAATTTATGTCAAATTCATGTCAAATTCATGTCAAATTCCATATCAAATTCATCTTTTGGTCTGGAAAAAGAGCATTATGTTAGACAATAAAATTCTCATAATGTTAAATATTTTTTTTTAAAATATTTTATATGAGAATATATCAATTGTTACAATTTCCAATAATTATTGGTTATAAGTCTCTAATCTTAAGNTTTTATGTTATTTGGATTATTGGCTCTTAACCCTCTATAATCTAATTTTTTTTTTAATTCAAAAATGTCCTATTTAAAATTATCAGAATAATATCCATCAACTCATTACTTTTATGATCTTATATTAGATTTATTTAATTTATGTCAAATTCATGTCAAATTTATGTCAAATTCATGTCAAATTCATGTCAAATTTATGTCAAATTCATGTCAAATTCATGTCAAATTCATGTCAAATTCATATCAAATTCATGTCAAATTCATATATTCATGTCAAATTCATATATTCATGTCAAATTCATATATTCATGTCAAATTCATATATTCATGTCAAATTTATGTAAAATTTATCTTAAATTCATCTCAAATTCATCTTAAATTCATCTCAAATTTATGTCAAATTCATATCAAATTCATGTCAAATTCATATCAAATTCATCTTTTGGTCTGGAAAAAGAGCATTATGTTAGACAATAAAATTCTCATAATGTTAAATATTTTTTTTTAAAATATTTTATATGAGAATATATCAATTGTTACAATTTCCAATAATTATTGGTTATAAGTCTCTAATCTTAAGGTACTTAAATGTTCTAATTTTTTGGTAGTTATTTTTCAATTGTTGTCCTTGAGTTATTAGGTTGGTATCCTTTTTTCTTTTTTTTTTTTCCATAGCCTATTTTAGTATTTATATACAAAAAGAAGCTTTAAGGGGACTTATTTATCACGAAAATGACTGAGTTTGTCACCAAACGAATAGAAACTCAGAGTGTTAACCAACTATACTACTCTGTAGGATCGAATTCTATCATGGAATGAACCACGAGGATGGAAATCATGCTCTGAAAACATCGGAGTATACCACGGAAACAAACGGAAGTACGGGATCTTCAGATTTTTATATTTTTTTTCCAGATATATCAAAAAAAAAAAGGACCACAAAGGCTCTCCTATCAACCGATTCAACAATATTTGGTGGTAGAGTTGATGTTTAAAAAAAAATTTATATTATTTAATTTTTAATCAATCTACTAATATTGGTAGATTTCTTAGAAATTATTAAGTACTATATTGTNTTTTATATTATTTAATTTTTAATCAATCTACTAATATTGGTAGATTTCTTAGAAATTATTAAGTACTATATTGTTGTAGTACTTAGTATATACATTATTATATTGTTGAGACAAAGTTTGATAAACCCATTGTATAAAATGAATACCGTAGAATCTCACTCATACATCTCTAATCATAGATATAATTTGTAGAAGATAATTTTTCCCAATGATCCCTTCCAACATTATAGTAGTTAACTAAAGTAAAAAAAAAAGTATACAATAAGTAAAAAAAAAACTGTAATTTTTGACAAAATTTTCAAGTCAAAAGTTGTATATTTTTTTTTGTATGTGTAATAGAGTTAGTTGAGAGTTGGACTTTATTTTGAAAATGGTGGGTTAATAAATACTGACTACAACCTAACAACCTAATCTCTAGGGTTAACATACCTTAGTACTAAAAGTCATACAAATTACAAAAGTTGACTATCTATCAATCATCATTATGTTATAATCAACTAATAAGTTTAATAAACTACTAAGATATCTCGTTTAACAAGTGTAAATGATTTGAAATGATAATTTTTTGAATATAGACTATATAAATAGAAATTGATTTGTATAAAATTATATAATTTATTAAAAAAAAAAAAAAAAAAAAATTAAGGAGGGCCGTTTTCTGAGAATTTCGGGTATATTCGGTAGGTATGGGTTGAAATTAGACAATAGGATAGGGGGAAAAGAGAGTTTAGGCAACTCCTAGCTTACTAGCTACTTTTTGAGTATCGTAGACCACGGTAATAGCAGGATGAGGATCCTGTTCGATGTAAAAAAAAAAAAAATCCTTCATTTCAAGAATCGAGCTTCTAGAATCAGAGAGTTGTTGGGGCTTGGGGTCGACACATCGCATCTTTCCAATACTTAAACCACATCTCGAAAAGATTAACTCTCTACTAACAAAACCCATAGTGCAAGAACCAAAAAGAGTTATTCATTAGAACTTATACACAAAAAAAAAAAAAAAAAAAATTTTTTTTTTTAAGTTCAAGTGCTTCTATTCTCTTAGAATAGGGTCATCAGGGTCAAATAAAGGAATTTTTTAAGGTCAGGAATTGTTATTTTAAAATAAATAACTCATATTAATAAGTACTGTGACGATACCCCAAGCACCAACATATTCTCGTCACTTTTTCAGTTTCAGTTTCAGTTTCAGTTTCAGATCATTTCATATTAATTTGACTAAAAAAAAAAATTTTTTTTTAAATAAATCAATTTATTTGAGTTTGAGTATAAGTGAACTTTTCAGATTATAAAGTTAGTTTATATTATAAAAGTTTATATTATAAAAAAAAAAAAAGATGTCAACTTTGGCCGGACCCACGGCTCCAATGATGGGTCATCATCCTCATGCCCACCATCATTCTCATCATCAACAAGCAGTTTTAGCAGCAGCTTATTTTCATAATGGTGGGAATGGTTCGACAACTCAAGGACCACCACCACCACCACAAGCACATGGTATTTCAGGAACCAATCAAAATCCAAATAATAGTGTGATTAAAAGTGTTTCCAGTACAACTGGAATGTTAAGTTCTTTTCATGGAACTAATACTACACCTAGTACATCAAATACATCAAATAATGGAAATAGTAATCCAAATACAACAAGTTCTGATAGGTCATCTCCTGTTGATATACAACCTGATAGACCAATTGGATATGGGGCTTTTGGTGTTGTTTGGTAAGTCTAATAATAATTTTTAGATCACAACATATTATACTATTATATTCTTAGAATTAACTCTCTTTTTTCCAAATATTTTCCAAAAAATTTTATTTTATTTTTATTTATTTTTATTATTTTTTTTATATAGAAATTTTGGTTTCAAAATTTTGATCAAAATTTTTTTTATTATAAGTTTTCTTTTTTCCTTTTCCCACTGTGAAAAGACATTTTGACTCTGATGAGTGATGATTAGGATTAACCTTGTTATGCCTGTGGTTAAAAAGTAAAAAAGTAAAAAAAAAAAAAAAAAGACTGCAAAAACCAAAGTTTATTTTTGCACTATTCAAATTCATTAGTACAGTAGTTGTTATTCTTAAGTGAATTTATTCAAGTAGTTATCATCACTTTATAAGACTTTACCGCTAACTCTCTCTAATCTCACTTTTTATAAAGTAATTCGGTTAAGATCAACCATTGTTCTATAATTTTTTATTTTTATTTTTATTTTTATATACATATAATATTATTTTTTTACTATACTAATAAAATAAATAAAAAAAACTAAAAAACTAAAATATCAAGGTTATACACAAAAGAACAAACTACTTAACTATTTATAAGTACCATTTAAGAATTGAAATTATATATTATATATACTATTGTTATCCAAAAAAGTTTTCAAAAAGTTTCCAATTGTTCATTATATTGATTATTATAGTAGTAGTTTTCTCTATTAATTTCTTTAACCTTGGATACTAACTAAAATAATCCATAATCCATAATCCATAACCAATATTCAATAAAACTATAAGAAATTTTAAGAAAACTATATACCTTATTTCTTTTTTTTTAAATATAATTTAACTTCATAAGAATAATTAATTTCTTATTATTCTAAAAAAAGAAAAATATTTTAAACTAAAAATATTAAATTTAATACTTTAATTCAACGGATTAGTTTGGCCATTCAATATGAAAATTCAGCATCTATTTTGGGTACTTGTGAGGGGCAGATACCTGTAAATTTAGCTAAGTAGTTTAAATATTGGGCAATATTTGAGCCTCTGGCAAACATTTGGAAGAAATATTTTACCTTTTGAACAATTTTTTCAGATTCTTAAAAACAACTCTAATATAATCTCAAATAAAGTTTGTATTTAGTGAAAAAAAAAAAACAAAAAAATTACTTCAAAAATACAAAATTCTAACCATGTATCATCTCTTGACGACGTCAGTAATTATTTAGTTTAGTTGAAACTACTGTGTTAGTAGTAATAAAGTTTTCGTTATAAAAATTATTCTAAACCACCTTTACAAATAATATTAGTATTAGTTAGGGGTATGATTTTTTTTTTTTTTTTTGTTGAGAAGCCTCATGGTTGTACAGTGTATTATTGATTGATTCACCTGGATACAATAGAACAACGTACTTGATTTAGCAAAGACCTTATTACGCCGTGTTCCAAGTACAACTACCATATGATATTAAAAAAAAAAAAATTAAATAAACTGATAGGTTCATACGTCATAATATACTTTATGAAATTAGATTAGAAGTTATACTGATTAGTCGGTAACATAGAGTAGGGAATTAGTACTAAGAATTCTCATTAACTTAAGTGTAAATTGAATTTATGACTTTTTTTGTGCGGTTAATAGTTTTTTTTGTAGTGTAGAAGCATTGATAACTTAATATTAAACTATCCTTAATATCCTTAACTTTACCGACATTATTTTTTTATCTAAATCATCCATACTTGAGTTTACTAACTATATATGTATAATATATATGATAGTATTTAGGATTGATGACCTCAGAATATAAATTTATAAATGGGAAAATATCATAAAATTTATACAACAATGAATACAGCGACAGTATAGAAAGGGTTAAGTTTCAACCAATACAATTAACCCGGGAACTACTTGATAATGAAAGTGAGGAAATTATACTACAAAAAAAGAGTTAATCTTTTAAAGAGGTCAAGTTCTTTTTCTATTTTCTTATTTTCATTGTTGAAAAGAAGATAGATTTATTAGTAATAATAATAATGTACCTATCATTTTACAAACTCTATAAGAATAATTCAATAAGGAGTTGTTGTTAAATCGTTTTTTTTTTGTTCTTTTTTTTTAAAAGATATTTAGTTTCTTTATTATTTGAAGAAGTTCTTCTTCTTCCTTTGTTTCTTGTTTCTTCCAATTTCTTTGTTTGAGAGTACTATTATGTAAAATGATGTGGTGAGNTAAAAGATATTTAGTTTCTTTATTATTTGAAGAAGTTCTTCTTCCTTTGTTTCTTGTTTCTTCCAATTTCTTTGTTTGAGAGTACTATTATGTAAAATGATGTGGTGAGTGGATTGTTGTAGTGATTATGTATCTGGATACTCGTTTTCCTACCTGTATATCTTTAGAATCCCACCTGTTTATTTTTTTTTTCAACCTTTATGAGTAAGACCAAGTCAATTATTTGGTGAGAAATTAAAGGAATATGATATAAGATTCTATGGATAGATTTGGCAACATCTCTTCATGGATGGTTGTCCTTTTACTCATCATCATCATCATCATGCTATGGTTATGGATCTCATGGATTCCATTTATATAAGCTCATTCACCTATTCCTAACACTACTAAAAATTTTGTGTTTCTTTTATTTATTTTTTTTTTTAATTAATAAAGACTTAAATTTCATTGGTAGAATCAATTTTTTAGTCAAAAGTTTCAATTTGAACTTAATGGAATTAACCTTATTGGACCTGAGGATGTGTGGATGTTTGGGGTCATTGTTATTTAGAATGGAGTCATTCTTATAGATATAACTTTTTATTTTATACAGTAAACCTCGATTAAGATGACTTCGGTTACCACGAACCAATTGGTTCGGTTAGCATCCAGAGATAGGGAATTTGTGTATAAATGGAACGGCTAAGTCGAACTTGGTTAAGCCGACTTGGTTAAGCCGACTTGGTTAAGCCGACTTGGTTAAGCCGACTTGGTTATGCCAAAGTTGGTTAAGCCGAACTCGGTTAAGCCAAAGCCTCGGCTACCACGAACGCTTTTTCGTGACCCCCATGTCCATAAGTAAGTTGCTTTTTTACCTCGGTTAACACGGACACCAATTAATTGATCAATTTTTAAAGAAACTTCAACTTTTTTCTTACAAAATTTAATGAATAACTTCTTTTGAATAACTTTTCAAACGTTGAAATACGACAGAAAATGAACCAATGATATATTTTTTAGTCATTTTTTAGTCTCCACAACAACTTACAGTCTATATCACTTGTGAAGAGACCGATTTTGAGGGCCATGACTGACAAAATACTGACAAAATCCTGACCAATGGCTGACCAATAATGTTATCCTTTATTTGTAATTTGATCAGCCTTTTCTCGGTCAGCATTTTGTTGGTAAGCATTTTAGTCATGGCCCTTAAAATCGCCCTCTTTGCAAGTGATATGGACTGTACTATTATAAAGTAATGGTAAATTAAAATCACCTCGGCTAAGACGAAGAAATTATTCTCCAAGTTGTGTATTCGGCTTACACTTAAGCCAAACTTCGGCTATCACGAACCAAATATTTCTGTACCTTGAAATTCGACTTATCCGAGGTTTACTGCGCATAGAGTTATATTCTCTTACTAATAAGTTTAATAATATTTCGGTTATTTTTGATGACACACTGAAGTCATAGATATATATGTATTATATGTGAATCCTTTAATAATTATGACCATAGATAGATCTTTCCACNGCCCTCTTTGCAAGTGATATGGACTGTACTATTATAAAGTAATGGTAAATTAAAATAACCTCGGCTAAGACGAAGAAATTATTCTACAAGTTGTGTATTCGGCTTACACTTAAGCCAAACTTCGGCTATCACGAACCAAATATTTCTGTACCTTGAAATTCGACTTATCCGAGGTTTACTGCGCATAGAGTTATATTCTCTTACTAATAAGTTTAATAATATTTCGGTTATTTTTGATGACACACTGAAGTCATAGATATATATGTATTATATGTGAATCCTTTAATAATTATGACCATAGATAGATCTTTCCACACCGTTGAAAATAAACTTTTTTGAGAGAGAGTTATTAAGCTCTAAGGAGGCAAAGACCTTTTGGTAATTTCTTGGATCTTTTATGCATAAACTAAACTACTACTACTACACTACACTCAAAAGTTTTTCCGATGATTTGGAAATATATAGTATACTAACACTATCACTATAAGACTAAGACATAAGGATGAGATTTGTATACGGTATATTTTATACCGTATTATTATATCCTTTACAAAACAATTCATTCAACTCTTCTGCGAAGTTGTTGTATAACTACGTTGAATAGTTTTCTAGAACGCAAAAAAATTCCGTTCTAGAAATCTATACATGTGGAGAAGTTCGTAGAGTTCATCGGACACATTGCCAATTTTTTGTATTTTTGTTAAATTTATGATGAATTCTGTAGTTGTTAGAAATGAATTTAGTTGTAGAACGACCATCATATTATTTTCCTATGAAGGGATCTTTTAGTTAGTAACTTCTGAAGAAATTTTTACTAACAAAAGAACTACAACTGCTTTTTGGAGTAGTAGTCCCTATTCATTATTATCAAGTTGTATATACGTAGTTTTTAGAAGCAGATGCGTTACGGATTCTTACTGGATATGATTTTCAGGATGCAGAGGGTTAATTTTTTTTTTGAAGAGGCAGATGTAAAACGACAAAAAAAAAATTTTTTTTTTTTTTCTCTTTCTCACCGTTGAGGATCCAATAGCCGAATTTTGAACAACAGAAGAAGCGGTCTCTTGAGGAAGTTTGTTTTTTTGCCTAAAATCATCTTAGCCTTCGTCTGGAAGAGTCTTAAAAGTCTTACTATTGATCCGTTTCTCTATTGGAAAAAATAAGAAGATATTCTAGAAGGAAGGCTGTTGGACAAAAATCCTTAAGAAAAGTTGATGGTTGATAGTTTAGGAAGAAGGTATATAGTAGATGATATGATGGCGTGATTCTGTCTGACATACCTCCTTGATACAGCTGGTATAATGAACCAGATGTTGTCGGAGTGGAGACATGGACAACACGGTTGGCCATTATCCGTCTGAGAGAGTCTCTTCATACTATTGGGTCTGTGCTGTGTGTGAGGTGATTCTGGAGTTAGTAATTATCAGGAATCAGGAATACCTGAATCAGGAACGATGGATCTTAGCTATATATGTATGATCCATGACGAAGGTCTTGAATCCAGCTGCCCTAGGACAGGTGGTCAACGATAGCTACAAGGCTACTTGGCTCCAATGAACTCTCTCTTTCTGTTTCTCTGTCTCTCTCTCTCTCTCTCTCTCTTTTTCTTATATGTAGTATACTTTCCAGTACCTTTTTTTGACTGCTAACAACCACAATACTTGAATAATTTTGAGTTTTTTTTGAAATTTTTGTTTTTATTTTATCTGTCTCTACTGCTAAAATTGACAAGGCTTTAGAAATAATGGAAGCGAGTTCATTTTGACCAAAAAAAAAAGTTTCCAATACCCGTTGTTGACATCCATCATTGGTTTCTTGAGTGATATTATTTTTTTGACATTGTGGCTTCACCTCGAAACTTTCAATTCCTACTTGGTATAGTACTGGTATACTATTTGGTATACTTGGTATACTATTTGGTGTACTATTTGGTATATTTGGTATACTTGGTATACTATTTGGTATACTTGGTATACTATTTGGTGTACTATTTGGTATATTTGGTATACTTGGTATACTACTTGTGTACTATTTGGTATACTTGGTATGCTTGGTATACTATTTGGTATACTTTTTGGTATACTTAGTATACTACTGGTGTACTATTTGGTATACTTGGTATACTTGGTATACTACTGGTATACTACTGGTATACTTGTATACTTGATATACTATTTGGTATACTTGATATACCGCTATCCTTCTCGATGAACCTACTATCTCAACCATCAAGTATCAAAATTGACAGTAAGAATCTTGAAAATTTTTAAGGATACTTAAACATTTTATTCCTTGAGTATCAAAATTTAATCCCTTGTATTTCAAAAAAAAAAAAAAAAAAAAAAAAAATTAGGTTGTGAAATTGTGAAAGTTTGACAATATAAAAAAAAATTGTCACATATTCNTGTGAAAGTTTGACAATATAAAAAAAAATTGTCACATATTCTTTCAAACTTTCCGCTCATCTTCCCCATGGTTCTATTATTATCATTAGCCTATCGTACATATTAATAACCATCTTTTTTTTTTTCTACGAACATAACATCGTGTCTGTATAATTTTCAGTTTAGTCACTTTCAATTTTGAATGTTCATGTGCAAAAAAAAAAAAAAAACTGAACTAGACTATTATTTGAAAGTCGAAAGTTTTTTTTTTCTTTCCCTTTTTTTTTTCGCAACGTCAAACTTTCCAAAGGGTATTGTACTCTCTCAGAGACTTCTTACATCTTCCTATCATCGTTAAAAAGTATACTTGTCTTCGATAGTCCACTGACTTCACAGACAACAAACACGACTTAGTCCACTCTCTAAAAAATTTTAATTCTAATAACCAACTCAAATTGGATCATATCGTCTCACAAAATCAACCATAGAAACAAAATCCTTAGAAGCAGTCACATAAACTACTCAAATGATAAAGAAAGTTATGAAATCAAAATCAAAACACAATATACTATAGAATAATACCGTCTGATCATATTCATAGTGAAAGTCAAAGTAAATTTAAAAAAAAAAAAAAATTAACCCTTCAACTATCGGAGATTAACAGTTAACAATGCCATGTTGCCATTGTTAACTTTTTTTTTTTTTTTTTGGTTATAATGGAATACGGTTAGAGTGAAATTCAACTTATTTCTCTTCTGTCGACCTTACTATAACCGGACTCCATTCTATGCGCAATCTCCAATATTTTGATTTCATTTTACTCAATTTTTTTTTTTGTTTTTAAATCTCATGTGTCAAGAATTCATGTAAGAAGAAGAATTTAAAAAGAAATTGAAAAAGATAATAATACTTGTACTATTGGGCGGAGGTTAGTTAATAAAAAAATGTTTCTTAAGTAAAAATTCATTGTAAAAGGATGTGACAAAGTGAGAATATTCGGCACAAGGTCATTCAAGGCTAACACTTGGTTAGTTAAATTATAGACTCCCTGATTAACTAATTTAATTACTTTCACATTGGTCCAAGACTCCACCCACGTCACCTTTTGCTTCCTTAGAGGTCTCTTATTCTCCACTCCTTTCTTATTTTTATAACAACAATCCTCAAATTTTGATAAAAAATTATATGAATTTTCTCAAATTTTCTTAAATTTTCTCAAATTTTCTCAAATTTTCTCAAATTTTCTCAAATTAATTAATAAAATCAATTAAATAAAATCATAACATTAAATCTAATTTATATATTTATACAAATTTCTATTAATTAATCATAATTAATCAAATTTCTATCAATCTAATTATTTATTTATTTTAAAGACTATTCAAACTCGTCCTTTTAGAAATAGTTAAGTTGTTTTTACATTATAAATTAAAACAGAAAACCCTAGAATTTTTATAAGAAGGTCTGCTAGTTGTGCTATTTTTTATTATTTTTATTCCCATTGATTAGATTTAGGAACATGGTTATATTGAAATAAAAGATGAAGGTAAAAAGAAGGGTAACCTTAATAAATAGTATGTTTCACCTTCAATTCAATTGAATTCTAATCTATTTTGATGTTAATAGAGGTTAGATACAAGAGAGCATGAGAACAAGGATTCAATAATCATGTCATGTCACTATGACCCTTTAATGGCTTCCTTTTCTTTCTGTTCTGTCCATGAGAGTACTTAGAGCCATGTTGCCAATTTATTAGTTAAATTATATATATATATCTAAATCTAATAAAAATTTGTAATCAAAATTATTTATAACTATACCTATACCTATAAAGGTGGATAGTCTACATGGGGACTTTGATAAATTAACTACTTTCATTTTTAGTATTTACTTCTCTTAACAATAATAATAATATATTATTTCATATTATATCTAATCTTTTTCTAAATTTCAAGATTTCTAAAACAAAAAACAAGGTTATTGTTGTTTTTTTTTTGAGAATTTTGAGAATTTTGAGAATTTTGGGAATTTTGGGAATTTTGAGAATTTTGGGAATTTTGAGAATTTTGGGATTTGATTAATGTTTCTAGGTCATCATTAGTTACAATATTAATCAAAGTATGTATTATAGTAAAAATTTAGATTTAGGTTTAGGTTGTGTTTGACATTAGGTTTAATTTGGATAAAATGATTCGGTTAGTTTTATAATTATAAATTATAATTATAATTATAATTTTCTAGAACCTAAAAATTTAAGTTAGGTTGATAGGTTGTTAGGTTGTTAGGTTAGGGGTTAGGTACTTAACTGGAATTAAGTTAATTTTGTAAGGTAACAATCTCCTTACTTTTAACCACGTCAGTATGATGTGGGTTAAATTTTTCCCTTGAGGTTCTCTAGGTCTCGTTGAGACTCTTTTCCATTGTCATCGAGAGTATTTCCCTAGTGAGGTTGAGATGAACCTCAAGGATTTAGAGTCCATTGTTATTAGTATTATTATATATATATATATTTTTTTTCTTCTTCTTTTTTCTTATTCTTCTTACCTGGATGAATTCTTGTAGGAATTGGAAGAAAAGGTGGTTGGAAACCGTAGAAGACTGACAAGGGACTCAATTTTATATCCCTCTTCATAATTTTCTATATACTTTTAAAAATACGTCCAAGGATGGCCAGGAGGTACTTAACTACTTTGTCCTACCCTCCAGCTAGAACCTATTTTTTTTTTTTTTTTTTTTTACAAGGTATGAAATGAATGATCATGACAGGTAGGTAACAACAAAAGCTTCCGAAGAATTTTTTTTTTTTTTTTTTTTTTTTTTTNATTTAGAAGATTAAACCCTTCAAGTCCTCAGTCCTTTGTTATTAGTTAACATAAGGATTTTTTTTAGAGTAAAATCCAAATCGTCAATTCTATTTACATCAACTCAACATCCCATTGGACAAGAGTAGTTATTAAATAACTATAACTGAATGCAAGGTAATAGGTACTGGGTACTCACTACTCACTACTGACTACTGACTGCTGACTACTGACTGCTGATTACTGAGGAGGGTAATATTTGTAGGATTTGGATACCTCATTTTTACATTTAGCAAAATCTTAAATAGATTTTGGCACTCATTTTGAAGAAAATGAGAAGAAAAGTTTAAAAAAAAAAATTTTTTTTTTGTATAACTCGTACGAATTTGACAAAATTTTTATTTTATTGAAGAATATTTTTATACGATTGATGGAAGGAAGTGAGGTTATTCGTAAATCTTGGGGAAACAAGTGTTAAGTAAATTTGTCATAAATGATTGGAATTTTAGTTTTAGTTTTTTTTTATAGTTTTATAAATGGATGGTTTATATTCGAGTACCTTAGGTACTCATCTTTGAAATAACTTGAAAAACTCTATGATCATATATCTAAGTAACTTGTATGTTTCAATTATAACTATGACTAAATCCACTTCCACGTGTCGTCTGAAAAACTTCAAAAAAAAAATAATACTTCAACATTTCTGATTAAGTGAGTAATTTCTAATGTGACACAGGTCATGAATCTTTAGATTCTACTATTTTTTGTTGTAGTTGTATGAAGTAGTTTGATAATTTAAGAATATTTTTTTTTATTTTTTTTTTTGAAAAGAGAAAANAATACTTCAACATTTCTGATTAAGTAAGTAATTTCTAATGTGACACAGGTCATGAATCTTTAGATTCTACTATTTTTTGTTGTAGTTGTATGAAGTAGTTTGATAATTTAAGAATATTTTTTTTTATTTTTTTTTTTGAAAAGAGAAAAAAATTTTGAATCCAACTGTAACTAAAAGTAGTGCACATAAGGTTAACCCTTGGTTGGCTAAGATAAAATTAAACTTTTTACTTTTTTTTTTGTTTTCAAAGGTTAATTTTGTGTTTTAAGTACAACTTATTTCTTCTCTATCTTTCTTTATTATTAGATTTCATAAACTTTGAACTTTTTTTTTTTTTTTTNAAGTACAACTTATTTCTTCTCTATCTTTCTTTATTATTAGATTTCATAAACTTTGAACTTTTTTTTTTTTTTTTTCAATGAAATGTGAATACTGTTGGCTAAATTTGATACGGATACATGGGTACGACATGGNTTTTTTTTTTTTTTTTTCAATGAAATGTGAATACTGTTGGCTAAATTTGATACGGATACATGGGTACGACATGGTTCATCAAATGAGTTGTTAAATTTAGGTTCATCCTGTGTAAAGTGTTATATATTTTAGGAGTGGTTATCATTACCAACAACTGGTTCCGGTTATCCTTAATTTTGGCAGGTTATTCACATTCCTTGTAAAGTCTGTTCAACCCAGGGAAAAGAAAAAGAAAAAAAAATTGTTTTTTTTTTTTTCATTTATTGCATTCAAAGACGAAGACGAAGAAGATAGGGGGATTTTTTTTATATATATTTTAAACTAAAATATTTTTGAAAAGTGGAAAGAGAGAATTAAAAAAAAATTTTTTTTTTTGAGAAAATGGTTCCTTGTACAAAACGATGAATCTATTTAGAAAGAAATGGCACCACTTAAAGAAGGGGTTGACAAAAAAAAAAAAAAAAAAAAAAAAAAAAAAAAGTTTAGTTTACCATCTCAACTTTTTTTTAAAACGCATATATCACATATATATATATATATTTTTTCTTTTGCTCTATTTTTTTACTAAGCAGATAGAAATTGAAGGGTTAATAAAAAAATATTAATAGAGAATCATCTTATAAGTATATAAAAAAAACTATTTAAATTTCAAATCCTCAATAAGATTTACTTGGAGTTGAATATATATGATGATGATTCTATGAGTATTATTGACTTCCGGTTTTTTTTTATTTTTTTTTTTTAGCCATTTCCATTTCCATTTTTCTTTTGTTTTCAAAACGGAAGTCTTAAAAATTTCATCAAGTTTACAAAATTTGAGTTTGAAAGGAAATAAGTATAAAAATCAAATTGTCGTCCTTGTGTAGTTTCATCATCACTTTCTATCGAACAAAAGGNGGAAAGGAAATAAGTATAAAAATCAAATTGTCGTCCTTGTGTAGTTTCATCATCACTTTCTATCGAACAAAAGGTTCGATATTTGACACTTTTCTTTAGAATATTTCGTGATAATTGTGTTTTTTTTTTTTAAGTGAAAGGATTAAAAACGTTTAAAAGGAAGGGTTTGTGACGGTGTAGATTGAATTATTTGTCGCAATTCTCAAGATATACGATGAAATCGTGAGATGATGACGACAATAAAAAAAAACTTATTAATTTTAGGGTCATTGCGTTATTAGAGACGGCGGCAAGATTCAAATTCTGATTTCTCTAAATTATACTGATGACAATGACAATTGATGATAACATTTATTCTTAACTCTTCAACTAGATACTTGGGTGAGAATTATTGACCCTCAGAATTTAATAGAATATTCTGATTAATCAGTCTTAAAAAAAAGTAAAAAAAAGTAAAAAAAAAAAAAGTAAAAAAAAAAGTAAAAAAAAAAGTAAAAAAAAAAGTAAAAAAAAAAAGTAAAAAAAAGTAAAAAAAAAAGTAAAAAAAAGTAAAATTTTTTTTTTTTTTTAAAATAAATAAATCAACTTATAAAGTATAGTTATATAAACTATGGTGTCAGCGTCAGGTTTAAAAGTATGAAATCAACAAATTTAAGACTACTGTTATTAGCATAAACAAAAGAGTTACAAAATTAAAACTAATTGTAAGTAATTTGAATTATACTTTATATGTATATATTTATATAACTTATATATATATATTTATCATTATAATAATAATTTTATATTTATTTATTTTTCAGTTTTTGATTATTTTTTATTGATTCAAATTCAAAAGATTGTAGTTATAAAATGAATTAATTGAAAAATATAAATTGAGTTCACACAATTGTAATTTTCAACTAGGTAAAGAGGAAGTATAAACCTAAATAGATTTGTTTACAACGCAATGCAATACAAGGCATGCGCAAAGAATATCACTCTAATAATGCAACGGTACACAATCTCATGGATGTCGTGTCATAATTGTTCATATAAATTTTTATATAAATTTTTTTTTTTTTTTGCAAAGATGTAGAGATTCGCAAATTCACAATATGAGTACAGAGACTATAGAAATGTTAAGATGAGTAGTAGTAGTAGTAATAATAATAAATGAAAACAGTAAATAAAAAAAAATTTTTTTTTTTTTTTTGTTTTCAACTTTCCAAATGTGAAAATCCACCACCACCCAACTTGGCATCATATTTTAATAATTCGTTTTAGTCTCTGTAAGTTATAGTTAGTAACTCAAATGAGGTCAATTCCTCAAAGTTTTAAAAGTTTATAATAAGTGATAGTTTGATGGAAAACAAGGAGGTTGAGAATAGGGTTAAAATAATCATTTTTATCATTATTTTGACTTCAAAGTTACACAAATTTTGAGTTAACTCCTTTAATACTACGAACTGTAAATGTGCAAAAAAAAAAAAAAACACACAAAACAAATTTTATTTTTTTTATTTTTTTTACTACAATTTGTGAATCTGATTGTTGAGTTTATTAAATAGAGAGAGAGAGAGAGTAAAATATTATTGTAAATTTGAGATTAATATGAGACTCCAACGTTTCATTTAAAAATTTTCCGTACGTACAATCTACTCAAAATTCATAGCACCTTACAAATTCTTTATTCTTTATTCTTTATAATAACCCTTTAAAAATAAAAAATTTCTAAAAAAAAAACTATCTAAAATTCGTGAAAGTTTTTTTTTTTTTTTTTTATAAATTCCCTTGTGCATAATAAATCATTTCCACGAACGGAAATTGCGAAAATACTTAACCCAACATGTACTCCTGATTTTTAATGCGGAAGTTTAGTAAATGAAGAATAACAGACAGTATTTTCCCTAAAGCTTTTAAGATTTGAGACTTTAATTCAACAATCATCATCTATACAGTTTCACAACTCCATTTTTTTTATCTTTATTTTTTTTGCAAATTATAAAAATTTGCAAAAAAAAAAAAAAAAAAAAAAAAAAAACTGTGTATATATTTGTTATAAACTAAAATATACTACTAGTAGGTTTAACAATGAATATTCTTTACCTTTCATTTGTCATCTTCTTGTGGTTAACTCTCCGTCTGGAACATTATAAACCTTAATTTATTACAATTAAAATTACTTTCCATGGGATTATAAGGAGTTAAACCACATTTAGGATTTTTTCCTGTGGTTCCTTCTTCATTGATTTAATATACCTAAACTAAATAAAATAATTTTAAAATAATATACAGTGCGAAGACGAAATTTTTGAAAAATGATTTTGCGGAAAATTAAAAATTGAGTATATGTCAAAATTTTATATTACATTATGAACTCCTCAAGTTCCTGAAAATCGTTTCTACCAAAGTTTTGTTAACTCTTTTTAACTTAAAAAGTATTACAAGACGACTCTAATTTGTGAGATTTTTAAAAAGGCTAGTGCCGAATTTTTGGTTTCTTATTCGAACACACTGTATATACCTAGGCTCCTTCTTTAAATCCTCATGATAATATTAATTTTCAAAAAAATATTTCCTAATAATAAATAACATTAACACTTATATCTCCTCATATCGTCATCATCCTCAGAAGTACAGTGCGGTGGAGTATTATAGCTACACGGAAATATAAAAAATTGCAAGGCTATTGAGCTTGTTATTTTTATATGTATATATTTTTTTTTGCACAACTCTTCCCTTATGTTGAGACATGTGTGGGCTAAATAAGTGTAAATTTTGAATTGTTGTAAGTTAAGAGAGCAGGAGCGTTTGGTGTGTGACTGTGAGGTAATTGAGTAAATCCAAAGAACATCCTCTTCCTACAATTCTCAGATAATAATGGTTTGTACTTGTCCTACTTGATTTTGGCACAAGTTGAGACATACGGTTAGTTAGTGATGAAAATGTATGATGTATGGAATAATAATAGTCAGGTTATGTAAGATAAAGGCTTGGGAATTGATAACTAAAAACCTTATTAATGTATTTATACACGTGCTTTCTTATTTTGCAACCTCTTATATCAAATTACAAGGAATTTTTTTTTTTTTTATATCATATTGAGTTCAAAGAAGCCTTTTTAATAATTATAACTCTCTAAAAGTAAGAAAATTCATAGAAAATGGCTTCTGTTTAGGTTTAATCCGTTATTTTTTTTGTTTGAGTTTTGAATTTGAGTCACAGGACACAGAGGGTTAATTCTTAGTAGTCTCATTTTGTAAATATTAATGAATGATGATGATTATGATAAGTTTGAATCTATAGGAATAATTTACAAAAAATTTTTTGAAATTATTTACAAAAAGTATAATATACTATAAACAATGATGTATTTTGTAATTAAAAAATTAATTTTTGATTTCATCTTGTAGAAGCATGAGGAATAGAAATTGATTTCAGACAGTTTATTTTGATGATATAACCTTGAAATGAGTTTAAAAATGAGTACCGCGAACTGAAAAAAAAAAATTTTTTTTTTTGAATTGAAAAGTTTGATATTATTAGAGCAAATGCATGACGGAATACACACTGTTTGTTCTATTTTTCATTTCACACTTGTTTATATCCAAGTATCTTATGGGAAATTTACTGACACAATTTCTTGGATCTGAAATCTAATTTAATCTCCTGTCTAGAGTCTAGTATTTTATTTTATTTTATTATTATTATTTTTTTTTTGAATTTTTTGAAGAATTTAAACAGTAATTATTATTCTTTAAGATTTATTCTAAAATTTCAATCCAATTGGTTAGATTTTGGTGGATTTGAAAATAAACAGAAAGGGATTTACCTTCAAAAGCCCTTAGGGCTTAAAAATTTTTTTTTTTTTTTTTTTGTTTTGATTTATAAAATCCATTGACATAAAGTGAATGGTGTACTTTGAGAACTCATCTTGGGTCGTTTTCATTCAATATTTATTACTTAAAAAGGGAACTTAAACCTTAACTATTGTTCTCATGACCTTTGACCTCATTCTTTTATCTTTTTTTTTTTTTTTTTTTAAAAAAAAAAACAAAATTTTACCATTATTATTTGTATTAGAAATGAGTACTAAAGTTTAGATACCTAAATGTGGTATATACTTAACCCTACAAAATCTAATGTTTGGTATTCAACGTAGACTACTGCGCCGCATCAAGTTAAAAATTGACACTACTCAAATAATTATTTTCATCATTTTTATATTAAAAAAAAAATTTCTACATGTTGTTTTTTCTTCTTTTTTACTACTAAAAAATAACTTCCGTTAGTTTAAATTAGAGAAACGGAATAAAAAAATTTTTTTTTTGTTCTTCCAGTTATCAGACAACGGTTTTTTCTTTTGTAAACCCTCGATGTATCTCAATGAGTATGTTTTTTTGTTTAATTTTACAAAGTATAGTACTTGACTAATGAAATGTTGTATACATACATATATATATACAGTATTATTATTAGTTATTGGATAGTGTGTCGATTATGGATGCCAAATAGGTCAGCCAAAATAGAAAAAAAATAATTAAGCTTTGTAATAATAAATATTTTTATTTCGGTTGTTAGAACCTGACCCCGTAGTACTGATTGACATTTAGAAGGTTTAGACTTTAGGTATTCAATGTCAAAGACCAAATATTCAAATTTTATGTTTCTTATTGAAATTATTTCTTATAAGTAGTAATATGTAGATAACCTAAATTTTTAACAAGTATTAATAGAATATGAAATTATAGTTAGGTTCCAGGTTCTTATTCATATTATGTCGTCTCTCAGTGAATTTTCTTACAAAATATCTAGGTCATTGAATATAGATTGACAAAACATTACCTTGATTTAAATTTTGAACAAATTTTATATTTTTATTTTTAGGTAGAGAAAAAAAATAATAATATTCTCATCCACTTCGGAATTGGAGCTTTTCGATGTTTTAGGGTTAATAATAAAATCTCTTCAAGTTGTTAAATTTTTATAATAATTTGTAGGAAATATAAAAAAACGTAAATACAAAAATAGTAAAATAGTAAAAATTAGTCAAGTACAAAGAGGGCACAGTGTCCTTGTAACTCATCTGAGGTCACTATATTCAGACATTTCATTTATAAGTTATAACATACTCCTCTTAAATCAATTAACCTTGGTGATGGTCTCTAAATATCGTATTTATGACTAGAATTGACTCAAACTATTATTTATATAGTCGTCTTACAAAAAGACTCCTCAATACTAAATAGCTCCAAATTTGGTCCAAATTTGCTCAAAATTTGAATGAATAGCTCCAAATTTGCCCCAAATTTGCCCCAAATTTGAATAAATAGCTCCAAATTTGCCCCAAATTTGAATAAATAGGTCAAAATTTTGATAAAAAATATTTATTTTTTTAAATTATAAAATTTCTGTCTGTTTTTTAACGAATCTAGTGATAATTTTGTTAAAATATATAAGAATTATATTACAAAATAGTCATACGACGTATGCTTTGATGACCTTTAGGGAGAGAGAGAGAGAGAGAGCGAAAAGTGTGTCAGTAGGGCTAACCAAATAGAAACGACATGAAAAGGAGTTTTTATTATTATTATTTTTTTTTTGTGCAAAAAAAAAAAAATAATAAAAGAAACTATATTATGCATGTTGATTTTATATTAAAAATAGGTATATTATATCTTTTTACTTTCTCAGTGTCTTAAATTCAAATGAAATGTTAATAAATTTATGAGTAAATTAATAATTTAGTATATTAAACGTGAGTTATTATGGTATNTGCAAAAAAAAAAAATAATAAAAGAAACTATATTATGCATGTTGATTTTATATTAAAAATAGGTATATTATATCTTTTTACTTTCTCAGTGTCTTAAATTCAAATGAAATGTTAATAAATTTATGAGTAAATTAATAATTTAGTATATTAAACGTGAGTTATTATGGTATTTATAAACACCTCCAGGTCCGTTGTTGATGGGTTAATAATGATTGTTTGATTAAATTTTAAATTAAGACTAAAAAGTAGGTCTGAAGAAGAAATAGTACTTAATCTTTTTGAAAATATTGAACAGTACAGTAGTAGTTTTTGATTTTGAGAAATATTTTCACTCATAATTACATTAATTTTGAATGTTAATTTTTTTAATTTTTTTAATTTTTTTAATTAAAAAAAAATTTTTTTTTAAATATTTTTACAGGGCTGTTACAGATCCTCGTGATGGGAAACGAGTTGCCCTCAAAAAGTTACCCAATGTGTTCCAATCTTTGGTATCCGCTCGTCGAGTTTGTCGAGAATTACGAATGTTATGCTTCTTCAAACATGACAATGTTCTCNAATTTTTTTAATATTTTTACAGGGCTGTTACAGATCCTCGTGATGGGAAACGAGTTGCCCTCAAAAAGTTACCCAATGTGTTCCAATCTTTGGTATCCGCTCGTCGAGTNATTTTTTTTTAAATATTTTTACAGGGCTGTTACAGATCCTCGTGATGGGAAACGAGTTGCCCTCAAAAAGTTACCCAATGTGTTCCAATCTTTGGTATCCGCTCGTCGAGTTTGTCGAGAATTACGAATGTTATGCTTCTTCAAACATGACAATGTTCTCTCAGCCCTTGACATCCTTCAACCGCCACATATTGATTTTTTTCAGGAAATGTAAGTCATTTTGAAATTATTTACCTGACGTTGACATTGACGTAACTCCAGTTACCTTGAATTGGAAAAAAAAAAGAAACCTGGATATATTTTTTTTTTCTTGATTCTTGATTCCTGATTCTTGACTCTTTCCAGATATGTCATCACGGAACTGATGCAGAGTGATTTACATAAGATCATTGTCTCACCACAGCACTTGTCTGCTGATCACATTAAAGTCTTTCTCTACCAGATTCTCAGAGGTAAGTCGTCAAGTTGGGAGGTGACAGATTGAATGAGACGACAAGTAAATGAGAAGTGGCGCATGACATTTTCAGTCAGGAATCATAGGACGTATAAGGGGTCCATGGAAGAAGAAAAATACCCCATGACACATCAGACATGACTTAGTTTTTCCAACTTTTACTCCTTACCATCACATTTTTTACACTTTTCTTAACTTTTATTTCTTCTTCTTTTTCTAAGAATGAGAGAAAAAAAAAAAAAAGTTTGCTAATATAATTTGATCTAGAGAGTTTTCTTTTTTCTTGGAAGAGTTTATATCTGAAAGCATGGATGAAAGCGTGGGAATTTTTTGGAAAGTGTTATTTCTTTGTGAGTCTCCACGTGGAGAAATTTGAATGTAAAGGTCAGGACTCAGGAGTATCAAAATTAATTGGTAAAATGTCAAATGAATTTCAATTTTTTTTTTTTATAAGTATTATTTTCTTTATAAAAATTATTACTTGTTAGTAGTATTACTTTTCAACAAAATCATAACTTGAGTCAGTAAATGGAAGAATTGAAAGGAAATTATTGGAAAATAATTTAATAAGTAACCCAAGGACATCAGAATACAAAGCCTATCACATGGAAGACAAAAATCCAACAAAAAAAAAAAAAAATTTTTTTAATTTTTACTCAACAACCTAACAACCTAACTTAACAGTATTGAAACCGAATGGACATCACATTCCCATCCTATATCAAATTTTTTTTTTCAAAAAATACTATAATTATTTTAAATTTTATATAATATCATAGTACATATAGAGAGCTTACATAATTACATAAAAGTGATGATGTTTCAACTAATAACTACTAATAATAATTATTCATAACTTCGTTACGTATGGTATGGTATCAATTTTTGTATAATAAGTAACTAGAAACTTATGAATGAAAATAATACCGATACCGATATCGAGTGATAGAAAGTAAATTTTAAAATAAATAAATTATTCTTATCAGTCCCGTATCCGTTGTTGATTTTTCCAACTTTGTAATAAATTATGGTGGTGTTTGATCTGAAAAAAAAATTAATAAGACATGACATGACGTCAAATGTTCCTATGTCACAAATATACACAAAAAAAAAACACAAATATACACAAAAAAAAAACACAAATATACACAAAAAAAAAACACAAATATACACAAAAAAAAAAACACAAATATACGTTAAATTAACAAAATTCTAAGAATTCTAAGAATTATTTTTTTAATTATGATATAAATTTCTTATAATTTTGACTTCAGTTATGAAATATACTCAAAGAATTTAGACACCTTGACCCATGTTTCTTAGTTTTTCTTTATACATTTGACCTTTCCTGCGATCTTAGAGTGTTAATCTATTACTTTTTGGATGAGTATGACTTCTGGTCATAATTATTTTCATTAGAAATAAATGAAAATTTTATTATGAATCATATACTATCATCATCGTTCATGAGTACTTTTGTATTATAATAAATAAAATTTTTGATTATTTTATTTTTTTTTTTTCTTTCCAATAGGACTGAAGTACTTACATTCAGCCCGTATTTTACACAGGGATATCAAACCAGGTAACCTTCTGGTAAATAGTAACTGTGTTCTCAAGATTTGTGACTTTGGACTTGCAAGAGTTGAAGAACCAAATCCATCTCGAGCAATGACACAGGAAGTGGTCACACAGTACTATCGTTCACCTGAGATTCTTATGGGAGCTAAACATTATACTTCCGCCGTTGACATTTGGAGTGTTGGTTGTATTTTTGCTGAACTCCTAGGCCGACGGATATTATTTCAAGCTCAAACTCCTATACAGCAAGTAAGAATTTTTTTTTTTTTTAACTCTTCAACTTCTAAACTTTCTAAAGTTGTTAAACTTTTTCTTCCTTTTTTTTGTGATATTCCATTCCTTGTTAGTCCTTTTTTTTTTTTTTTACTAAAAGTTTAACTACTAGTGAGTAGTGACTAGTGACTTAACTTCTAAAAATTTTTACATTGGTTCCTTTTTTTTTTTTTTTGCCCAAGTTATACAGGGTGATTAAAGCTTTTTTTTGTACCCTAGAAAGCATGACGTCATTTTTTTTTTACACTCTATTGCAAGCAACAACATACACTCCTATCAGTGTTTTTGGGACGACTGGAAGTTACTTTTGNTGCCCAAGTTATACAGGGTGATTAAAGTTTTTTTTTGTACCCTAGAAAGCATGACGTCATTTTTTTACACTCTATTGCAAGCAACAACATACACTCCTATCAGTGTTTTTGGGACGACTGGAAGTTACTTTTGACCCATGCTATTTACTGGAGAAAGAGTTGTCCCAAAAATTATTGTCAATTAAACTTCATAAACTAAAATTTTTTTTAGATCATACTGTTTACATGTTTTAGAAAGATTATGCGAAAGTAGAGAGGAGAATTTTTTTTAATCAAGTCTCTGCGACATTTAGAAAAAAAGTTATGATTTTTTGAAAATTGTAATTTCGGAACATTCTTTTGGGACAATGTAGATGAGAAGTTAGGTGTCCCAAACAAATGTGCCGAAATTACAATTTTCAAAAAATCATAACTTTTTTTTCTAGATGTCGCCGAGACTTGAGTAAAAAAATTCTCCTCTTTACTTTCGCATAATCTTTCTCAAATATGTAAACAATATCNTAGGAACATTCTTTTGGGACAATGTAGATGAGAAGTTAGGTGTCCCAAACAAATGTGCCGAAATGACAATTTTCAAAAAATCATAACTTTTTTTCTAGATGTCGCCGAGACTTGAGTAAAAAAATTCTCCTCTTTACTTTCGCATAATCTTTCTCAAATATNTTTTTTTCTAGATGTCGCCGAGACTTGAGTAAAAAAATTCTCCTCTTTACTTTCGCATAATCTTTCTCAAATATGTAAACAATATCATCTTAAAAAAATTTCCTTTATGAAGTTTAATTGACAATAATTTTTGGGACAACGCTTTCTCTAGCAAATAGCATGGGTCAAAAGTAACTTCCAGTCGTCCCAAAAACACTGTTTGAACTGTAGGTTGGGAGGAGCTACGGTAAAATTTGAAAAAGTGAATGCAAAAAATGATTAATCACCCTGTACATGTTTGGTAACTAACAAGAAGGATTTGTTAGGTATATATTTTAATATTTGATCAGGGAATATCATCAATATAACTCTCCAAAATGAGCACTGAACAAACGATTTCCAACGACTTTTAATTAAATTAAGTTTCATCGAAAAATGGAAACGAATGGATTTATCCAAAATCTAACTCTAAAGTATAACAAAAGTTATTCAGTTACTTTCTTCTTCAACTTCAACTTACTTTCATTTACTTCCTGTTTTTACTCAAAATTCTAATAATTTTATTTACTAATTTCTTAACATTTCCTTTAAATTCATTTTAAATTACTTAAGAATTTGACTCATAGGGAATAAAAACAAGGTAATGAACTTTTACTAGTGTGATACTAACTACTACTTGTTTTTACAAATCGTTTAATTTAATATTAACCTAACATTAAATACTTTAAAAAAAATTCTTACTATTCAATTACCCTAAAATCTCATAATCAACACTCGTGTTTTTCATTAAGATTTTTTTTTTCATATAAAATTTTTTTAATACAGAAACCTCGGTTACCACGGACCCTCGGTTACCACGAACCACTTGGTCCGGTCCGCGTCCTGAGATAGGGAATTTGTGTATAAATGNGTTACCACGAACCACTTGGTCCGGTCCGCGTCCTGAGATAGGGAATTTGTGTATAAATGGAACGGCTAAGCCGAACTCGGTTAAGCCGAACCCTCGGCTACAACGAACGTCTTTCCGTGGTCCCAGTCCATAAGGCACATGCTTTTTTACCTCGGTTAACACGAACACCAATTAATNCTTTCCGTGGTCCCAGTCCATAAGGCACATGCTTTTTTACCTCGGTTAACACGAACACCAATTAATTGATCAACTTTTAAAGAATCTTCACCTTTTTTCTTACAAAATTTAACGAATAACTTCTTTTGAATGACTTTTCAAACATTGAAATTCGACAGAAAATGAACCAATGATATATTTTTAGTAATTTTTAGTCTCCACAACAACTTACTATTATAAAGTAATGGTAAATTAAAACTACTTCGGCTAAGACGAACAAATTATTCCCCAAGTTGTATGTTCGGCTTACGCTTAAGCCGAACCTCGGTTACCACGAACCATATTTTAAGGTTCCTTGAAATCCGGCTTATCCGAGGTTTACTGCATGTGCTATTCATAAAGGTGTATGTTGTCACATATTTAATATTTTTTACTACTGATTTTATTTATTAAAATTTAGAATAAATTTATTCTATTATTTAGTAGTATAACTATTAGAGAGAAAGTAGTAGTATTTATTCAATTAATCAAACCTACTAACTTTCTCACTCAATAAAGCAACAAAGTTCTGATTTATCATCCGACAGTTCAAAACTCTATTTTGAAGATGTATTTCAATACTTTTGGTTCTTCTCATAGGTGGTTATGTTTTCACACACAATCCAATCAAAAATCGTCTCAAAATTTTCATCTACTTTTTGTTTTAAATCTTATATTGATGTATTATTAACTTAAAAAACAAACTAAAAATTTTTTTTTTTTTTTTTTGAGGTATTTTATTACCAAAATTAAATTCATGTTATGTATTACCATAAGGGTATGTTCTGTAGTTAAACAACATATTTTTTAACAAGGAAACCCTTGTAATACATAAAGGCGTGTAATGTATGAGGTTTTAGGGTACTTGATTTTATTACTTTTATTCGATTTTTACTATTACTATTACTATTTTTTTATTTTTTTTTTTGATTATATAACAATTGAAAGAGAAAGTATTATTTGAAGGGGAAGTTTTAGAAATAATTTCTCTGTCTATTTGACGATAGTGTATATATATATATATGTCATTGAAGCTATACGAATCCACAAATGTTTAGTACAGTCAGTCGTAAGTCCCCTGTCCCCTCGATAGAGAACTTATTATTGATTGATCCGACGAACAACGGTCGTCTGTTGTCAAATGGATTAAACATAGAAAAAAAAAATATATTAGGGTTCTTCAAAATTGACCATATGGGAAGGGAAGTTGAAAAGAATGGTGAATTTTGTATTTTTATTTTTATTTTGAAATTCGATTCTTTCATTATTTTATACCATTATTAGTAAGGTTCCTAAGCGTGGCGGCGTCTCCCTCCGTTGAGAGCAAGTTCTTTCNATTTTAAAAAAAAAAAAAAATTTTTTTGTTTTTTTTTTTTTTTTTTTTTTTTTGGCGTTTTTTGAGGGTCTTTCTCCCTTGATAGAGAGTGAAAGTCTCACTGTGAAAGTTGTTTTCATTGGGTATGAGTCTCGTATCGTGTTGTCATCATATATTTCCCCTCCCTTCCCCCTATCCACTGTAATCTTTCCCACTCATTACCCCTCCAACGACTACGTCAATACTCCCAAAAAACCCTATACCCAAATTACTATTCACATCTCTAATGAATTTTTTAAGTAATTGAAAGGATTAGTTGAACAGTTTTCATCTCATTTTTCATAAAATTTTCACTTTTTTTTTATTATTTTTTTTTATATTAATTTTTTTAAATCGAAAGACTTTAACTTTATTTTTCTAATGCAAATATAAAAAAAAATTAATATTAAAAGAACAGAAGTGGATCTATTGAAAAGTAAGTTAAAGATAGAAAATTTCTTCCAAATGCTTTCCTTTTGGAAGAGTGCCCAAAATGGAAGTGGCGTTTCCTCGTTGAATAGCTAGACTTATTCGCTGAATCAGAAACGATGTAGAACGAGGTTCTCCGGAAGCGATTTGAATGTAATTGCCAATTTTCTTAATCAAGTTCAGACCTTTGGGTCCC